>CM051240.1:88409256-88906756 GCA_027917425.1 Gastrophryne carolinensis | reverse complement strand
AGGGGTGGACTGGCTATAGGGAGACCCTGGACGATGCCTGGTGGGCTGCACAGCTTTGGGGCCAGTTGAGCTGCTGCTTTAACACTCACATTCAATCCCTGCCCCCCCCCCCTTAGTCTCCCTCTCAGGCCCCTGTACCCACAAGCCAAGGAACCCCAGACCCCCATGCTATAGCCCTGGCAGGCAAGTGGGGTACTCAGCAGGGTTGTCCCAGGCCGAACAGGGGCAGATAAAGTCCAGGACTGATTTTTGGCCCCAGTCTGCCACTGTACAGAAGTTATTCATGTTCACATTCTAAATATAAGCTTAATCAATCAGTCACTGCATGAAAGAATACTCTTGAATGACTACAGCAACACCTGTTTTCTTCCAATACACAAAACATATATGACATCAATATACAGAAGTTATTAAAGTTTACCAAAAAAATAAATAAATGTGTATATATATCTATATATAGATGAAAAATACACTTCTGACATGCATTACTTTATACTGAAATGATCAAACTTTTGAGAAGTCTACACTATACAAGTACACTCTCCATTCCCCAGGTTACAAGGATATGTGTGGTGCATTGTCATTTATTTTTAATTTTGATTTTGATGGTGATGTAGACATATCCCAAGATAATTTTAATTATTCAGATAAGTGATGAAAATCATGATAAACATTTAATGTAACATGTATGAACAATCACCTTGCTACAATTGCATGTGTTTTTCTTATGAGAGACACAATTGACATCATCTGATCGCATAAGACCAATAACTGATGTATGGGTGGGCAAAGAAATTGATGTATGGTCTCCCTGCTCAGGGGCTTGGTTAAATGGATGGTCTGGAAGCCTGAAACTAGTTAGTTAGTAGGCTGGGGCTCCACAAGTTGAAAGTAACCCCCTCCCCCCCCTTTACAGCAATCAGTAAAAGAGTGAATTTCACCTACCTGGATATAAGCCATCTTCACTCACAGTGCCACCAGCTGCCAGCGACGCCTGACCATGGCATTCCTCTCTGTGTCCCCTCTTTGCCCTCAATTACAAAATACACCCAGGGGAGAAAAAATAATAGACGTGACTTGTATAACTGATCAGCAGAGATGAGGATTGTCCTTCATGGTGACAGCTTACTCCTGATGGGATGTCACACCCTCAGCTGTCCCTTGTCTGATTTGGGGGACATTTCCTGCTTCTTGGAAGGGCTGCCTCCTCCCTGTCACTTGCAGACTCTCCTGCTTTGATTACAAGTGTCTTATTTGCTTGCTTTCCCTGGTTTGTTTTGAATAGTGCCTATCTCTTTGACAGGCTCACTGCTGCCACCTAATGGCTACATGCAAATGGATGCTTTAGTTTTTTTTATAGTAAAACTGTTTTTATCACAATAAAGTAAAATTAAAAGCTATATATATATATATATATATATATATATATATATATATATATAATTATTTATTATTATTATTAGCTATTAGTATTAGTTATAAGCATAAAAATACATTTGAATGTTTTAATATTTATACACAGTTATATGAGTTAATTAAAGGCTAGACGGGGAGGCCGATTCATTAATAGCGCCAGGTAGCGACAGATGAGCGACAGTAGCGGCATTTTCAGAGCGCCCGCTAGTAGTCGCTGTGCTTGGCCGTTGTTCTGTAGTTGATAGCGTCGGTAATGTTGAATATTGGGTGAGGAGTCGCTATTTGACAGGTTCCGCGCTGTATGGGAGCGCATGATAACGACTGGCCATAGCGACCGGCTCCCACCATATTCATTAACAAATCACGCTCAAAAAATTCTCGCGCTGTGAAATGCATGTTTAAACCCCGGAGCGCTGGCGGCGATGGGTTAAAAGTAGTTTTTTAACCCCCAAACAACCATATTTTTGAAAACCAAAAAAAAACACGTTTTTAATAACATTTTGTAATATTAATACATTAATATCAGACCTGTAATATCAATTCTGCACAAAGTTTTTTTTTTTTTTTACCTTAAAAAAAAAATCTAACATGGCAGAAGTGGTCACAGAATTTTTCACATTTAAAAAAAAAAAACATTAATATGAATTAATTATGAATATTTAAAGATTGTTCCATTGAAATGCATTGGAGAGCGCCAGGTAGCGAGAGGTCATAAATGTCGCTGATCAAGGTCGGACGCTGGCGCTGTGGGGTGAGGCTGGAATAATGATGAATGAGTGGCTATCTGGCGCAATCTCAGTCGCTAAGCAGGATTGGCTTGATAAATGTGTGATTGTGGTGGGGAACCGGCATTCTCGTGGCGGTGACCGTCATTACCGGTCGCTCACCAGGCGCTACCTGTCGCTATCCCTTGTTAAATAAGAGCCTAAGTCATCCTTTAAAAGATAGAAATAAATATAAAGGTCATAGTTACATAATGTGATTATTCGAGGTTCAACCAGTGAAGTGCTGAGACAGAATCAGCCATCCAATGTAGATTACCTAGAAGGAGGACTGAAGATTGCCCCTTTTAACTGTTCTCACTTAATCACTTAAAGTAGACCAAAACCCACAGCAATCAATTCCCCCCCCCCCCTGGGGCATCCAAAATCAGGATGCGCCGCTGTGTGGAACCCCCTAGGTCGCCCATACACTTACCTTGTTATCGGGTCCAACGGTGCATGTGCAAGCCACTTCCCCGCTATCCATCTAGCAGGGTGCGTGCCCGCAGCAGGCATTTGTGATTGGCCAGCGCTGGCACGCTCCCTGTTAGAGGGTAGCGGGGGATGCGCCGTCAGCGCGCTCAGAGCCGCTCGCTTAGACGAAGGCTTAGACGACTCGACGTCAGAAGATCCAAGCACGCTGATTGGTCGAGCCGCCCCGCACATGCCGTAGGACCGTGAAGAGGTGAGTTGGTTCGGCGACCTGGGGGGTTTCACACAGCGGGGGCATCCCCGATCTGGGAGCCCCGGGGTCAAGGACCAAAACCCAGAATAGTCAAAATCCTAGAGGCCTAGCCATTATATATAGTTTACCGGGGGAACACCCTAATTTGTCATAACCATCAGCAGTAATAGTGCGACTTAGGGCAGAGCTGTCTGGCTGGGGCTTGGTCCCTTAGGCCTCTTAGTGGAATCTTGGGTTCCTGCCTAAAGGCCATTCTAGGCTGTGCTCTACCACTGTGGAAAAGATATGTAGAAGTCTATTGAAGATGCCCACAAGCCTCAGGGTAACTTGGACACTGTGTCTAAGCATCCACTTGGCAAATGTAGTTGAATGGGGATAAATGTAAAGTAATGGACTTGGGGTCTAATAATCTGCAGGTCTACATATGCCATTGGGGAAGTAAGGCTGGGAGTGAAACTTGTTGAGAAGGATCTGGGGGTACTGGTAGACCATAGGCTAAATAACAGTATGCACTGTCAAGCAGCTGCTTCCAAGGCCACCAAGATATTATAATGCATTAAAAGATGCATGGAATCATGGAATAGGGCTGTAATATTGTCCCTTTACAAGGCACTAGTGTGCTCTAATCTGAAATATGGCGTCCAGTTCATAGATAGGAAGCCCTGATTATGGAAAGGGTGCAGAGGAGAGCGACTAAACTGTTAAGAGGAATGAAAGATCTTAGTCATGAAGAAAGATTAAATCTATTTGGTCTTAATAGGAGGGGGCATGATTAACTTGTATAAGTATTTACATAGCCAATACCAAAAATTTGGGGGAAAACTATGCATAAAATCCTCTTTGAAGACAATGGGGCACTTGTCAATCTCCGGAGGCGACAATAATTTTTTACTATAAGAACTATAAATCTGTGGAATAACCTCCCGCAGAAGTGTGTTACAGCATAAACAGCTGATTAGATGCTTTTTTTAGAAGAACATTAACTGTTACTATTAGGTGTTATCTGTAAATAGAAAATAACTTTCCCCAATCCTATCCCTTGGTGAAACTTGATGTCTTTTTCAACCATTTTAACTATTTAACTGGACAGAAAGTTCCATTCCTTGGCGATCTGAGATTCTCCACCCATTTTTTGCAGCTTCAACAAGTAATACAGCAAAAGGGGTATTCACTGTAAGTGACAGAAACTTGAGGTTCGAAATAGTAGAGGAAAAAAAAAGACCCAGAGGCCAGGCTATATATGGTTAAGGGCAGGTTAGGAGGCAGCCAACTGTTTACACTTGTATCAATATATGGCCCTAGTAGAAAACAATTACCTTTCATTAACTGGGCCCTGAAAGAGATTCACGCGTTTAGAGAAGGCATCCTGATCGTAGCAGGAGATCTTAATGTGGCAGTCAACCCCCAGGTAGACACCTCAGATGCAAAATCATACAAAGTACATACAAAGTCTTGAATAAAATCAAAAAGTAGAGATGGGTGAACTTTGCAAGTTTGGGTTCAGCCAGAAGTTCGCAATCGAGTTCGGCGTCCAGCCAGAACATGGAAAAGCTGGTTGATGGGCAGATAAGCATTTAACCGCCTCACCTAAGGCTGCACTCACCTCAGCCCGCTATCCTCAGCGGCAGATGCATTTGAATTTGGCCCCAGCTGGGGCAATAAAAAAGATGGCTCCCATAAGTGAGAACGCTTCTAGTTCCAGTACTGCCAGCTGGTGCTAGAAGTGTCCTCCCTCATGGGAGTCGGCGGACATCTTTCTCTAAATTCAAATGCCACTGCCACTCTGCCGCCGCTGACAGCAGCATGCTTACTGCTGCACACTCCCCCCGGCCACAGCCACCCCCCCAAAGTTCAGGTCCCCCGAAACCAAACATCTATTCAAGTGCGTCCGAACTTGCCGGACCCTAACTTTGGGGGGTTCACCCATCCCTATTGACAAGTTATTAGGCGATTTAGGAATGATAATGGAGGTATGGGAACCCAACTGGGAAATATTACACATATTACTCAACCTCACATGGCAAGTATACCAGATTAGACTATGGCCCTTATTTAACAAGGGATAGCAACAGGTAGCGACTGGTGAGCGGCCGGTAATGACGGGCGCCGCCACGAGAACGCCGGCTCCCCACCACAATCACACATTTATCAAGCCAATCCTGCTTAGCGACTG
The DNA here is from genome assembly GCA_027917425.1 of Gastrophryne carolinensis. Taxonomy (NCBI): domain Eukaryota; kingdom Metazoa; phylum Chordata; class Amphibia; order Anura; family Microhylidae; genus Gastrophryne; species Gastrophryne carolinensis. The sequence continues at coordinate 88,901,721 of CM051240.1, read as the reverse complement.
AGATAGCGCCAGATAGCCACTCATTCATCATTATTCCAGCCTCAGCCCACAGCGCCAGCGTCCGACCTTGAACAGCGACAGGTATGACCTCTCGCTACCTGGCGCTCTCCAATGCATTTCAATGGAACAATCTTTAATTATTAATAATTGTTAATATTTTTTTTTTTTTTTTTTAATTTGAAAAAATTTCTGTGACCACTTCTGCCATGTTAGATATTTTTTTTAAGGTAAGAAAAAAATAAAAAAAAAATTTGTGCAGAATTGATATTACAGGTCTGATATTAATGTATTCATATTCCAAAATGTTTTTATAAACTTGTTTTTTTTGGTTTCCCAAAATATGGTTGTTTGGGGGTTAAAAAACTACTTTTAACCCATCGCCGCCAGCGCTCTGGGGTTTAAACATGCATTTCACAGTGCGAGAATTTTTTGAGCGTGATTTTTTAATGAATATGGTGGGAGCCGGTCGCTAGGGCCAGTCGCTATCATGCGCTCCCATACAGCGCGGAACCTGTCAAATAGCGACTCCTCACCAAATATTCAACATTACTGCACACCGACTGAGTCACTATCAACAACCGAACAACGGCCAAGCACAGCGACTACTAGCGGGCGCTCTGAAAATGCCGCTACAGTCGCTCAACTGCCGCTACCTGCCGCTATTAATGAATCGGCCTCCCCGTCTACTCACACTTTGCACCAGTGTTCTTTTCCATCTAGTGTCCACTGCATCATCCTGGAGAGTGGCAGAGGAGACTTAATATGGGTCTACTAAAAGAGAAAAACCATCCTGAAAAACTAGCACAGAAGATATGATATCAATTTGAAGAGAATGTGACACAAGATATGTATCCAGTATCGGTCTGTGAGGCACAGAACTGTATCATGGAGGAGGATCTGATAGCATTAGGCACAGCTCTGAAAAAAAGCGCGCCTAAAGAAAATGAAGGAGAGCGAGCAGAAAATGCGTAGAACTAGAACAAGCACATAAACAAAAATAGGCAATACAGAATTAAGAGAGCCCATAGGAGGCGCAAAGGGAGTTCCTGGCACTCCTGAATTACAAAGCACGTAGAGCACAAATGTTTAAAAATAATCCGTACCTCATGCAGCATAGCAGAAGTAGTAAGCTATTGGCTAGGTCACTATTCCCCATAATCTTGAGTCTTGATTCAACAAAAGTTTCGGGATCATTACCACGCACTGTTTTAGCAGCAGATATTATTGTGCTTTCCAAGGAAGGAAAGGATCCAAGTCATTCTTCGGCCAATAGATTAATGCCATTTATTCCACAATTAATCTCAAAAGCCCAGGTAGGATTTGTCCCTGGTCATGTATGCAAGGACAACACAATTTAGACCTTAGAGATCCAATATTGGATCTGGAAGAACAAGTTAGAAGCGATTTCGACAGAGTGAGCTGGGCTTGGATGGAACAAGTGCTTATTCATCTAGGCCTTGGTCCCTTTATGGTAAACATGATTATGGCTATATAATTAAATCCAGTTGCTAGGGTAAGTGCTTCGGGCCTGCAGTCAGAGGGCTTTGGATTATCAAATGGATTGCGTTGGGGTGCCCTGTGTCACTCCTGATATTTATATTAATCGCTTGAACCTTTTCTCCACAGGGTTACTGAAAACTCAAGATATCTGCAGGGTAAAAATAGGGCTGTTGTAATATAAATACTCAGCATATGTTATAACAGCAAATGGAACTAAAAAGTTCTAAAAAACTGTGCTTATATATACACTAAACATATATGTTTTTATAGCCTCTCGCTCCAAGCCTCCAGACTGTTGTCACCTCAGTCCCGATATTCAATATAAAATATATATATATATATATATATATATATATATATACACAGCCCTAAAGCTGTATACCAGGCTCAGCGACAGCAACTTTATCACCACAGGTGCTCTTCGTGTCAATTCAGTGACATCACCACCACCTTCTTATATATAACGTACCAGATTCAATCCTGGTTTTTAGCACATCTGATTCCACTTAATGGCTCCGCTTTTTCTCCTTTAGCTGCATTTAATGCTTATCTATTCGGGTACTTGGATGGTCACCTTCTCCTTTCTCCGGGTTTATTAAAACACATGTAAAAGACAAAAGCACAAAAGACCTCCAATAGCGTAAGTATGTTCCACAAAGGGGATTCAACTAAATGGCCGCTGGCCCCTTAAAAAGCCGCTCACCAGATGTTTAAAACAAACATGCATTAAGCATAAAACTGTAAAAGGGCGGGCGTCATCTAAGACTTTCCTGCATAGTACGCGCACACCAGCATACAAAGAAAACGAGTCCCAGCTCACCGCCTCCTCCGGCCGTAGTCAGCGGCGCTGCTCGTCCAAACACACGTGACTATCCTTAGCTCCGCCCGACGCGTTTCGTCATCAAGACTTATTCGTGGGCTTGCGCGGGGCTAAGGATGTCACTAATTTATTCACCTTCTCATGTCACGTGGTCTGTTTCATTTAACTCTTTCAAATGCCGATACCTTGAATGCTTTCTTATATACCGTTTATATACTCAGCATATGATGATATGCTGTTTTATAGCACGCAGCCAATTACTTCCTTCCCGAACCTTTTTTATTTGTTTAAAAACATTAAAGAGGGTTAAAGACGCACTGTATTGCTATAGCGAAAATATTAGGTAGAGCAAATATATAGATGAGTTTGTTCCTTGGTTATATGAGTTATATTTGTTTTGGTGTCTTCTGTGCTTATGCTTTTGTTTTTTGTTTTTGAATGTGACATTACATTTCTGTGGTATTTGTATTTAACAAAATGTAAAATAAAGATTGAGATAAAAAAATTGCATTATGGGGACCATAATAGAGTCTGGCTCCCCCCATAACGTGTATACTGTAGTTGCTTTGAAGGACGGCTTAAACTGAGGGTCCAGTCGTCCCATATAAGTTATGTTTTATTTTCCAAATTTCAAATGTTAAGTTAGATTTACAATAATATTAAAATGAAAAGAAAATCCCTGAACAGGCAAACTGATCAACTATTTATACAGATCAAACTGGAAGAGGAATAGGACAAAACACATGGCTTAAAGCGAGGGACCATCCCTCCATATGCAGACTGTTAGAAACTGTGCAGCAATAAAAACGCCAGGAAACACGTTAACTACGAAAGCAGAGGCACTACAAAAACTTGTGTCACAGCATCACCTAGTGGACAGTCTAGTGAACAGTCAAATGTAAGCAAAGACACAGCTTTCTCTAATTAAAATCATGCATTCCTTGTATATGAAACCCCCCTCATTGCAGGCAAAACTTACCTGACGCCCGTTTTAATAGTGCATGCACTGGCACACAGCCAATCAGCATGCTTGGTTAATTTCGGCTTCTCTTAGCCAACTAGAGGTCTACTCTGTTAAGGGCCCAACGGAGATTAGTGTGCCGCAGGCTGCATCCTCGCTAGCCTCTAGCTGGGGACATGACTGCGCTGGCAGCTAGTAAATGCCTGGCGTAGGCACAAGCTGTCGGATTGTGGTTTTACCAGGGATTGGGGGGGTTTACATGCCCCAGGGAGTGGGAACCAGGCGGGCCTGGAGTCTTATGGGGCAGTTGTGGCCTAGAGGTAAGGGAGCGGACTTGCAACCGGAGGGTGGCAGGTTCAAATCCCGGTCCTGGAACATGACTGAAGTGCTCTTGAGCAAGGCACCTAACCCCCCAACTGCTCCCCGGGCGCTGTTATTAGGGCAGCCCACCGCTCCAGACATGTGTACACTCACTGCACGGATGTGTTAAATGCGGAGGACGAATTCCCAAGCATACAATGGCCATCTATGCATTAAAATTATAGACTCTAGGGTCGCTTTTGGTCCATATTAAGGAATTCGTAAAGAATTAAAATCCTATAATTGCATGGATGGAGGAAGCATTTTTGCTGCTGGTCTGGTTCTGCCCCTTTGCCGTCCACTTCGAGCCTGCTGCTCTGTCTTCTGGTCAGGTGGCCTTTGCTCTCTTTCCCCACCACCACCACCACCAGCAGTTAGATGTGTCCACTGTCAGTGCTGGGTGGGACCATGGGAAGGACCAGCTGCTCAGTTTGACAGTGAAGCGGAATTTTCACGCCTGTCCTCTGGGAGGCAAGTCCAACACCCTCTTCTCCTGTAGCAATGCGTGGGATGCGAGGCCCGGGATGCAGAGCATTCTGATGCCCAACTCCCATAGGGTCACAGTGTCCTCAGGGATGGAGTTCTCAGATCCACCCCATCGTGGGCTTTAAATTGGATATCAGTAGTTTGCTATTTTGGATGACAATGGGGCTTTGATTTCACCTCACCTTCCATTTAGAGTAGTTTAGGCTGCATATTTTGTTTGCTGAATTGTGTGAGTATAGGCACTTGCTTCCTGAAACCATAAGGATTCTATCCCGGCTTTGATTTTACCTTGGAAATTGATTTTAACCGTTGCTATTAAAGTGATGCTTGATACTGGACTTTTTCTACTTTTCAAATTAGTAAAAAAAAACAGTGCCCAGGCTGGAGGCCTGAATAAGGCAGGAAGATTCTCTTTCCTTTAACCATCATGGTCCATTGCCATTGGGAAAATAAGTTCAGTAGCTTACACTTCCAGCAGAGAAGTCAATCTGGCTGGCAGAGGAGCTGTGGATGAAGTGGAGAAAGCAGGTAGCACGGTCAGGCTGGTTGGTAGAGAAAGCAGATATCATGTGCTGGCTTTTGGCACTAAGGAAGCGGGTAGCCTTGACCTCCAGTGAGTTGTAGACATGTGAGGTGTAGGAGGGGCTCACAGTCCACTCCCTAACACATCAGGGTTGTCTGGTTTGCCACAAAGATGGAATTTCTGGCATTCCCATGTGCCGATGTCATACTTGGAATCCCTCTGGCTAATGCACCACGTCAGGCTTTCTGAGTGGCTGGGGCGGGTATGCACAGCCGGAAGGAAATGCCAGTAGGTGAGGTAAGTAAATAAGGCAAACCAGGGGCATCATACACTTGGGGACATGGACCAAACCCCAGATAATTAAAATCCCAGGTTTAGGTCCTCTTTAAAGTCTCTGTCTTAACAAATCCGTGTACTACTAGCAAGAAAAAAAAATCTACAGACAAGGGTCCTGACCTGTACCCAGGGGCAGATTGGCCATAGGGAGACCCGGAAGAATACATGGTGGCCTGCACCGTTGGGCAGCTGCTTTTTACACTCATATTCAATCCCTACCCCCTTAGTCTTCCTCTCAGCTCGCTGTACCCAGTCCCACAAGCCATGGAAGCCCAGCCTCCAATACTATAGCCCCGGCATCGTGTTTGGGGGGCCTCAGCAGGGTTGTCTCAGGCGACCATGGGCTGGTAAAATCCAGGGATGATTTTTGGCCCCAGTCTGCCACTGCCTGTACCTCTAGCCAGCCTTCCCATGCTTGATTCTTAGGCTCTTTTCACATCTCTTAGCTTGTTGGAAATGATTTGTATTAAAGCGGACCTTCACCCTGAATAAGAGCTTATCTTGTATGATTCCCCCACCCTATACAGATTGCCCACATTAAAAATCATCCTACCTGCACCTATTGCATTTTATGAGCCTTTAAACATCCAAGATGGTGGCCCAAGGAGCATCAGGCAGCCTGCAAACAGGAAGTGTCTTCTGACTGTGCTGCTCTGCATTCTGGGATTACTGTCCTTTTCCTGACCCCAGCTCTGCTATGTCTGAGCAAAGCACAGCTATAACCCTGCCCCCTGCACTTTTGCCCCCTCTCCTCAGTATGTGATGCTTCTGAGGCAAGATAGCGGCGCCCGTATCCTAGAGTGCCTGGAGGAGTTCAAGCCAAGTGGGCGGAAGAATAATAAGCGACTAAAAACCTAAAGTATATTAATTTTAGATGCTGGGAAATGGCTTTTTAAGGGTTTGGGCTTTTCATTAAATGATGCAGAAGGTCCAGTTCCATCCAAGCCCAGCTCACTCTGCATCCAGGACCTTTCACAGAGGTTTGAAATGGCCCATAAGACAATAGCATATGATCTTTTTGCATTCTGTGTTGCGCAATAACACACAAATAACTAGTAACTAGGCTAGGCGTGGCAGACATTTATGCTCTGGGCAGGGCCGTATTTAGGTTTCGTGGTGCCCTAGGCACTCCTTGGTCATGCGCCCCCCCCCCACATACTATCTATGATGAATTTGCTACCCCCCCCCCCCCCCCATGCATACACACGTCATGATTAAAGTGGACCCAGCATGATCAGCGATTCCCGGGCCGATCCAATCCCTCCCCGTGGGGCATCCAAAATCGGGATGTCACGTTGTGTGAAACCCCCCAAGACGCCCGCTGCACTTACCTGAATGCCGGTCGACCGGTGCATGTGCGGGCCGCATTTCGCGCTTGTCTCTAGCAGGACACGCTCCCTGTTAGTGGGAAGCACCATATGCAGCCGCCAGCGTGCTCGGAGCTGCTGCGGTAAGACGTCTCATTGACGCGCATACCTCAGCGGCTCCGAGTGCGCTGATTGGACGAGCGGCTGCACATGCGACGTAGGAGCGGGGTGAGGTGAGTTGTAAAATGAACAAAGGGGGAGTGGCAGCTGCTCAGACCATTTTATAACTAACCTGGGAGGTGCAAGTCAGCAGGGCAATTAGGTTACTAAAGACTTAAAGGAGCCGCAGCACTCAACCCTGTTAGCTTGCAGACCAACCTATAATCTGTCTCTAAATCTGGTAATAATGAGGTGAGTTGTAACTTGCGATCTGGGGGGTTTCACATAGCGGGTCAATCCCGATCGGGGTGCCCTGGGGGAAAGGACCAAAACCCAGGGTAGTCAAAATCCTGGGTGTTGGTCCACTTTAAAGAGAAACAACACACCCAATTTTCACTTGTTGCTCACTTGTTTCCCTTGGTGTTGTTCCTCTCAGTGAGGGCATCTTTAATTGGGATGCCCCACTGTGTGTACCCTCCCAGGTTGCCCTATTCACTCACCTTCCTGCTTCCTGTTGCTCCCACAGCCCAGACTGGCGTCAGAACGAGCGCACTGATTTATAGGCTGAGCGGCCTGCTCAACCAATCAGCGCGCTTGCTTTCACTTGGCTCCCTTTGGCGCCCCTTTGGCTAAGCAGCCAAAGGGAGCAGAGTGCGCATCCAGCCACATTCCCCGCTCACCTTCTAGCCGTTGCATGTACGGTGGGCGTGTGGGCGGTGCACCCATTCAGAAAGGCCAAGCGCGGGTTCAGGCAGAGGTGAGCCGAGATGTGGTGAGGGCTCTGGGACAAGGTGAGCGAAATGGGGCTTCTGGGGGGGGGTTTACACAGCGGGGCATCCCAGTTCAGGATACCCCGCGGTGTATAACCCCCCAGAAAGTCCAGTAAACACTTACCTTCCCTGGCTTCAATGGTGCATGTGCGGGCTCTGGTCCAGCGAAAGCCGCTCACCCTCACTGCGTAAATCAACAGGTTGGGATCCCCATTAGTTCTAATGAGAGCCACCAGCCGAATTACACAGTGACAGTGGCCGGCTCTCATTGGACCAGAGCCTGCGCATGCACCATTGGACCGGGAAGAGGTGAGTGTCTATGGATATTTTGGGGGCTGGCCCCTGATCTTCCCCCCCAGGATATTCCAAATCGGAAGGACACCTGCTGGCCAGATTTACTTGTTGGTTGCGGGGCAGGTGCGCCCAAGTGGGCATGCGTGCGGGAGCACCACAACCGAACTGGAAAAAAAATGTCTTCTTTTTTTTTGCAGTCATGGACGCCCCTGTGGCTGCCCCCCCAGGACATTCCAAATTGGGATGCCCCTGGGGAAGGCTGGCGTCCTTCCCCAGGGGCATCCCGATTTGGAGGTCACGGTTTGGTTTGGTTTCTGCAGTCATGGACGGCCGCCATCCCCCCCCCCCCCCCGGCCATGCAAGTGCCTCATACACACACACACACACACTCACACACACACACACACACACTCTCTCTCTCCCTCTACAAAATCATCATCTATTATTCATTTTTGTTTTAATATAAAACAATTAATTTATATTCCCTCCTTACCTTTTCCTCACGAGTCTGAATCAGCAGGTCATGAGTGTGGTGGCAGGTGGGCGGAACCTAATGGCCTCTCTCTAGTCCCGCGCCGGCATTGCTTCCTGAAGGGGGCGGGCACCGAAGCAGCTGACAGCTGATTGGAGGGGAGGCAGTAAGGTCGGGCGGCATGTGAGAGCAGAGTGGTGGAGATCTGCACTGACTGTGGAGACCCCGGCATGTACGTGAGAGCCCATGACAGGTGATCAGCGGGGCGGGGGGATGAACTATGGTGGTGTATGCAATCGGGGCATCAGGTGGGCACGCACTCGGCGCCCGTGACTAAGTGACAGGTGTGCGTGGGGAGGGCAGGGGAGGTGCCGCAGCCTAGTGGAGTTTGATCGGCGCCCGTGCGGGGGGGGGGACAAGCGCGGAGCCTGCGGGGGTTGGGGGGTAGCCGGTGCATCGCGAGCAGCGGGCACGCGCGGGAACCCCACAGGTGTCGGAGGTTTTAAAAAAAAAACATTTTTTTTTTTTATTTCCTGCGACCATACATGCCCGCCCCTTTGGCAATGTCTCCGCCCTAGGCACGTACCTTGTGTTGCCTTGCGGCAAATACGACCCTGGCTCTGGGGTGACAGATGGCAGAGGAAGCCACAGAAGACCCTCAAGTGTAAATACTGGCCTCTTCCTAAGTCACTAGAGCTTGAAAACAATTTCCACTTGGCTAATATGGAGGGGGCAGCTTTACAGATCTTGCACAGTGTGACTGGTCTGTCTATCATTCCCTAGCTCCAAACCAGGCTGATGTCCTGACACTTCAGCCAGAAGAGGTGAGGCAGACATCTGTGCTATTCTGAGCCTGCCTTTATCTGTTGCCTGTTGGGTTTGAAAATAAACAGAAGCAAATAGAAGAAGTAATGTCAGATGTTACTGCCCTAGTTTCAGAGGATAGAAACATAGAAGGCTGACGTCAGAAGGAGACCATATGCTCCATCTAGTCTCTAATTAAATTATAGTATATATGTATATATATTTTTTCAGCTACCCGAGGGCACTGATGAAGCCTGATTAGGTGAAACATGTTCACTCAAAAACAGAACACATCACTTGAAGCATTGCATGTGTCATCTATCAAAAAAAAAATGCATAATATGGGACTTGCCTGACAATCCTTTTTTATTGTACTAATAAAATTGTACATTTTTAACAGTAAATACGAGCAAGTTATTTGGCAAGAGTTTCTTATTCTGGAATTTGTTCAATCCATAATATTTGGCACATATAGCTGGAACACAGCCTTTTCACTATCCTTCAAACATTAATGGTTGGGTACACTACATTGCTCTCTAATTCAATCTCCAATATACCAATATCTGTCAACAACCTCACAATCACGGCAGCCCCTGTGTCTTATTGTTATACTATACTGTCTCACTTTCCTACAACACATTCTGAAGTCACCTCTTCTGAAAAAAAAAAAGTAAAAAAATCTAATTTCTTACCCCGTACACCACTAAAATTCTAGTGCTCTCCCGGATTATTTCCCACCTAGACTACTCAGTCTCCCTTCTGTCAGTCCCTCTGCTGGTTGCTTTCTGAAAAAAAAAACAGTTTTACCTTGTTATTTCCCTCATATCACATTCTATCTCATCTTCCCTGTGCGGGCCGCCTGCCGATCTGGTAGTTTACCAGCTCTGGCAGCGGACCAGGTCAATGGGGGCGCTTGGCGGCCTGTGGCGGCTCCTATTCGCCCAGCCTGGCGCAAGAAGCATTGCCAGAAAACCAGAATTAAAGTACAAGGCCTACAGGTGGCCAGTGCAGGGGGGGGGGGGTGGACGACAGGTGGCCAGGGCAGAAAAGGGGCAGCGGCCTACTTTTGACAGCGGGACGGCGCACAGAATGATCATGAGAGTTCAGGCTCTGCCGGAACGCTAACGCTGATGCTATGTTGCCACCCGGCCGCCATAGGCGACTTCAGCTTTCACAGGTGAGCGGGGGCTTTACTGCACTGCTTGTTATGGGGTGATTTGGGGGGATTCTCTGCCACACTGCTTGTTATGGGGGAATCCCCGCTGCCCTGTTTGTTATGGGGGAATCCCCGCTGCACTGTTATGGGGGAATCACCGCTGCACTGTTTGTTATGGGGTGATTTGAGGGGATTCTCTGCCACACTGCTTGTTATGGGGGAATCCCCGCTGCCCTGTTTGTTATGGGGGAATCCCCGCTGCACTGTTATGGGGGAATCCCCGCTGCCCTGTTTGTTATGGGGGAATCCCCGCTGCACTGTTATGGGGGAATCCCCACTGCACTGTTTGTTAAGGTGGAAACCCCGCTGCACTGTTTGTTATGGGGTGATTTAGTGGAGTGCTCTGCTGCACAGAATATTATCGGATGATTTGGGGGGTGCTCTGCTGCACAACTTGTTATGGGGTGATTTGTGGGGGATGCTCTGCTGTACTGCTTGTTATGGGGTGATTTGGGGGGTGCCCTGCTGCACAGCTTAATATAGGAATGATTTGGGGGGTACTCTGCTGCACAGCTTATTATGGGGTAATTTGGGAGGATGGAGCTCTGCTGCACTGCTTGTTATGGGATGATTTTGGGGGGGGGGGGGGGGTGAACGCTGCTGCATTGCTTGTTATGGGTTGATTGTGGTGATTTGTGGGGGAGGAATGCTTTCTAAGTTTATCTATTTGTGCCAGACTAGGTAGATGAGATTTAGAGGATTAAATAGTTCTATACTTCTAACCTTAATAACAAAGCAGCCAAGTCCCTTCTTACATTTCACTGCTTATCAACAAATACTGGCCTCCGCTCTGCCCAGGACCTTTTCCTCCTTCCTCTTTGGCACCATTTCTCTACCCCAGGTATATCCAACACTGTTCAGGAGAACAACAGGGGGTGTCTGACTGGTGTGATATATTATCCCGTCCTGCTTCAAAAGTGTTATGATGCATATGCCCATTTGTTTTGGTGCGATCTATAATTAATCACCCCCCTGGGGGTACTTGCCTGTAACTTCCTGTCACTAAGGGGAACTTGGTGTACAAAGGTTGAGAACACCTGCTCTTTGGCATTTTACCAGCGCTGCTCCACTCCACTAGAATGCTCGTCTCCCTATGCCTTGGCCCTTTTCAACGTGTGCACAAAACTCAGATGACAAACGGCCTTCTTTTCTTCCTTTTCTATACAAATCAAAGTACATTATGTTTTCTCTTTGCACTTTCACCATTTATTGAGATTACATGTACAAATACCACTGTGTATTAATAGCTCACACAATGTAGAACGCTGTAGATCACATATGTCAAACTCAAGGCCTAAGGGTCTGATGCAGCCCTCCAAGCCTTTTTATGTGGCACTGCCAAGTGATGCACCAGTACAATGCACTTCCAATCCACTGTGGAGCGCAGCACTGGAACTAATTCTCTCCCCCGTGCCTATAAAAGCAGTGGATGCATGTTTTTTTAATGTTCAGGGAGAGAAGTAGTGTCTGCAACTTTTCTGCATCTTAACCAGCAACCAGCTCTAACCACACAATGGAGGTCCACCTAACCCACTCAAATGACTGCCACAGCGGAGGGTGCTACAGCTGCTTCAGGGGTTATTGCCAGTTGGGGTGGGGAAAAATTATGTTGATCAGTTGTTAGTAGAGTCTTTCAGCACCTTCCTTATTGTGTTAAGTTACATAGGTAAAACGGCAACAGGATGCAAAATGCATTTATTGGCCAGAAAAGGGTGAAGTAGGGAGGAGACGCTACCCACCTAAAGCACCACTGCACTTAGTGCACAACTACCGTATTTATCGGCGTATAACACGCAATTTTAAAACTAAAATTGCAAGCTTAAACCCTGCCTGCTTGTTATACGCCGATACTGCGTGTTATACGCCGGGTCCCAAACTACCTGCTCCAGCTGATTCACCGGCGCCCATGATACTCATAGAAGTGCAGCATCCATTTCATGGCAGCGTCGGCGGCTCTCTAGCTACCCTGCCTGATATAACCCCTACCTTGCAGCAGTGGCGGCAGCTCTCCAGCCACCTGCTGTTCGCTTTAAACCAATCATTGAACAAGCGGCGGCTGGAGAGCCGCCCGCTGCCTGATTTAACCCCATCCTAGCAGCAGCGGCTCGCAGCGGCCATAGAGCCGCCCGCTGCCTGTATTTTTTCTCCATCATTGCGGGTGCTTACCTTTTCGCCCGCCTGCTCTCTGGTCCCAAGTGTACGCGCCGGCATTCTCCCAATCAGCTGTGAGTCCGCAGCCGCCCGCGCTGCTGTTTTAAAGGCTGCTCCTCAGGACCCTCCGAGGCCACCGTACTTCTGACGAGTGACGTCCCTGACGTTACGCTGAGGACGTTACTCGTCAGCGCAATTAAAGAGTGACCTGAGCCTGCTAGCGACACAGGCCAGGTACTGTGGTGAAAACAAAAACATAAAGAAATATGGGTTTATGTGGGGGGGCTTGTTATGTGGCGCAGGGGGAAAGAGTATGTGATATGGGGGGTGGGGTTATATGGTACAGGTGGTATCAGGACTATGTGGTACAGGGGGATTAGGTTGTACAGGTGGATCTGGGGGGGATTAGGTGGTACAGGGGGATATTAGGTGGTACATTTATTTTTAATGAAAAACATTTTTACTCAAATTTTTGTGTTAAAATGGGGAATGCGTGTTATACGCCGGTGCGTGTTATACGCCGATAAATACGGTATATTGTTTATTAAAGAATAGCAGAAAGACAATAAAAAACATATACACAAAAACAATATTAAGAACACAAACTCAAAGAACGTCCTACTGCTCTCCAACAGTAAATATGGTACTCTCAAAAAGTATATATATAAAGAATAAAGTGCAGTGCAAAAATGTCACGAAGCAATATAAAAAATGTGCAACAAATCTCAATCTAAGGTGCAAAAAGTGCTCACAAAAATCACAATTATTATATATATCCTAAAATAAGAGTACCCTTGTATACAATAAATTAATTAGAAATAACCCTAGCCAAAACATATAGAATTAAACCCCAATTTGACCAAACAATAAATATGAGGGACGTGATACGCAAATAGAAAAAAAAAAAAAAATCACCAAATTCAATAGAATAGCAGGAGCAGGAGGGATACATTTTACCTGCACTCTGTTCTGGTGCAGTTAACCCTTTCAATGTCAGCCTACCTAGAGATGTCGTCACCCTCTGTTGCCAAACAAATTATCATTTTTCGCTATATATGTTTAACTGTGATTTTTGCAGAGATTTCCAAGAGAATTAGCATTTTTTTCAGCACAGTTGATTTGTCATTTTTTGCAGTGCTTTCTCAATATTTTTGGTTGAAATGTGTAAAAAAAATTCTTCAAGACTACTTCAATGTCTTTGAGAAGTTGGGAGGGGTGAGGTTTATCACAAATCTGGAGACTCTCACTAAGGGTTACTGGGAGATCCCCTTGACAGAGGCGTCAAAGCCGAAAAACACCTTTTCAGTCCCAGATGGACGGATTCATTATCTGCCATATTTCAGAGGCTGATAGATCGAATCTTGCGACCACATCGGGTATACCCAGCTGCCTACTTAGATGATGTGGTCATTTTCAGTTCAGATTGGAAGAGTCACCTCTGTGAGGTACAGGCGGAACTGAATGCCTTCAGTGATGCAGGCCTTACAATTCATCCAGAGAAGTGTACTCTGGGCCTTGAGGAGGCCAAATACCTGGGGTACATCACTGGCAGAGGGTTGGTTAAGCCCCAGGTAAACAAGGCCTCTGACAAATAAACAAGTCAAAGCCTTTCTAGGCATCTCTGAGTGATATTGCAGATTTGTACCAAACTTTGCCTCAATTGCAGCCCCGTTGACAGATTTAATTAAAGACGGGAAGTCCATAATGATAAAAAGGACTCCAGAATCAGAGAAAGCCTTCCAAGATCTGATGTCTGCCTTGTGCCAACAGTCAGGGCTGCTCACTCCTGACTTTAAGTAAGAGGTCTTGGTACAAACGAATGCTTCAGATGCAGGTTTGAGAGCAGTTCTGTCATACGTTGTGAACGGAGAAAAGCATCCCGTGTTGTATTTAAGACTAAAAAGTCCGGCTAAGAAAAACGACTCCATTGTGGAATGGGAGGTATTTTCTCCTGGGTAGAAGGTTCACACTGCTGTCAGATCATGCTTCGCTGGCATGGATGAAACAGAATAAGATAAGAAATGCAAAAGTGCCCAAATGGTTCCTGTCACTCCAAAACTTTTATTTTACATTGGAGCATAGGCCAGGAAGGCTCCAATCAAACGCAGCTACACTATCCAGGGTACACATCATGTTGGCTAGAGTTCCCCTGGAGAAGAGGGGGGTAAATAGGCATGAAGCTGGCTTTACAGTGGAGTGTATAATTCCCCCAGGATGCTGGCTTGGGTAAGATAAGAATTCCAGGAGGCTCTTTGATTTAAGTGTTTTTAGAGCACTGAAGCCTTTGTTAACTGTTTTTTTTCTAGGCCTGATTTTCTATGGAACGGCAAGTAGGTTTGGTAGTGGGACCTCCCTCCGGGCAGGAGATTACCTACACAGGTGCCTGAGGCTGGCTCATCACAGGGCAACAAAGGTTTCCAAGGAAAGGGAATCTGGGGAAAAGCCATGTGATGAGACACAGCCAGCATCAAGCTTGGAGCCTGTGAAAGAGAGACATTGCTACATGCCCAGTCTCTGGACCTACTTGTTTGGTAAGAAAACCACGTTTAGAAGAAAAGGACTTTGTGTTTCATTTATCCTGCACCCTTCTCATATGACAAATTGCAGTGGACTTTTATTGGACTTGTTGCACATTAAACTGCATTTGATTGCACCATACAAAATGCATCCAGAGTTGTCATTGCCGTTAGCAACCCCGATCCTGACTATATATATATATATATATATATATATATATATATATATTTATATACACACACACATACATACACACACACTGTATCTTTAGATTGTAAGCTCGTGAAGGCAGGGCCCTATTTACTTGGCTGCTACATTTGATTCAGAATATCGTGTGCATTATATGCATTGTCGTCATTGTTGTATTAAGGTATTTACTTGTCTTATCCCTGTACTTCCACCTTGTACTGCGCAAGGGAATATGATGGCACTTTATAAATAAATGATAATAATATAAAAATATTTCTTTAGTTCTACAGTTACATTTGGAGCCTGATTTATAAAGCGCCTGTTCCTAAACATTCAATTTGCATTGCTGCACTAGTTTTACCACTATAGGCCAGCCTGTTTTAGTGCATTTGTACGTATGGGCCCTTATGCTAGATGTAACAGCACAGACCCTTTTTAAGTGGACCAACCAATGGCAGAACTGGTCCTGGAAGCTATAAGACTATATGGCCAGCAGAATAAGTGTCCCTAGGACATCTGTGCAAGCCCCCCAAGATCACCTGCAAACCCCTTTCTACCGGTCCCTCGCCACGATCAAGGGCCACATCCCTGGCATCCCTTCAGTTGTATGCGCTCCCGCACTGGGCGCGGGGATCAATGAACCAGGGACAAATATCACCAGGATAGTGAAAATCCTAGTGATTGGTCCACTTTAAATCAGGCCCATAGTTATGAAACTACTACATACAATATCTATGTCTGTATATAAAGCCAAGGATACAAATGTATTAGCATCACATTTTAAAAAAAGGGGTTAGAATTTTATCCATGAGAGAAGAAGCCTTTGATAGTTAAATGCAGTGAAAGTTCTTAAGGTTAAAAAAGCTAACTCCCTTTCAAAAACATTTTTGGGGGGATTACTAATCATTTGATTTAAGGATTGCTATAGCTTTATATTAAGATCTATTAAAATAAAAGTGACATTTTTACATGCCTACATCTTTAAAGTGTAGCGCAGGGGTGCACAACCAATTTTTGATCCAGGGACAGAATCATCTTAATATTTTACTGCAAGGAGCCGCAATAAGATACAAGCAAAGAAAACAGTTTACTGCAGGAAAGCTGCAAGCTTAAAGCATTAAATCAAATTTATGTATATGGAGAGGTGAGGCAGAAAAGAAGTGGGCAAGGTGTAAAGTAGGAAAAGGTGAGGTGAACAGAAGTGGAAAGAGGTGAGCAGAGGTGGGTCGAGTGCAGTAGCAGAGTAGAGGTAGGCAGATGTGAGATGGGTAAAGGTGAGGTGGGAGGACATCAGCAGAGGTTAGGAGAGGCGAGCAGAGATGAGGCTGGAAGAATTGGGCAGGAATAAGTTGGAAAAAGGTGAACTGGGAAGCGATGAGGCAAAAAGAATAAGAGTAAAGGTGAAGCAGGCAGAGGTTAGAAGAGATGACACAAGCATAGGTGAGGTGGGAAGAGGTGGATAGAGGTAGGCTAGGGTGAGCCAAGATGTGAAAAGCTAAGCAGAGATGAGGTGAGCAGAGGTGAGTCAGGAAGACGTAAGAATAAATAGAGGTGAGGTGGGCCCTGTTTCAGGAATTAGCTCTACACTGTCTCTAGTGGGCAGCTGTGTGCACTGTAGACAAGGCAATCTCAGCTTTACAAATATGAAATATGGGGGTGGGGTGCCAGGGGCCACAACTGAGAACACTGTGGGCCGCAGGTTGTGCATCTCAGGTGTAAGGGGATTCTTCCTTCACTTTAAAAGTAAATTGTTTTATTGAATCTGGACTCTAGTGTAACATATAGATGTTTTAAAAAATGTAATGCAATTTTAATAATTCTGTTAAAGTGGACCAAAGATTTTTGCCACCTTCCTCCAGGTTTTGGTCCATTTTACAGGGGTATCCAGATTTTGGATGCCCTGTGTGTGAAGCCCCCTGGTTCACTGTATACCCACCTTGATCAGGCAATCCCAAGGATTCCAGGGCCAGGTGACTATCTGCCCCCGAGACATCCAAAATCAAGATGCCCCACTGGTCCCTCACCACAATCAGGGGCCACATCCCCGGGAACCCTGAAGCTGTTGTCTCTCCCGTGGCCAGAAATTCGCTGGGTGCACACTATTGACGCCGAGTTTATGCATGCCGGTGCCTAGTGCTGATTGGCTGAGCACCTGCGCCATTGGAACGGCGGAAAGGTGAGTGGAGTAGGCAATCTGGGAGGGTTCATACAGTGAAGCATCCCATTGCAAATATGTGCCAGGGTAGATTCTACTAATTGGGATGCCTCTGGACCAATTCTCAGGATAGTGAAAATTCTGGTCATTGGTCCACTTTTAAGTGGGAGTCCAGTCTCCTGAGCATGTGCAGCTGCTGCACAGACAGTGCACAAAGCGGCACCCCCCGTGTGCATGCTCCTGTCTGCCCTTTCAAATGAATAGGTGGTGACAAGCACACAAGTGCTTTCTCTATAGGATGGTGGTGCCAAGCCCCCCCCCCCCCCCCCCCCCCACAAGATTAACCCAGAGATTGGACTTCTACGTTAATGCCTGGTTTTTGCTTCCTAAGGATCTTTAATTGTAGAGGCATCCCAAAAAGAGTGCCAAAAAAGGACATGTCTGCTTGTTGGTCCACTTTAAAATATACCCTGGCTGACTTTTATTCAATAAAGTTTAAAGAAGACTCAGACGACAAACATTGTATTTTTTTTAACAAAGTGAAAGACTGAAACAAACAAGGGAGATGCACCCTGCTGGTGTTGTGGACTAGCCCTATAGGAAGTGATGAGCTCTTTGTTTTGCCTGCAGTCGGAAAGCAGATGCTGGGTGAAGCAGCCCTCGAGCAATCCCACTCTGAACGCACAATGGAGATGCTGATCAGTGACATCATACTGGGTAAATAACAGGCTCTGCTAACAGCAGACCCAACAGTAGGCCAGAACACAGCACAGGAGCATGCCAAGGTTTGCATGCAACATTGCCGTCATGCTGAAATAATGATACCGTTGGATGGCTGTGTATAATAAAGCGATTGTATCTCACAGCGCCGCACTGTTATTCTACAAGCCCAGGCAAAGTTTATGTCAGCCGTTGCTTTATTAAAACCAGAAACAGATCTAAAAGCCCTTAGGAATTATTGTCTTAGCCTAAACTCTGGGAACAACAAACCCCTTTAGTTGTGTGGCTGCATGGAAAACATCAGAGGGTATGTGTAATGTTTTTGGAGTGGTGCACAGGTTAATGTTAAGGCTCACTGTGGACAAAAACAAGAAAAATGCAACTCATCTTTCATCCCTTGCAGTATGTCCCTCTGGGTCCAAATTTCCAAAACAGATCTGTCCCTGAGGTCCATGTACACCCTTGTTTGGCTGCAAAAAACTCTTCTGCCAATAGATATCATCATAGTGAAGGAATCATGCACCTTTTACTGTGTACTGAAGGAGCATACCAGGCACAACCTCAGGCCTCTTCCTGTGTTTCAGGCAATGCGGGTGAAGACCAGGACCCAGATTTTAAGGAATGATTACTGAAGATTTTGGAAGACCAATACCAGCCCTAAGGCCTGTGCTCTTCATGGGGCATCCCAATATGGGGTGCCCCGCTGTGTTTAAAATCTCCTTATGTCATTTTAAATAAATAGCAGCGGCGGGCAGGCAGGTGGTGGCGGCGAGTGAGGGGTCACCTTTAACCTAGGGCAGAGTGTGCAGCAGCAGGCTGTACAACTCACCTGAGCGTCACAATCCGGTCTGCGTTCTTTCCTCTGTCAAAATGGCCATGACACGGCTTCATGAATATAGCCGCCCCGTGAGTGAAGACATTGGCAGCTGGCACTAGAACTGCTGCAGGACTAGATAGTGGGGCTCAGGTAAGTGGTTCCTGCTGCTGCACACTCTGCATTAGGTTAAGCTGGTTAATGAACTGCTCAGCTGCCAATCAACCAGCTTTTCTTGGTACGGACGAACTTGAACACAGACTTCTGTCTGAAATCCATGTTCGGGAACCTGAACTCGCAAAGTTTGGTAGAACTGATCTAGCTGAAGGTCAAATGTATGTAGAAATGTTTGTGATATATATCTCACAAAGTAATATATAAAGGGATGCAGCAACTGTGGCTTGCTTATTGCAGGAACATTTCCTCTAGCTGTACACACACAGACCAAAAGAGAAGGAAATGAATCATACTTCTAGATTTGGCTCGAGTAGAGGACTACAATGGCACAATGGCTACAACAAAACACTAAAAATAACAAATAATGAAAATGATTTTTTTGTAGATAAGGAATAAACACTGTTCGATTAATATGGACTGTGCTATGTCCCAGAATGAAATTTATTTTTTAGGGTTTACATTTTGCCAGTGGCCCAAGATTAAACCAGAACACCACCTGCAGGGCAGTACAGGTCCCCATTAGACTCCAGAGCAAATGGGAACACTACCCCCCCCCCCCCCTTCCACAGCTGCCCGCCATACTGTGAAGCCTGGCAAATTATTTTAACAAATGGGTAATGCCCTGGTTTAAAGCAGAACAAACCCCAGCTGGGCCGACTGGAATCTAACCAGTGGCATCCCAGATCAGGATTCCCTGCTGTGTGAAACCCCACAGGGGCGCCGCAGCACTGCCTCACAGAAGTAAACAAGGTCGTCCGTCCCCAGCCAATCAGGCTGGGGACAGGAGCGTACGCGCTGCAGGGGATGGGGACGCTCTCACTTCCATTGCTGGACTCTGCATGTAAACAGAGCATGTTTGCCGAGCAATTAACATGCACGGAGAAAGGCTCTGATTGGACGAGAGCCCACGCATGCGCCATTGAACGGACCGGGAGGAGGTGAATTTAAGAGGGCGATCTAGGGGGTTTAACACAGCAGGGCATACCAACTTGGGATGCCCCAGGGGCACGGTACAAAACCCATATAAGTCCAAATCCCGAGTTTTATTATGCTTTAATAACAGTGTATCCATGAACCAGGCAGCCATCACACCTCCACCTTGTTGTTCCACCTTGTCCCCTGCCCTTTTCATGTAAAAACCCACAAAGCGCATCAGTCGACGCTGATCCCTCCATCAAAGCTCTGATCTGTAGCTCTCCCACGATAGCGTCATTACTGTTCGAATAGAGAAAGTTAAATTAAAGGTGTCTAGATATTTTTTTGATATATTCTTTATTTCCTCCAACTGCTTTAAATATTAAAGCATATACCTACTTGTGCTTTATTCAAAAATTAAGACAAGAGTTAAGGTGTGATTCAGTAAGGGAAGCAAGTTTGAGCTTGATTTGCACCTAAAACTTTCACTAGAATAATGTCACAACTTCATTTGTTTCTTCAGGCAAAAGCTAAGTTAATCTTAAAGTAGACCTAAAATTCGAAAGACAATTCATCTGCTTACTAAACTTTCAGCAGGAGAATCTCGATTTGGGATGCCCCACTTTGGGAAACACTTACCAGTACCCTCCCTAGGCAGCATACCCACCTTCTCAGAATCCAGCAGTGGTCTAATGCAGCACCCAGAAGAGTGTGTACTTGCACTTGGCAGACCTTTGCTTTTCGAGGTCTTGTACTGTCTGTGTCACATGGGTGATGCCATCCATCACTTTGTCATTATTATCAAATTGTATACAGGGGTGTAACTATAGGGGGTGCAAGGGTTGGGACTGCACCGGCACCCCAGAGGTCAGAGAAGCATTATTATTGCTCCTTGACTGTATTTATCACATTTGTGCTCACTTGGCATCATTTACAGAAAACAAGCGCAAATTGTCTCTGCCAATTTAGTGTCAAGTTGTCTAGTCCAATTGAGTGAAAATACAATTTTTCCCTGTTAGGTTGTCCATCGAGGGACACCTAGTATTCACAAATGGGATGTTCAAAGCAGTCCCACAAGGGAGGGGATAACCCCACAAGTAAGCACTTGAACAAAAGAAGTCGCTGTGCCATAGCTCTATATTAAGTCTAGCAAAGAATCGGTTCCTGGAAGAGGACTGGACCACAGCCTGCAGAACCCTTCTGCTGAACATCACATCTGCTGATGCTCGAACATCCATCTTGTAGAAGAAAGTGAAGGTGGGAATTGATAACTAAGTGGCTGCCTTGCACACATGGTCTACAGAAGCCTGGTGCCGAAAGGCCCAGGATGTACCTATGGCTCCAGTAGAGTAAGCTGTTAAACGAAAAGGGGGTTCTTTACCCATCACAGAATAGGCTTGGGAAACAGCCTGTCGAATCCAACGGCTGATGGATGGTTGGACACTACCTTCAGGGATAGAAGGAATAAGGAAGCCCCAGCCATGGGCTCAAAAGGGGGCCCCTGCAGAGCCGATAGGACCAAATTGATATCTCAAGAAATTCTCCGCTATCGGAGGTTGAAAGAAAAAGGAGAAGGCCAAACCTTATCCCCTGAAGGTGCTTAACGGCAGCCCATTATCCAAACCCCTGCGTTTCGCAGCAGGTGAAGAAGGGCTGCAATGTTCGATAATAGATTCTGGCTAAAGATGCTTTTCTGGCTCGAATCAAAGTAGAGATTATTTGGGGGTGAGTCCTCTGTCCTGCAAGACCTTGGACTCAATCGCCACACCGTCAAAGCCAGCGACTGTGAACTGGGGTGCTACAGTGGACCTTCTGACAACAGATCTGGTCTGCCTGGAAGACTGTGTGGCTGATCGGCGATCAATCTGACCACGCCTGCGAACCAAGTTAGTCCTAGTGAGTGGCTAATGAGGAGCGACTAGAACGGTTGTATCATCTTCCAGGTATAATTTCTTCAGCAACTGGGGAAGCAGCGACAGGTGGGAAGTCATAATCTAGTTGAAACTGGGACCATGGGGTCACCAGAGCATCTACCACAAACCCTAGAGTCCCAAGAGAGAGTTATAAGTCCCCACCTATCGCAAATCATGCAAAACACCTCAGGATGGAGAGCCCATTCTCCTTGATTGACAGTCTGCCTGCTGAGATAATCCTGGACGCTTCCTGAAGCGTCGACTTGCTCCTGGTGCCTCCCTGGTGATTGATATATGCCACGGCTGCCACATTGGCGGATTGGATCCTTACCGGGAGACGCCGAAGATCACTGATCCAATGTACTAGGCATAGAAAGATTGGCCTGAGCTTGAAGACATTTATGGGAAGCTGGCTCATGTCTGATGACCATCGTCCCTGAATCACAAGTTGGTTCCAAACTCTTTTCCAACCTGTCAGGCTGGCATCTGTGGAAATTACCATTTCGGCGAACTCTAGAAAAAGAAGCGTCCCTGACTCAGGGATCTGGAATGAATCATCCATTCCAGGGATGATCTAACAGCTGCAGAAAGAGTGAAGGATCTCTCAAGACCCAGAGGAGACCGATCCCAACAGGACAAGATGGCAAACTGCAGAGCCCTGATGTGAATCTGGGCGTATGGGACTGCCTTGAAGGAGGCCATCATCAGGCCCAGGAGCTTCAGCATGCCCTGCTGCTCTTTCCCCCATGGTACTGGAGCAACTTCAGCCTGCAATAAGTGGTCGACTGCTGCCCAAAGAGCGGTCACCCTTTCTAGAGAAATTTTGACACCACAAATCTGAGCGGAGGTGAACTCTTGAATTCTATTGTGTAACCTGATGACACTACCTCCCTTAGCCAGGCGCTTGACACTTTGGCCTGGTTGAGAAAAGAGACATAGAAGTGCCCCCACCCACCTGGGTGAGGGCGTCTCCACATGCCTGACTAGGCTTAGGGTCGGACTTGGGTTTAGGGTGCCACGGTGACCTGTTAAAAGGTAGACTGAGCACCTGCACTGCTATGAGGATGCTGCCCCATACTTGTGGAAGGGGTGAAAGGTAGATCCACATTGAGCCCGCTGTTTGACCCTCAAATCTAACCATATTGATCAAATTAAGAAGGATCTTCTTTCTCAGGGCAGGCCTTCTGGAGTTCCTGCGCTCTGCACCTTCAGGCTTTTGCTGCCAGGCAAAGCAGAGAGGTAGCAAAATCGGGCAGCAGAGCCACATCTACTCTGGAAAATAAGTGGAGATCCACTTTGTCGAGTTTTTTGTTGGTGGGATCCTTTAAAGAACAGCTATCAGCGGAAGGAAGCAAAATATGCTTTGTTCAACAAGCAATAGGATTATCGACCACTGGAGGGCGAGCCCACTTCTGGAAATGGGTAACTAATCTCAATAACTCTAGGAATGGAAGGGACGCTGTCCGGGTTCTTGTATTCCTTAGTCACCATCCTCTTGAAATGCAGCTGATCAAGAAAGGATTTGTGGCTCTTCTGATCCTGGTAGACATCAGATAAATCGTCTGCCGCGTCCGGAACAGGGACCTCCTTAAGACCAAGGGTATAACCCCAGATAACCCTGATGATGGCGTCAACCTCATCCTTCTGCTGTTCCAGTGAGGCACCTCTCTCCAATAAGGAATCGGAGGACACATGTTTCTCCACCTCCACCTCAGTGTGGAGGGAATCCTCCGCATCCTGGAAATTAAAAAGACCTTCGTCCGAATCTGACTCGGAAGAGGAAGTAATGACAAGGAGTTTGCGTTTATGGGACAGCGAAGAAGCGGTCCCATAAAATGCGCTAGCTTTTGCGCATGCGTAGGGGCCTTTAAATACTGGCGAGCCCTGAGCTCCATTGCCAGTTGGTCATTTCTCCTGCTTGTACCTGAGTTCCAGTCGTCCATTCCTGTGTACCGACCCGGCTTGATCCTGACTACTCTCCTGTTCTCCTGACGACCTCTGCCTGTTTACGACTCTGATCCTGATCTGCCTGCCTACGACCTCAGCTTGTTTATGACTCTGATCCTGATCTGCTTGCCCACGACCTCGGCTTGTTTAAGACTCCGATCCTGATCTGCCTGCCCACGACCTCGCCTGTTCTACGTTCCAGTCCAGCTCTGGTCTGTCTTCTACCCAGAACTTGGTAAAACCCACTCCGAGGTTGCCTGACCTGGGGCCTTCCTGCAGCCCAGTCTATCCTCACCATTCTTAATCTCCGCAATCAGGGTTCACACCCGGTAACCTGACATTGGTGTACGGTTGCCAATGACAGGTTGCAGAGTCAACATTGCTTTCATAAAACACACTTTTTCTAACAGAAGAAGGACATCATTTTGGTACAAAAAATATACTTACAGAAATACCATCAAAAGTGGACTTGCCCTTTAATGTTTCTGGATATCTTGTTAGCAAATGTGCCTACTTTGTGATCTAGGAACCTCTTCTGGCCGAAAACACTTTGCCTCTGTAAGGAATTTACCTCTGCCAGGGGGCCGGCGGCGAGCGTCCGCGGGGCGACGCAGCACTCCTGCTGCTGGGAGCGCGGCGCGTCACTCTGGCAGCCTCCCTTGCCCCTCTCTAGCTGTGCAGGCGCCCGTCCCGCAGTCTGTAAATTTTGCCACTAGGAGACGCTGTGCTGTGAGTGGCAGGCAGCGCAGAGTGCTCCACACCTGATGGGAATCAGGGGCTGATCAGCCCTGCAGCCAGGACTGACCAGCCCCTGGATAGTGTGTCCAATCACTCACAGTGTTGTAAGTTACACCAATCAGCACATACACTCCCCCCAGGGTGGCCATTGGTCGATTCCCAAATAAATATGGAGTCAGCCCAGCACTCAGTGCCCGTGATAGTCTCTTGTGATTAGGGTGTGATTCTGTTAGCTGATCCTGACCCGGCTTGATCGACCATCCCTGTCTGCTGCCTGTACCGACCTCTGCTTTGTCTGACTGCGAACCTGCCTGCCCCTCTGGATGCCCTGCGATCTCTGACCTCCTGGCTTGACCCATTGGCTACCCCTGACTACGCACCTGTCTCATCCCTGTACTCTGACGCACCCTCCGGATTGACTACCTGTGAACGACCTCGGCTTCGGGATACCCTCGTGGTTCATCGGCCTTCACCGTAAGCAGCCATTCTTTGCGCCTATTAAGACCTGGGGGCAACCGTGTCCGGTGAGGCGTGCCTAGCATCCCGGCAAGCGGGGGCTTGACTATAGGCAGAAGCGGCGGTGGAGATTGGGGGTTGCCTGCTTACAGAAGGCTGGTGTCCCGCTGGGCATCACAGCCTCACCTTCTTTTTACTTGATCGTTGTGCTGTGATCCCTGGTATGAATTGATTAGTTCCTTTGTGGAAAAGATGATTCTGATCTGACTGTAAATGTACTGTACCTTAAAGAGATTGACCAGTCTTTACTTTAAAATCTTTACAATTTTAAAATCAATTGCCTGGCAGCTTGCCTAATACAGTGTCAGTTCCATGCTGCCTCTTTGCCCTAGTCACTGACCACATATTCAAGCCTGAGACTAGTGTCAGGATAACACCCCCTCTCTTAGTGATAGGCTGGAATGGAGCCCTCCACACTTGTCAGTCAACCCAGCTTACTTCAGCACAATGCATACAGCATACTTCACTCAGCCGTGCCACTGCCATCACAGAGGAGATTATGCACACAAGGTGAAAATGTGCTTTATCACTACTCAGGAAATATAGCTGTGTTTCTTTAAAAAGGCAAACAAAAGTAGGACATTGCCATGTTACAACCCTATACAATGGGAATATGTTTGGAGTGCACCTAGACAGTGACTTTAACCTCATAACCTAGGCCTCAGATCTAGCCTTTTGTAAATTGAGATTTTACCCTGGTCTCCTGGGGTGATAAATGCTGTGCCAGGCAAGACCAGGTGTCTGATCAAAGGTTATTTTCCTAGGTCATTACACTATATACTGCTACTAGTGGGGTCCTGGAATTTCCAGGAGTGCTATCAAGGCATGGTATAAAAAAATACCTTACGGACAACAGAAAGATAGCTGTATGGTAATATGTGATTTAAATGGATATTGGTACAGGTTTTCTATAAAAGTTTTAATATATGGGCTTCCATAGAGATAAATGGAATGAGCACAACTGAACCCTGAAGATCACACCTATAGGATGGTCAGGTACTGTTTCCACCCAAGATTTCTGTGAAAGGCTTAAGTCATTAAGGTCAGTAAGGTGCCTGTTGGTCTATGTTCTATAATTATAACTGAAGCTTTTGTGACATCAGACAGATATTTCTAGTCACTGAAGAGGTAAGGCACATGAATGGCTTGTTTGCCTCCCCTCTTGTATGAACATTTTCTGCCTCTGCAAGTAGTTTCAATGTCTCAATTTTACAGCATGCTGAAACCTGCATATACATCAATAGCTCAAAGTGCAGAACCATATTAGTTGTGTCCTAACAAGATATTATTACTGACATTTACACCACTACTTTACTGTAATACATGCATAGTACAGACATCCATAGATGTGCCATAGGATAAGTGAGGCTAGAATCTACTCCCTAGGCATAGCTAGCAGCAATTCTGGCCACCGCTTTGTTGCGTCTATCCTGGCCTGTCATCCATTCACTAGCAACCTCTGGGATGAACGTCCACTCTCCATGACAACTGCAGTGACTGCGGCGCATCCAATATGGATGCTGAGGCCTGATGAGCCCTTTCCATTGCGATGAATGGAGTGGATGTGCTCAAAAGATCAGGGGGTGACCATCTGTCCCAGTTACTGGAAAATGAATCTGCACATTGCAGGACCCGACAGCGGAACCCAATACATTTTACACTACCAAACTAGGATAGATAAACAACAAAAGGTGAGTTTTTACTAACCTAAGCCCCCTACCTGACAGCTCTAGCACAGACCTTATTATTTTAGGGGAATGGGGTCTGCACACACTTTGCATGCACTCGCACTTTCCACATTAAAATGAAAGTCTATAAAGACTTTAGAAGAGCTAAACAGGGACTTAAGTGGTTTCACGATTTAAAATGGCCCCTCACATTTAAATAAACAAGCCCTAAAATCAGATGATTTGAAACGAATTTCCTGTGTATCAGGAAAATTGGTTTAGGTGCGATTTAGGGTTGAGTTAGAAGGGTTGATGACCAGGGTCATTAAGGAAAAAATGTTTCTGGATAGAAGGCTTGTGCCCAGTGAGCTTCTTCATTGGTTACATGTGACCAATGAAGAAGCTCACTGGGCACATGCTCACTACACACCCTGAAGACAGCACATCACACCAAAACACGCGTCAGGAGGCAGCTGCACAAGGAGTGCAGCAGCCATTTCACTAAAAATTAAAACTACGCATAACACCTGCAAATCGGGTACTGTCTTCCTCTTAGAACCTTCCTGTTGAGGACTTAGAAGACAGTATAATTCGCAGCTTTGGAGAGATCACTGGCCAATACCAAAAACCGGTGACATCCCCATCGGTGAACTAACATATCCCCACACAGTGGGATGGACTAAGGAACAGGACCTTTTTCATATTCATATTGTTGTTTTATTTATTTTATTTTTTATCTTGAGCAATTAATAAAATATATTTAACGACGATCCAGGCAAGCTGATTCATTTGTTTGGGGTGCAACCAATCTCCAAACGGGATCCTCAAAGCTGCAACAACGCCAAACCTACGGACAGATCGCCAGCTATCCATCCATCCAGATCAGCTACATCACAGGCGATTCCACGAGCGTCGGAACCTCACCGGCTCAGGGTAGGTCAAAGTACCCCCGGGCCGCGGTGGTGAGTTTTTCTTAATCCATGTCTGTAATTTACAATTTCTCTTGAAGCAAATAGTAGTAACTATTACTATGTTACTGTGTGAATAAAATCACACAGCATAAAGAAAAGCCTTCTAAACAGACATTTTTTCCTTAATAACCCTGGTCATCAACACTTCTAACACAACCCTAAAGCGCGCCTAAACCAATTTTCCTGATACAAAGGAAATTAGTTTCAAATCATCTATATTCAGATAAGGAGTGACCCCTTACCCCTAGGCAGCTGCTTTATTACTTCTGCTTGCCTGTAAAGTGTCTGTGCTGCAGAACTGATCTCCTGGGCAGCAGTGAAAGCACCTCCCTGTTAATCTTATCATGATTGCTGGCCTTAGATGTGTGGAGCAAAAAAAAATACATTTTGGAATGTTTAACTGTGCCTGTTAAAGGGTTTAACCGGACCTTCAGCCTAAATAAGAGCATAT
Source organism: Gastrophryne carolinensis (assembly GCA_027917425.1). Classification (NCBI taxonomy): domain Eukaryota; kingdom Metazoa; phylum Chordata; class Amphibia; order Anura; family Microhylidae; genus Gastrophryne; species Gastrophryne carolinensis. The sequence continues at coordinate 88,873,872 of CM051240.1, read as the reverse complement.
CTGATATGTTTCCCCCACGCTGTACATACACATTGCCCACATTAAAAATCATGCTACCTGTATCTATTGCATTTTCTGAGCCTTTAAACATCCAAGATGGCGGCCCATAGAGGTGCAGGTTGTCTGCAAACAGGAAGTGTTTTCTGACTGTGCCGCTCTGCATTGTGGGATTGCTGACCTTTTTCTGACCCCAGCTCTGCTCAATTTGTGCTATAACCCCACTCCCCTGTACTTTTAACCCCTCTTCTCTGCTCAGTATGTGATGCTAGGCCAGTGAGGGAACAATAAAGTAACTAAAATATATAAGTAAATATGTTAATATTAGATGCTGGGGAATAGTTTAAGGGTTTGGGCTTTTCATTAAATGATGCTGAAGGTCTGCTTTAAAGTGGACCAACACCCTGGGGTGATTGGCCCGGGAATCTATAAGATTCCCGGGCCGATCACCCCCCACCCCGCGGGACATCCGAGATCGGGATGTCCCGCGGGGTGAAACCCCCCCCAAACACCCCAACTCACCTACCTTATCTTCGGCGGCATTCGGCGAATGGCCGGCGCGGGCGCGCGCGCGTCAAAAGTGACGCGAGGGAGGCGGCGGCGGCCGCCGCCGCTTAGACGTTCCAGTTCTCCCCTTGTACGTCGGCGCTGGGAGCGGGGAGAGGTGAGTTTTTCGGGGGGTTAGGGGGGGTTTCACACAGCGGGGCACCCCGATCGGGGGTGCCCCACCGAAGTGGACCAAGACCCAGGATAGTCAAAATCCTGGGTGTTGGTCCACTTTAAAGCTCATCTACACAGGCTTTGATGATGGCTTTGGTGCACTAACAAAAATGACTGTAGGTAAACTGCGCAGTCCTTTGCAGCAAAGTTTTTTTTTATTTCAGCTGTGACAATTTAAATGTAAAGTCATCTTCATATACATTTAAACAGAATAATAAAAGTGCTTTGAAACACAGGCATTTATATATAAACATAAAAAAGCTTTTTACATACACAATATAGAATTTAATAAGATTGTGCTTATTATATTATTTTATCTTTGGTGTAACATTAGGAATGGCACCTGATAAATTACCCTGATTATCTTATTGCAAAGATGTATCGATCTGTATCATTTACAGATTATCAGCAACTTTCATATAAAGTACCCTGATTTACTAAGATACTGTGCATGACGTATGGCAATTGTGCTAAAGAGAATCTTTTCTCGATCAGCCATACAGTGCAGGTTTTTTCCCCATACATCAGATCCAATATTAAAACAATATATAGGCATACATAAAATCTAGTGCACAGTATATATATTTATAACTATATACAACAAAAATACCAAAAAAAACTTACAAGAGAGAAGGCTTAAAAAAAAAAAAAAACTAAACTTTTTTGCCCACAGCAGCTTTCTTCCGGTTTGGTGCTCAGAAACTTTAATGTGTTTTGAGTTTGCTTTCCCAGATATGTACTCCTGCTCCTTCCTCACACAGTGACTGTGTGCACCCACTCCATTCACTGCAATGGTGTGAATGCATGATCCTCAGGGGCAGGGCTATGATTAACATTGCCTCCTATGGAGGAGACATTTCTGAGTAGTGAAGCAGGAGAAAGCTACTGCAAGGGAGGAAAAGTATTTTTTTTTTGTTATGTTTTTAGAGCCCCGTTAACATTGCACATAGCGTAAAAATAGTGTATTAACCTTTCAAATATATTGATTTATAAAATCTATATAGAAAATATATTTAGAATATAGAAACTTGATCAAATAAAACATTTGCAATATTTTACAGAATCTTTAACATTAAAAACAAATGATTCTTATAAAATGAGGTATATCAAATACAAATACTTTATTCAGCTCTCGGAGGCTGAGACTGAACTGGTAACTGCTAAGCAAGTGAAAGGACCAGCAAGAATCTGGGGGTTGCGAGTCCTCTTTTGCTAATACTGTGTTTGCATGACACCCCACTTAGTAAGTCACTGGCCAGCAACAGATGTGCAGAGAAGGAACCATTTTCACTGCAAGCCTGGTCAAGTGTATTAAATCTTCAATGAAACTAGAGGAAAAACTTTAATGCACAACTCTGTCGCCAAAGAACAAATCCCCTCCCCCGACCACAATTTAGGTCCATTTAGACTCATTTGTTCCTCAATTCCACATTCTGCTCAACCGTTTTCCACCACTTGCAGGGATCTGTGTTACCTGACCTGTTAAGGCTTTTACAATAGTAAAAGTAAAATGCTGCAAGTTACCTGCAGTGTTTCACTGATTAGTAATGGATACTGTGGGACATTAAAAAATGCCAAATCCAGGGTTTTACTACCTGCATGTGTTGCTATTGCCAAGCGTACAGCAAGTCTGTACACCAAGAGAGGTGAGGCCTATACACAGAGAATACTGCTGAGGGGCATGTGTAAAAGTGAGCTCCCTCACCTCAGCAGTAGCAATAGCGGCAATGTTCGGTGTACATGGAACACATCCCTCTTCTTGGTGTACAGACTATGTGCACATCTGCCAATAGCAACAGATTGCAGGTAGTGAAAGCTGCTTCTATCAAACACACATTTGCTAACATAAGAAAACATATTAGATAAGCTCAGCACATTGAGCAAATCCTTTTGGCACAGAAAGAATATATATATACCCTTTAAAACTCTATTGAAAGTGGACCAAAAACTGCGATTCCCCCTCTCGGTTTTAGTCTGCTTCCCAGATTTGGGATGCACCACTGTGTGAAAGCCCCCAGATTTGACAATCTTTTACCTCGCTTCCACGGCATATGTGGAGGGCTATTGGAGAATCCCTGCAATGGCCACTCTCTAGGCCACTCATCTGTGAATGGCTGCTGGTGGGAGAACAGACATGCCACAAGATCTGTGAGACCCTAGGGCTAGGGTTTAGGAGATTTTAAACTGGAGTTCAGCTATTAATCCTTTTCTTGCTTTCTCTGCTGACCATTCTGGATTGACTCTCCACCAGAATAGAGAGGAAAACAACAAAATTAAAGGCAAAATCTATTATGATAAATAACATGAACTGAGTATATGAGCTTCAGCTTTGATGACTTTAGGCAATTTTTACTGATTGCATGGCTCCAATGTGGTCTACCCCCCCTCCTCCCCTCTTTTTAGAGGGATAAAGTGCTACTGACACAGGTACCTATTGGCCCCTGCTTTAGGTTTTGATTAGCCATAATACATTTTTCTTTAAACTGACTTTCTCTCTCAGGGAAAGAGGTAAGATCCCCCCCCCCCTAATTCTTCCCTGCTCTATTCAAAGCTTAAAGCAAACTTCAAACACTACTCAAGCTCTGATTACCTTCCTACTCTGGCGAATACCGATTAGGGATATCCCACAAAAAATTAGATTAGGGGACAAAAAAAAAGGCAAAAGAAATTACCATTTGACCACCGGAAGCAATTCAGAAGGATCTCGGCAGATCTGGAAAATGGCCATTCATGGCTGCACGGGTTCCAAAGAACACAAAAGGGCTCATTAGAGTTGGGGCTTTCATTCAACTTTTAATTTGTGGGACATCCAGAATTAGGATGCTCCAGGTGTGGGGGTGTGAGGGGACCTAAAATCTTTTTACTATAGGTCTTCTTAGAATAAATATATTAAGTTGTGAAGCAGCCATGCACTCACAAGGGAAAGTCCAGCACTACAGGATAGGCTTTCCCCAGGTACTGTATCTTAAATTTAAGCTTGCAATTCATTTTTGTACCAACAAACCAAGACCAAATAAACATATCAAAAAAACATATCTTCAACATACTACCGGTTCTTGCTTATACCCTCACTGAACCTACAACCTAAGCAACACCTCTGCTGTGTCATAAGAAGCACTGAAGTCATGCTTTAACTAATGTAACATGCACCAACTAAGAGTTTCCTTACATCGAATCATAAAAACTAAAAACTGTACTCCAACTTGATCTGCAACCTACTTTTACCCGTTCCATGTTTTGAGAGATTGCTCTAGGCCCTTATTTAACAAGGGATAGCTCCAGGTAGCGAATGGTGAGCGAACGGTAATGACGCTCACCGCCACGAGAACGCCGGCTCCCCTCCGCAATCACACATTTATCAAGCCAATCCTGCTTAGCGACTGACAGAGCGCCAGATAGCGAATCATTCACCATTATTCCAGCCTCACCCCACAGCGCCAGCGAGCGACCTTGAACAGCGACAGGTATGACCTCTCGCTACCTGGCGCTCTCCAATGCATTTCAATGGATCAATCTTTAAATATTCATAATTAATTGCTATTAATTCTTTTTTTTTTTTTTTTTTTTTTTTAAATGTCAAAAATTCTGTGACCACTTCTGCAATGTTATTTTTTTTTTAAGGTAAAAAAAAAAAAAAATAAATAAATTTGTGCAGAATTGATATTACAGGTCTGATATTAATGTATTCATATTACAAAATGTTTGGAAAAACATGTTTTTTTTTGGTTTGCAAAAATATGGTTGTTTGGGGGTTAAAAAACTACTTTTAAGCCATCGCCGCCAGCGCTCTGAAGTTTAAACATGCATTTCACAGCGCGATAATTTTTTGAGCGTGATTTGTTAATGAATATGCTGGGAGCCGTTCGCTATGTCCATTCGCTGTCATGCGCTCCCATACAGCGCGGAACCTGTCAAACAGCGACTCCTAACCCTGTATTCAACATTACCGCACACCGACTGAGTCGCTGTCAACAGCCGAACAACGCCCAAGCACAGCGAATACTAGCGTGCGCTGTGAAAATAACGCTACTGCCGCTACCTGGCGCTATTAATGAATCAGCCTGCCCGTGTTACAGGAGACTTGCTACCATTTAGTAAAAGTGTTAAATTATCCTGCTTTCTTCCCTCTGGATACTGTCTGTCCGGAGCTGCAACGTTCACCCGGCTTTCCTTCAGCCTGCTTTATAATTCTCAATAACTCGCAGTGAACTCACTCCCTTCTGCAGGGCATCCTCAGCAGCAGATGATGACTCATCCTTGCATGTTTCAATGTGGGTCCCCTCACAGAAGGGCATGTTCTATAGGGTTTATCAGGGAATGCAAAGCCTTGGTGAATGAAAAATGCCACCCGACCGACAGCATGGGGCAAGCACGAAGCAGGTTCATATAACCCTTTGCTTGGAATATCACTTTAACATCAAGCCTTCATGCAAGACATACAAGACATATACATACATCTCCAATCACAAACCCAGCCTGCACTTGCCTTATATGTGCATGGTGGCAATAAAAGTCTCTCATGTCAGCCTGTCCATCCTTTCAAGTCTAACCTGCCTTCTGTAACCAAACACAATCAATCTAACAAGTCCATTACAACCACCATTAAACACCACCAATCGTCAGCCCCGCAGCTCCGAAACATGGAATTTACACCAAAATTAATCAAACATTCTACAGTGCCAACATAACCCCTCCCATAAATAACATTTGGGACAGGTAAGCTTGATCATTATATACTCTTTATTAAACTTTTTTTGGGGGGGGATTTTTTCCCAAGAAGCTAAAAATAAGACATTTGGACCGAAAACAAGATGTAGGGGGAACGCCAGCCAAACTCTTGGACCAGGATATCCAGCACGGAGGTCTCTTTCATTTGTTATTAACAGTCTTCAGCTATCCCACAGACTCAAATGCTTTCTAGGTTGGCAACACTGAAATAAGAGCACTCAGTGTGCCCGATCTGGGCTGGGTTTTATTTTCTACTATCAAAAAGGAAATGTATGAGTGCACTGGAGCCAGCCCTGGCAGCTGAAGACAGGAGAGGGAGATGTCTTTTGCTGTCAGCTCAGATTATCCTGGATTCAGGTAAGTACTATATGGGCTATACAGTCTACAGACAGGCTTTATAAATGCCAATTACAGGCAAACATTTGAATTGTTAGTTCTAATAACCCCTTTAACCCTTTAAGTGCCAGCCTACCTGGAGTTTTTGTCACCCTTTGTTGCCAGACCATTTTGCACTATTTTGCGCTCCCTATGTTCAAATGTGATTTTTGAAGGGATTTCCAGGGATTTCCCAGGAAAATTATATATTGTTTTTTTTCAGCATAGTCTGGGCTTTACCATGAAATGTCTTGTTTGTCATTTTTTAGGTGTATTCTTAATCTTCTTGGGTGAAATATGTGAAAAAAAACTTTTAAAAATTAAAAAAAATTTAAAAAATCTATTTTTTACAATTTGTTTTTTTGTAATAAAAAATGTAAGTTTGTCAAAAAATTCTTATTGCGTGTGAAACCCCAATTTCTCCCGGTTAGAGCGATACCACATATGTATAGGTAGACACCCTTTCCTGCCCAGGAGACTCCCCCAAACTGAAACAGCGCTTTAGGAGATTTTCAGATAAAATACAACTATGCTATGCAATATGCGCACCTTGCAGTTTTTCCAGAAAAACAACCCTTTACATTTGAAACACCCCAACAAACTATATATTCTCTGGAAGTACACACCTCAAGCTTTCTATTTGTACCAGGCTTGTTGATGTGGCCACAGTTTTCTGGAAGTAATCCCTCAATGTAATCTTTGGTTGCAAAGAGTTTCCCTAAATAAGGATAAAAAAGCAGAATCAAAGCCACATTTTCCTAAACAAACTATATACAAACAAGAAAAACCAAGTTTAATCTGAAAAAGCAGAACGATACCCAACATGCATAGTGACTGTCAGGGAAGAGTTGCCAAACACCCCAAAGTAAAGCGTGTGCGTAACGGCAATTTTACTTGAAAATTTCAGCTCTGCAGACAAAGTGCGCACCTTGCGATTTTTCAACCAAAACAACCCTTTACATTTGGAATGTCCCCCATAAACCATGTATTCCCTGAAAGTACACATGTTAAGCTTTCTAAGAGTACCCAGCTTGTTGTAGTGGGCTCATCTTTCTGGAATTAATCCCTCAAAGAATTCTTTGGTTGCGCAGGGTTTCCCTAAAAAAATGTATAAAAAAGCTGAATAAAAAAACACCTTTTCCTAAAATATAAATATGCAAACAAGAAAAAACAAGCTAAGTCTGAAAGCGCAAGGTCTCCCGAACAGAACAATACCCAACATGCAGAGGTACTATTAACCCTTTTTAATTGCCAGCCTACTTTTGTCACCCTCTGTTGACAGGTAATTTTTCCCCATTTTGCACCATTTTTGCTGGAATTTTCAGGAAAATTATATAAATATATTTTTTGGAGCAGAGTTTAGGCTTTAACATGAAATGTCCTGTTTGTAAATTTAATTCTGTTTTTTACAATATTATTATTAAGTAAAAAAAAATAAATAATTTTTTTTTTAGAAAATTGGCTCCTTTATTTTAAATAAAAAATGTATTTTATTAAAGAAAACCGTATTGCATGTGAAAGCCCCATTTCTACCGATTAGAACGGTACCACATATTTATCGGTAGCCCCCTGTTCCTGCCCAGGAGACCCCCAAACAGAAACAAGTACTTTATAACATTTACAAATAAAATACAACTACCATCCACACTACAAAGTGTTAAATCGAGAACAAAAATGACATAGAGTCCCCCCTCCCAGGGGGGGGGGGATTTTTAAGGGTTAAAAACCCTTAAAAATCCAAAAAAAATGACATGGGGTCCCCCTTACCCGAAGTAACCAGCCCGGGACCAGCTATGTGGGGCTTGTAGGAACAGGGCACAGGGGCCAGATTTTGTGGCCCCTGGCCCTGCAGGCTACAAGCCCGCATAGCCCATGGCCACGGGCTTTGGGGAGGCAGGTAATGGGGGTGCTGGGGGTTAATGGCAAGTTACCCGCTAGCCACAGGTGACTTGCCAGCCCCCAGCCTTGTGAACTGGTATAGGGATCTCTTGGACCCCTTACCAGTTCACAAGGGGTTGAGTTTAAAAAAAATCACACCACACACACAGAGAAAAAAATATTTTATTACTTTTTTTTTTTTTTTTTTAATACTTACCTCCCATCCATCTTGCACTGTGTCCCTTCCCAATCACTGGCTTCTGCTCACCTGCTGGAAGCCTTTTATAGCTGCTGGGCAACAGAGCTTAAGGGGTTAATTAAAAAAAAATGACATCGGGTCATGGGGGGGGGGTATTTTTTGGGGGGGATTTTTAAGAGTTACAAACCCTTAAAAATCCAAAAGAAAATGACATGGGTCCCCCTTACCAGAAGTAACCAGCCCGGGACCAGCTATGCAGGGCTTGTAGAAACAGGGCGCAGGGGCCAGCTTTTGTGGCCCCTGGCCCTGCAGGCTACAAGCTCGCATAGCCCGTGGCCAGGGGCTCTTCTGCCCCCCCCTGGGCTTTGGGGAGGCAGGTAATGGGGGTGCTGGGGGTTAATGGCAAGTCCCCCGCTAGCCCAGGGGGCGGGGCTAGCAGACCCCCCCAGTGAAGAGGAGACCCACCGGGAGGCAGCGCGACCGCGGGTAAGTAGATGTCATTTTTTATTTCTTATTTACAGTTAGCAGCTGCTGCTGCCGAAGCGGGGGGGGGGGGCGCTATTCCGGGGGCTCTCCTGAAGCCATCCGAGCCCCCATGGGGGTTCGGATGGCACCAAATTAAAGAGGAGACCCGGCCGGATCCAATATTTTTTTTACTGTGGGGGTTTAAAGTCAGCTACATGAGTCTCACGTAGCTGGAACTTAAGTGGAGTAAAGGCAGCTATGTGAGACTCACGTAGCTGGCACTAGAAGGGTTAAACTTCATATTTCATGCTAGTAAGAAAACATTGTTTCCTTAGATTTTACTTTTTCTGATAATCATGGCTAGTGCTCCCCTTGTTGGATGAAATCCAGCCACAGTTCTAGTTTTATCTAACTAGTAGATTAACTCAGAAAATGTTGCACAATACGAAATATGTTAGGTATGAATATATAAAAGGGAAGGATCACTTTTGTGGACTTTCCCACAGACCTTATATCAGGTGGGTGCCAGAGGGCACGAGACTCACTGCTTATCATACACTTATTCCCAGGCGGCTGATCGCTGTCCCACAACCCTGGTATCCAGAGCAGGGGGCCACACTTCTGTCAGGCACAGCCTCAGTTTTGCCATGTACAAAGTCTCTACTGAGATAAATGGGAGACTCATATGAAGACTAAAAATGAAGTGCGGTTCCCAGCTTCAAATACTGGGGCTGGGGCATATGAACTGCTGTGCAGGAGCAAGTGTAATATAAGCAGCTTAGCCATACTCGCTATGGCTGTGTGGCACCTCCTTCGTCCCCCTATGGCTGTGTCCAGCCATTCAGTTATAGAGGGTGTAACAGCATACAGACCTGGAAAGATGCGATAGATGCAGTTGGCAGTCGCACATGCGCCATGTGTTCACTGGTGAGGTAAGAATATCTGGTGAGTGGCAAACTTTCACACAATGAGGAATCCTAAATTGGGACACCCAAGGAATGGTTATTCATCCCGGAGCATCTCATAGACGCTAGGTCTGGTTTTGGTGAACTTGAAAGAGGAACATCGGGGGAAGTTAAAACCTCACCGGACTGTTCCCCTCCTTCCAGTTTCACAATTGGGCAGTATTTACTCACCTCACTGAGGGATCCATCTTCTGGGTCCCTCAGATTCTGTGTGCACTCCTGACGGGCGGCACAATCTTGTATCCCATAAGGCACTGCGCGCGGCCACTGATCTTGGGCCATCAATGCAATGGAGCCGCCTGAAATCCCATGAGACTTTGCAGAGCTGCGAGATCGTAGTGGGAGACTGAAGAGCACAGCTAAGGCCACGCTTGTCAGTTAGCAACGGCTAAGCGGGCGAAATGGGTGAGGATCGGGCCCTGATCCTCACCCAGCCGGATGTCGCTGCAGCAGGCAGTGGCGGCATCCAAAAGGTAATTAGGGGCTGATTAGGTATTTTAGGCCCAATGTTCCTCTTTTAAGTGTCACAAGGACAAGCGTGACATCACTGAAACAGGAACTCCATATTTTTGTGCTGGTCATCAGAAGTGTTAGAAGTTACTTTACACAACTAAAATAAACATTGAACCCTTGGTGTTCATTTGCATAGGCTCTGAACACTTGTGGCAAGCTGACAAATATGAGACCACAGAGGAATGAGAAGGCTGAGAAACCCCTCAAATGCTAAATAAACTGTAGGCAACTGTGCCAAGAGGAAGCTGGAGCCTGATCGTAAAAAGGAGGTAGCAATTCCATTGCATTTAGTTGGGATTGCAATCATTTGGAGCTGTGCATGTCTGTAGGCATCAAAAACATTTTTAATAAAGCTTTTTGAAAAAAGAACCCTGGCATTTGGAACTAGAAAAACACCCTTACTCCCAACACATGTGAGAAACATCCTCAGCACTGGAACGACTTCTTTACACATCCCCAGAATAGTGATGGAACTGAAAGACATCTGGAGGAGGAGAAGGCAGTCCTGCACCGATATGACAGAAGAGACCGAGATGTCCTGCTGCTGATCTACCGCAAATCTGTACATAGATATGGAGGCAATCATTCGCTGGACCCGTATCATAAGCAAATTAACATGTATGGTGGAAATGCGAACAGCGATTCAGTTTTGGTCCTGCACATGTCAAGTATGGGCTGGCAGGCTCCTGAACTCTTCCACTCCTTTCTTCAATGTTCCTCTTTCTTTGATTCACCCCCTCTCTGATTTATTTTAAATACATTTTTTTATATTATATATTTAAAAAATTAGGAACCTGCTTGAAAAAGGAAGGTGCAGGACCTTTTTCTTTTTAGATGTGATATTTGTACTAAAATCCTTAATAAAAACAACAAAAAGAATGGCAAAGAATATGGAAGAAACTGGATCCTATTTAAATAAATTCCAGTTCAGTTTGCAAGCGTTATAAATCCAAACTGAAAGTGGAACAAACCCACACCTAGAATCTTTTAGAATGAAAACTCCTCGCCCTAGGGAAATCCTAATTTGGGATGCCTCGCAGAGCTGGCCCTTGATCCAACGTGATTATAATGGCAGTCAGCGGAGTTCTCTACTATGCCGCTACATCCCCAGCCTGCACACTCTGAATGCTAGGTGTGTGCAGAATGGAGGGGGCCAGGGTGCATGCATAGAAGAGTCCTCTGCAGATTGCTAATATGATCCTGGAACTAGGCGAGTATAACACAGCAGGGCATCCCAAATCTACAGAAGGCGAGGCAAATCAAAATCACCAAAAGCCAGGAATGATCAGTGCAAACATGAAATCCACACAAAAAATTGGACCCAGGATTATTTTCAAGGATAAACATAACAGCAGTGCTCCAAAACTGGTACCTGATGTAGAGAATTCCCTGGATACACCATTTTAGTGGAATCCAGAATGCTGAAGCAACCCCCCAACCATAACCCCCCAGAATGCCTGTAAATTGTACCTTTTGCTTGGTCCTCTGCCCAGGATCCAGCATTGCAATTGGCCACTGCCCAGAACAATGACGCCGCTTGGTACCCACGTGGGTGCCAGACGGCAAATCGCTGTGCTGGATTCCTGGCGGCGGACCAAGGGAAAGGTAAGATTTAGGGGAGTTCTGCAGCATACTGGATGCCTCCCCAGTCTATCCTATATCGGCGGAGACCAACACTCACGGGTGTTGGTCCGCTTTAAATAGAAAACCATTTCAAATGCAAAAATCTGTTTTCTCCTTAAAGGATCTGTAAAACCACTTAAAGCAGAACAAAACCTAGGAATTTGACTTTCTCAGGTTTTGTCTCGAATCGGGATGCCCAGCTGTGTGAAACCCCCCAGTTTGCTCATAAAATCTCACCTGTTCAGGCTCCAAAGGTGCATACATGGACTCTCGTCCAATGAGAGCAGCCTGCTGTGACTACGTCATTCAGCTCTCATGAACTTGAATAGGGAGCATGCGCTGCTGCATCTCTGGCCGTGCGCGTGGTCACGCCCCGGCCTATCTGAATGGGGATGCGTGATCTCCATTGTAATTCATAGCAGGCTGCTCTCATTGGAGGAGAGCCCTCACATGCGCCGTTGGGAGCATGGAAAGGTACGTTTTTATGGGTGAACTGGGGAGTTTAACACATGCAGGGCATCCAGATTCAGTATGCCCTGGGAGAAAGCCAGACAGAGTCTGGTCCTGGAATCTTTTAGATCCCAGGACAGCTGTTGCTGAGTTTTGTTCAAAAAACAAAACAAACAGGCACTCACCTTCTCGACCCCGCAGCAGCTCTTGAAAACGAGCCCCCAGGATTCTTTTGCACTGTCCTAGTCTCTCACATCATTCACATTGACTTTGTACACTCCCTCCAGTCATTGCAATGGGGGGGCCTGGCACGCAACCTCCAATGCAATGAATGGAGAGGGCTGTGTACAGGACCTGTGACTAGTGGGGAGCTGTAGGGCCATAATGACAGTGAGCCTGGGGTACATGCGCGTGGCATCCCTCGTTCGGAGAAACCAGGTTTCTGAGCTGCAGACCAGCTGAAGCAGAAGATAGGTGCCTGTTTTTTATTTGGGTTCACAGTCCCTTTATTTCATCCCAACACGTTGTTTCAAATATTATAAATTAGTGTGCTTGCACCTTACAGACTCCCTAATAAAGCTTTTTGGTGAGGAACTCATCCGCAGAATCCGAGGCATCTGGACCCACAAGTTAAGGAGCTGAAAACAAGCCTGGTCCAGCAAATTAGAGTCGTATCCTTCTAGCAGGTTTACCGATATAGCTTCTTTGAACATTTTTGGCAAAGTAACAAAATTTGGAAGACTGCTGTTCCCCAGGAAGAAGTGCATCAGGGTCTCCTTCTGCAAACATTCCTTTAGAAACGTGAAGTAATCTGTCATCCTCTCCATCAGGAAGGAGTCACCCCACTTATCAAATGGAATTTGTAACAGTAGGTAGAATAGCGCAGTTTTTAAGTTATATGAGGAGAAAATGGACCTCCAGGAAGATGAAAATGAAGGTTGGAATGTTTTGGCACCGAGGTCCCTCAAGCTCTTCATGATCTGCAGGCACTTGAGGTGGCAAGAGTTAGCTGGGGCCTGATCCTTAAACCAGTTTAGTAGCTTTTGTTCATATTTAGAAAAGTTAATTCCCCAGTAAGACTCCAGGCTAAGGCCATCTTGGTGTTGCACACTAAACCAAGGCTGGGCAGTAAGGAACACCGAGTCGCCCAAATGGAAAGCAGGTATAAGTCTAACAGACATGGAGATGTGGCAGCAAACATAGTCTGACCGAGGGAGGATTTTCAGAATGAGCTTATTGTCGCACACCGATAGCGTAATGTAGCTGCGTTCCTCATACTGGTACCTGATGACGTTGAGGCATCTCTGGATCTTCCAGTGGAACCATTTTAGGACAGACGTAGAAGAAAGTGCGTGATGGGGACCAACCTCTGTACAGAAACAGTCACTGAACTGCTTGTAAGTCTTCACCCACTCTGACTTTTTGGGTGCTGTCACCCCACAGATCATAGTACCTTGGAGCTCGGGCACCAGCTCTTTCCCACGTGCAAAAAGGGGCTCAAATTTGAGGCTTTGGGGCATTTTTAGTGGCACCAGAAGGTCAAAACAGTCTGGACTGTTGATCTTGTGCTGCTCATAGGCGCTGCCTATCTGCACAAAGTCTCCGCGGAAGATGATGCCAGCGTCGTGTTGCTTGGATTTGCCCACGCGGATGAGCTCACCCACAATCTGGCTAACGTGGGCTTTGCTGTGGCCAAGAACATGGGGCGAGAGCCGGATGTGCTGCTCATAGAAGGACTCCAGCAGGCTCCTCCTGACCCTCTGCTGCTGCTGGGAGACTGGGCCCTTCTGCCCAGGGTGGCACCGAGGGTGGGCACAGCAGCACCTGACCAGCAGCAGGCATGGCACCACTGCCACAGAGAGCCTGAAGAGAAGCTGTCCACCGCTGAGCTCCTCACAGCCCCCCTCATGGCTGACCCGCCGAAGAGCCAGGAACGTGCACCAGATGCCCGACACCAGGATGAGCACCAACAGCCAGAAGACCTTCAGGTTCAGCAGATAGACGGGCATCCTGCCCCCGGGCACAGCTCATGCCATGCCGGCTCAGCTCCGACGTCCCCTCCCGGCTTGTGCCGCTCCGACCGTTACTCAGAAACTTCCTCTTCCGAGGAGGGAACGGAGGGAGGCTGCGTCATATTTTCTGTGAGCTCAGAGGAAATGCCACGGAGTGTGTGTGTATATTAGTGTGTGTGTGTGTGTGAGGGCAGCTTCTCCCGCCACTCCGACTACTGAGTGCGAGAGTGTGTGTATATTAGTGTATGTGTGTGTGTGAGGGCAGCTTCTCCCGCCACTCTGACCACTGAGTGTGTGTATTAGTATATATGTGTGTGTGTGTGTGTGTGTGGGCAGCTTCTCCCGCCACTCCGACTACTGAGTGCGAGTGTGTGTGTATTAGTATATGTGTGTGTGTGAGGGCAGCTTCTCCCGCCACTCTGACCACTGAGTGTGTGTATTAGTATATGTGTGTGTGTGAGGGCAGCTTCTCCTGCCACTGACTACTGAGTGTGTGTGTGTATTAGTATATGTGTGTGTGAGGGCAGCTTCTCCCGCCACTCTGACCACTGAGTGTGTGTGTGTGTATTAGTATATGTGTGTTTGTGTGAGGGCAGCTTCTCCCGCCACTCTGACCACTGAGTGTGTGTATTAGTATATGTGTGTGTGTGAGGGCAGCTTCTCCTGCCACTGACTACTGAGTGTGTGTGTCTATTAGTATATGTGTGTGTGAGGGCAGCTTGTCCCGCCACTCTGACCACTGAGTGTGTGTGTGACTTCTGCCACTGCCACGCCGCCTGTGCTGACCACTGTGTGTATATGTGTGTATTACAATATGAGTGTGTCAGGGCAGCTTCTTCCACCACTCTGACCACTGTGTGTTTGTGTAGCTTCTCCCACCACTCTGACCACTGAGTGTGTGTGTGTATTAGTATATGTGTGTGTGTGTGGGCAGCTTGTCCCGCCACTGCCACGACGCCTATGCTTACCACTGTGTGTATATCTGTGTATTAGTATATGTGTGTATGTGAGGGAAGCTTATCCCGCCACTCTAACCACTGAGTGTGTGTGTGAGGGCAGCTTCTCCTGACACTGCCACGACGCCTGTGCTTACCACTGTGTGTATATCTGTGTATTAGTATATGTGTGTATGTGAGGGAAGGTTATCCCGCCACTCTAACCACTGAGTGTGTGTGAGGGCAGCTTGTCCCGCCACTCTGATCACTGTGTGTGTGTGTGTGTGTGTGTGTGTGTGTGTGTGTGTGTGACTTCTGCCACGCCGCCTGTGCTGACCACTGTGTGTATATGTGTGTATTACAATATGAGTGTGTGAGGGCAGCTTCTCCCACCACTCTGACCACTGAGTGTGTGTGTGTATGTGTGTGTATTTGTATATGTGTGTGTGTGGGCAGCTTGTCCCGACACTGCCACGACGTCTGTGCTGACAGACCGGCTCCCCGCGCCTCTCAAGCTGCATCAGAGCCGAGCCCGCCATTAACTCTCTATGCCGGCTGCGCCTCAGACTTTTCTGCAACCAATAACCCTCTGCTGGCCGCCCTGCCTCATACTTGTGCCTAGCTAATAACCCTCTCTGCACGCCTCACACTGCCTTCTGTGCGACCATTAACCCTGTGTGCTCCATCCTGCTGCACACTGCTAATAACCCTGTGTGCTCCGCCCTGTGTTACACTTCTGTTTAGTCTTAACCCTTTATGGCCACCTTTTCTCACACATCTGCCTGCCAGTTAACCTTCCACACTGCCTAACATTTCTGTCCAGATGTGCTCCATCATGCCTCAGCCTCACACTGCTGCCCCCCTATTAACCCTGTGTGTTTCACCATCTTACACTTCTTCTTAGCCATTAATTCTCCAGGGTCCACCTTTTCTCTCCTCCACACCACCTACCATGTCTGTCCAGCCATTAACCCTGTGTGCTCCACCCTCCCTTACACTTCTGCATTGGATCATGAATTCTAACAGCCTTTCCTGCCTTTACCCCACGTCACACCTTTATTTGACTTTCTAACCCCTTACACACACCAAAACTCTTCTGACCTGCCAGTAACTATGCCATTCAAGTGTAACTAAAGTAAGAAAAATATACCTGCCCATCACCCCATTTAGAATGCTGCTTATTTCAGGGTCCCATGACACATGCAAAGACACCTGCGACATCCCGAGGGGGGGGGGGGGATGCTAGCTTCATAGAATCCACGTAGCTGGCACTTAAGGGTTGGAGAGGTGTGAAAGTTGATTCTATGTAGCTGCCACTGATAGGGTTCAAGTGGAACAAAACCTCTGAGTTTGACTGTCCTAAGTTTTGTTCCAAATTGGGATGCTCTGCTGTATAAAACTCCCCAAAATGCCCACAAAACGCACCCCTTCACAGGCCAATGACACATGTACGGGCTCTTGTCCAATCAAAGCCGTTTGATGTGCATATGTAGTTTGTTTATGTGCAGGACTTCAGCGGGCACATTCCAAGTTATCCATGCCAAGATATCCATGCTGTGTGGGGGTAGACTCTGGTAAAAAAAAGGTCATTTCCACAGACATTGCTATACTGCATTAGATGCCCATAGGATAAAGTGAGTAGACATTTTCAAAATCCTGCAGTTACTGTAGGTTTTGTTTTTGGTTTTACTGTATATGTTAAAGAGAAAGTCCAGCCATCTGCTCCCTCTGTCCACCCCTCCTGTGCTTAGCCCCATAAGCAAATTGCTTTACCGGTAGGTAAAGGGGGGCAGACTTTGTGGTTGTATGGTGCACAAACTTGCTAGCAACCCTGTAATACCTGTCGATAGTCTGCAGATCAACGACCTTTTATTTTAATTATGAATATGTAACAGTCACAATTTCTCTTAGATTGTAAGCTTTCCAGCAGGGCCCTCATTCCCTTTGTTCCATTGGTTTACCTGATTTGTTGCTGTGTTATTTATTACCCTATTTGCACATGAACCCTCTGATTGTAAAGCGCTGCAGAATAGGCACTATATAAATAAACATTATCTCTGTTAAAGCAGAACAAAACACAGGGGGTATGGCCCTGGAATCTTTTAGATTTGGCGGCTGGCCTTTTCCCGGGGGGCATCCTAAATTGGGATGCCCCACTGTGTGAAACCGCCGCACTCCTAATTACATGCACGCATTCACAAACGGTAGGTGTACAGGCTGGTGGGTAAGTAGGTGGGCAGGTAGACAGGAAGGAGGACTGTGGCAGAGGTGGGGATGGGCATTCCTACCTGCAGCCCCGGTGGGCACGTCTGGCGGCGGCTTCTCTCCATGGCTCGTGCAGGAGACAGCCATGGAAGACATCTTGGGCAGCGTCCAAAAACATCTCGGGTAACGGTGAGCGGCTCTTTATCAGTGGGGATTGGGGGTCTGTTGCTCCCGCAACTCCTGCTCCTGGTGACATTTGCCCCGCCAATCGGTTGGGGGGCTGAGAGAACGCTAGGAGGAGGCTGGGCATGGGGAGGGAGGGGTTACCTGGGCTTCATGACAACTCATAGCGCAGTTGAAGCCAGAGGCAGGGAAGGGGCTTGGTACCATTATGGACCTGCAGCAGGAGTTCCCAACCAGTGATACTAGTACCACTGATGTTACTCAAGATCTTATCAGGAGGTACTCAACAAGGCTGTAGACTGACCTCTACCCCAACCTGATCTGCCGCCATCTATGCTATACCAAGACATTTTTACTTCATAAGTAAAATGCTCATTGTGTTTCATGCACAATTTGTATGTTTTTACAAAATTGGACCAAAAATCCACATGTACCACCCAGGTAGTACTTGATGTAACTGAAATTGGGAAAGTGGTACCTTATGAAAAAGGTAAAGAAGCCCTAACCTAAAGCATATGGGTAAACATAAAACTAATCATTTCAAGTTCTTACTTCATTTGTAAATAGCAAGGGCACATCTCTCACAGGTCCCCATAGCACACAGCACATTGTTACCTAATGCCGGTAAGATGTCAGTCTGACAAGTCCCTACAGTACATCCCTACAGTAGTTTCTAGATGAAGGCAATATTGTACACATTATGGCCTCAATTCAATAAAGGTAGAAAAACATTCTCATGGTAGTAAAAGATTCAACTCATAAGAAAAAAAGCCTGAGAATTTCACTGTTGCTGAATCACCAGCTAAGAAAACAATAGAAGTCAATGGCACTTTTTTACTCCTGAGAAAAGTAGAGAATTGTTTACTCCTTTCTACACTGAAGTAAAAGCTGCCATTGACTTCCATTGTCTTTTTATCTAGTGATTCAGTAACAGTGAAATTCTCAGGCTTTTTTCTCTTGAATTGAATTTTGTACTACCATGAGAATTTTTCTACCTTTATTGAATCGAGGCCTATGTCTCAGTGTGTCTGCGAAGGTTCCCATCCATCCAGGTCATGCTATATCTGTGGGAATAAATCAAAGCAACTGGACTTGATGTGTTATTTTCTTGAAGACATTTCGCTAGTCATCCGACTGGCTTACTCAATTCAATCACTTGTATAGAAATCTGACAATCTAACTTCAATCCACATCCTGATGTCAGGTGTCAGTGTACATATATACAGTAAAATAGTATTACCACAGCACAGGGTCTCAAACCTGCAAATTCTCTTCCAACATTTCCAAATGGGGTTTTTGCACACTCTAAAAAGGACCATCCAGCCGAAGCCAGCTTGCTGGATTCCTTACAATATGTAGTGTTACCTTCTTGAAAAAATATATGTATCCTCTAGAAGTAAAAAGCTACTAACGCCTCAATCACAGGTTCAAATTATGAGTAGGAGTCATAAAGATAACATAGCGTGAAACCAGAAGTGGCTACTACCTTATTCTGGTCGTGAGAACACTATAGACGATATAATAAATGCTGTTGACACCTCTTGGAGAAGTTTTAGAGAATATGTAACTATTAACTTGGGCTTCATGATGCTTTGGTTTCCATGCTTTTTGATAGTGTACCTATAATATTTTATACCACAGCTGGGCCATTTTGCAGCTTCAGTAGGTCATGTGTTCTAAGGCTGGCTGAGGGGCGCAAAGAAGCTAGTAACTTCAGTCATGCTGATGCACTTCCCTATTGTTTATGGTAGACGGATGTGTATTAGAGTTACCATTTCTTGCTGCCAGATTGCTGTACAAGTAACTCTGAATTGAGAAAACCAGCCAGATGACTAGTGAAACGTTTAAAGAAAACACAGCAAGTCCATTTGCCTTGATTTTTTCCTGCAGATAAGTCTCAGTATATTCCTTTCGCTTTGAAGCTTGTTGTCCTCTCTGTGTTGGAGTTCCTTTCCTGGGAAGATGTCATATTTTCCACAAAGAAGTTTGTCAAATGTCAACTGTTCAGGACCATCTCCAGTCACCTGTTACATCTGTCTAAGAGCAACAACTCAACCACAAAGCCATAGGCCACACAAGCCTACAATGCAGGACTGGTAAATATGGAAGTATGTTGTGCACATATATTGTCTGTCCGCAGTAACACATTACCAAGTTCCAAACTGCCTGTGGAAGATGCATTGACACACATGGATGAGAAAGGTCTGCTTAAAACTCTTAAGATTGCAATGCCAAGCTAAAAAATGTGGCAAAAAAATACTCCACCATTAAAAAAAGTAATACGTTAAACCAGCCCAATACCCATTTTGCCATAAATGACTGCTGTACCATGTTCTGATAGTTGCAGGGACATCCAGATTTCCGGAGCTCCTCCGCGCATAGACCCTTGCAAAACCCTACTTTCACTTACATCCATCATGATCCGCCAGTGAAATATGGCCCTGTGCATGGCTGCTTGCCGGTCATGTGGTTGCCTGGTGAAGAGAAAACAACTCTGGACCACCTGACTGCTGGCAGGAGATTCACGGTAGAAGTCAGGGGGGGGTCTTTAGTAATCTGGATTCCCCCTGCCCTGTCTTCTGGTGTGCCACAGCCTGCTCACTCAGAAGCAGTCGCATGCAGCGACAGAGCATGGTCTGCTTCCTACTGCTGGGTCAAGAGCGCACATTAGCTCCTGGAGCAGATTGCGACAAAAGAATTGTCTGCAGCAACATTCAGTGGATTGAGCATTCAGGATGAAAGGTAAGTATTGACCTAAAAAATAAAGATATGCTGATCTTTTAACACATAACTATAGCGAAGAATGGCCAATGAATGTGGATCTGGTTAATGCCATAAAGGCATTGCCTGCCTTCATGCAATGTAGTTGGTTTATGTACGAGTATGATGTGGAATAACTGCTCAGAGCCCGAGTATCTGGGATATTTGGATCACCCAGTATTATCAGCCCGGCTAGTGGTACCTTGGGGAATGTAAGTTGAATCAGAGACCTTGTGGGCTTCAACTAGTGGTGCATCCCAAATTGCTATTCCCCAGGTACAAGGACTTATCACCAGGATTGTAAACATCCTGTTGATAGGTCGTCCACAACTGACTCCCAAGTCATGATGGAGGTTTTCTGACGTAGAATTGAAAAGTTTGTTATCCTTTCCTTTCCTTGTATGCCCTCCAGCATGGCTCCAAAGGTCTGGGAGGAGTGCTAACAAAAAGTGGCAACACTGGAAGAGCACCAGGCCAAGGCTGACACACTCTGGCTTCACCTGCTTAGACCTAACAGAGATAGTAGGTAGGAGCCACAAGTATCAAAAATAGCTTTGCTTTGTTCAACTCTTTCCTGTGATCAGATGTTCACCATCCAAAGTGCAATTTCCACCCTACACTTCTGAAATTGCAGGTATTGGGGTTGGTTCCTAACTTTGTGGATAGATATGGTCAGCCTTACCTAATTATTGTACCACAACCAGGGACAAACTTGGCCATAGGGCATACTGGGACCCAATAAACCGCCAACTCCCCTGCACTGTCCGGGTGCCAAATCCCTAGTTAAATGGCGCTCCGGCTTCTTGCAGTGGGTTGAGTGAATGAGAGCAGCTGCGTGCCACCTAGAGCACGCAGCGGTCCACGGCTGTTCCCATTTACCCGGCTCGTGGCTAGAAGCCGGAGTCGGCATTAAAGTAAAGGGCAGGCAGGCAGTGCGAGGTAGCTGGCAGCCTCCTTATGACAGCCAGCGGCACACTGCTGCACACAGCCTTAGGCAGCCTGCCCCAGCTCCCAGCAGCCAGCCCCATATCCCCTACCTGCAGCGGACAGCCCTGGACCCTGGCTCCCCCCCCCCCCAGTGGTGGCATCCCGGGACCCTGGCTTCCCTCCCAGCAAAAGGAAGTGAGGTGGGTGGGGGAAGTAGTAGGGTTTCTGCCCCTCAGTGAGTTATGGGGGGCAGGGGTTCTGCCACTCAGCCTATTATTGGGGGTTGAAGGGGTTTTGCTACTTTGGGGAGGTTCTGCCACTTAGCATGTTATGAGGGGGTTCTGTCACTCAGCCTGTTATGGAGGGTTCTGCCACTCAGCATGTAACGGGGAGGTTCTGCCACTCAGCTTGTTATGGGGGGTTCTGTCACTCAGCCTGTTATGGGGGGTTCTGCCACTCAGCCTGTTATGGGGGGTTTTGCTCCTCAGTGTGTTATGGGGGGTTCTGCCACTCAGGCTGTTATGGAGGGTTCTGTCACTCAGCATGTAACAGGGAGGTTCTGCTCCTCAGTGTGTTATGGGGGGTTCTGCCACTCAGCCTGTTATGGGGGGGGGTTCTGCCACTCGGCCTGTTATGGGGGGCTCTGCCAGTCAGTCTGTTATGGGGGGTTCTGCCACTCAGCCTGTTATGGGGGGGTTCTGCTTCTCAGTGTGTTATGGGGGGTTCTGCCACTCAGGCTGTTATGGGAAGGTTTGCCTGCCAGCCTGTTATGGGGGGTTCAGCCACTCAGCCTGTTATGGGGGGGTTCTGCTTCTCAGTGTGTTACGGGGGGTTCTGCCACTCAGGCTGTTATGGGAAGGTTTGCCTACCAGCCTGTTATGGGGGGTTCAGCCACTCAGCCTGTTATGGGGGGACTCTGTCTCTCAATGTTTTATGGGGCAGCACAGATACTGGGCTGGACACACTGCAGAAGGGCCAGTGTGACCAGAAAATCCAGGGCCGTTTTTTAAACCCAGTCCGCCCCTAACCACAACAGTGTTTATTGACCAGGAGCCTAATCCCTAGATAAAATGAGCTGCATTAAAAGATAAGACATCAGTCTGGTGGATGATGAAGTCTTTTCATAAGGGGAATATTCAGATTAGGTTAATACTTTAAGTTAGGTCATAATCTGCTGTTTGCTGTAAATATAGACTGCATTGTTATTGTTAACATAATAAAGCTGTAATCTTCACCCACAAGGGAGGGCCAACCGACCAGTTCAGCAGGTATTAGTAAGTCATTCATTTAAAGCATTCCTTGTCATTTCTAACATGCGAAAGAATTGATACCTCTGGCATGGGTCAGTGGGAGTCTACAGTATCAGCTCGGAGTCATGGATACCTTGTGCTGAACTTGTTCCACCACATTTTGGGGTTTTGAAATATACAACAGAGGGCATGTTGTTAGGATATGTATACTACAGCTGACAGTTTCTATAACAGGTATGAGTTTCCTTTCCAGAATTAGGCTTTTCGAAACTTTCGTTGAACATACCATTTATGTTAGACACACAATGCTCTCTATTGTGTTTTGCCATTCATCTCTTGTGTGGCTGTGCACCCTAGAGTGTCTCAAAAATCAGTCTGCCTTTTTTCTCTAGAAAGGCATAGCAAAAAGTGGGTGCTGGGGCTTGTGAGGTCAGGGGGACAAAAATGAATGCTTCACTTCCCCCAATACTAGTGTACATACAATACAATTATAATGGATGGAAATTGCCGATTGGCTGATCTTAAAGGTGCCGTTGTGACGAGGTGTAGCCGGCTAGCCGCATCCCCAGCAAGCTGTTCGGATGTGCCCTCTCTGAAAGGCTGGGCACTGGAGCGTGCACAATTACAGGGAAGCTGGGGATGTGGCTTTGGCAATCAAGACGTGGGAGCTGCCCGGTAAAGGTGAGTTAATTCTTGATCCCAGGGGTTTCACAAAGTGGGGCATCTTGCTATAGGATGCCTCGGGGGTAGGCTAGCGGCCAGCCCTGGAATCTTTTAGATTCTAGGGCTTGGCTGCATGGATTTTAATTCACTTTAAGGTGGGGAGGCAGCTGCCACCGGCTCGGCATGGGGACAGAGGGCAGCAATGGGTTGGCCAAGGTGTGGGGCCCTCCTTAAAGCATCAGCATTAATCTGTGCTTCTTGTAAGCGCTTTGTCCCTCACTTTCTGAGTTCTTTTGCCTGGAGAGCAACAGGGACCTGGGGGGGGGGGGTTACTGGTTAGGGCTGCCACTTCTATAAGCATGGCGTACTTTGTTGAGAATTTCTGGAGTTTGTGATTTGTGTTGTCCTCTGGGCTGGGTGGCAGAAAGCTGTTGGTAGAAACTGCACTGGCTTACAGTAGCCAAAGGGATCTTATATGAATTTTGCTATGGGGTCATGGGAAACCTATATACATCCCTGTCCAGTAAATTATGTATCTGCAATTCAACCCCCTAATATAGGGTTTCCCCAGTAGTGGTACGCATACCTCTGGTGGTAGACAAGATCTTATCATGTAGAATGCGGTAAGACTGCAGACTGATCTGTACTCCAATCCAATCTGCCACCATCAACTTATTTTTCCCAAGCCCAATTTACCCCATAAAATGAAAACCTGCTCAAAAACTGAAAGATATTTATGTGCTTTTTAGGTGTTAATAATTTACTTTAAATGGCTGGCTCTTTTGTGTATATATGAACAGAGTGTTAGATTATTGACAACCTGTATGCACCACCCAGGTGATACATGAAAGTAAAAAGTCATACATACATAAAAAATAGTTTGGGTTAGCCAAACCTAAAAATGTACCTAAAATATTAAATGAAATAAGAAAAGGTTCTGTTATGAACATAGATGGTGCTGGAGTCCTAGTATCTGTAGGTAGCAGAGAGTAAATGGGCTTTGTCAATCTGATCATTCTTATTTATGGCCCTGTATGATAAGATTCAGGTAAGCGCTGCAGCCCCAGACTAGGAGCGATGGTCTGCGTGAGTGAAAAGGTAAGTATAGCTATTCTTAGTATACAGTACGTCCTGCTCCAGATATAATACTTACTATCGGGTACTACTCCTCCAGATGGCGCTGTACTGCAGAGACATCAAAAATAGGCTCCTCCCGGCCCCTCAAATACCCAGGGACCTCCCACAAATCCCCAGATTTTCTCTGCAGTCTGGACTGCGAAGGACAAGAAATGGCTCTCTACTCGCAGGTGAGCGGGGCTATTAGCCTGCGGCCCTGTAGGACTATTCCCACCCGTTCCATTTGTAATGTGCCTCCCAGCCTTGGCTGCGCTGGTCGGGTGATGGTAGGCAGCACCGCTGTTAGGTGCTTAGGAGCGCTGCTCCACAGCAATCCCCCACCAAAGGGTAGGCGGTTCAGGTTTATGGTGAGCCTCTATGGGATGCCCCTCCCGCACTATTGCCCCTTACCCCTGTCTATCGGTGGGCCCTATGTCAAGTGGCCGCTGTCCTCCCTCATTCTCCTTGTAGCCTTCGGGGGGAAAGAGGGGGTTGTGTGTGTGTGTGTGTATACACATATACTTGTATTGGCTTTGGGCTTTATTACATGGTGCCTTGTGTCAGCCGCCGCGCTGACTTGTTTTACTAGTACTATACTTAAAATTGCCGCCGCCGCGCGCCATTTCGTCAGTATGTTCCGCGCTTGGCAGCGGCGCCAACTTCATTGGCTGCTTGTCTTGTTGGCTTCGCGCTCTTCGGGGGGTCGGGGCCTGTCTCTGGCGCGTTCCGCGTCATTGCTTGTGCGGGCCCGCCCCTCGAGGTATACCGACGCCATTTTTTCTGCTTGGTCGGCTTCTGCGTGACAGACCTCTACCTACCGCAGTCCGTAAGTGACCTCGCGGGCGGCTTTATTACCACCCTTTTATTATTGTCTGCTTACAGCTCATTTGATTGTGTCTTTCAGATGGGCGAATCCATTGGCTTCTCCCGCCCCTCAATTTGTTGGTTAACTTGTGAGGCCTAGTGTAATTACCCCCACTTCCCTAGCGGGTTATTGGGGCATCCCAGGTTGCTGTATAGCGTTAATCCATATCGGTCTATAGTACCGCTATAATCACGTCTCAGGATAATGTGACTCCTCACTCCTACTGAGTTGCATACAAGTGGGGATTCTCAGCCTGATGTGTCTTCTAGACTGGCTAGTGTTGAGAGGTTAATTGCTAATACCTTGGCACGGAAGGCCCCTGCTAAAAAGCGTCACTTAACGCCTAATGTCACTCCTTTCCCTATGGAAACTGATCAGTTTTAGCATCTTTGTGGCTATACCCCTTCGGACGGAGAGCTATTCTCCGACTCAGAGTCATCTGATGAGAGGCCCAGGGGTCATGACGATTCTGGCTCTGAACCCTGGGCCCGGATGATAGATTGCTGACCCAGATTTTTGATAGATTGCTGACCCAGATTTTTGAGGTTCTGTCCATTTCTCCCCCTGTTGCGGCTCCCAGGCAAAGGGGGGAACTGTTCCATACCGCTAAGTCACGCTTGGAATTTCCTGAGCAAGCACATTTAATAACTTTGTTCTCAAGGAATGGGAGCGTCCCAGTAGACTTCCCGGTGTACCTAAGAGTTGGGATAGGAAGTATCCCTTTCCTGCTGATGTGGTAAAGTGTTGGACATCCCCTCCTGAAGTGGATGCCCCGGTTCTAGGGTTACCTAACACCTCTGTCATGCACTCCCCTGACTCTACTACCCTGCGGGATGCTGAGGACCGGCGCATTGACCAGCTGGCGTCCCATGCCTTTGCATGTGTGGGGACGGCGCTGCGCCCGGTCTGTGCCTCGGTCATTACTGCTGTGCTCTTTAGGACCCTGCTAAGAAGTATACTTGATAGTGCCCCTGATGATTTGCCTTGTGAGGTGTTTAATGCACTCTCTAGTTGTGATGTTTTTGTAAATTTTGTCCTCTCTGCCTTGGATGACACCATTAGAATGTGTGCTAGGACATCTGCCCTTGTGGAGGCTATACGCCGCTCGGTTTGGCTACGCCAGTGGGCTGCTGACAACGCTGCCAAGAAGGCCCTCACTGGTTTTCCCTTCAAAGGACTACACCTGTTTGGGGACTGCCTGGACCTTTTTGCTAAGGGAGGCAGGTTACCCCAGCGCAGGCGGCAGTCTCAGCCCTTTCGGGGTCAGGGCTCCTTCTCCCCCCCTACCGTGGTGCTAGACAAGGGAGGGGGGTTTCCTTTACTGGGGCCCGGGGAGACTTCTGGGATAGGAGCAGAGGACGTGGACGTCCTGGCTCCTCCTGGGGCTCCAAGATTAAGTTCTCTCCATCCGGGTGGGGGAACGGCTTCAGCACTTTGCTCATGTCTGGAGGCTTCATGTCTCAGACCGGTGGATTCTGGAGGTAGTGTCCTCCGGGTTACAAGATAGAGTTTGCTGCCTGTCCCCCTCCAAGATTCATCAGATCCCGGATTCCTCAGGACCCTGTGTCAGCTCAGGAGCTAGTGCAGGCAGTGCAAGGCCTCCTGGAGCTGGGGGTCATCTGCAAGGTCCCTGTAAGGGAAAGAGGCAAGGGCTTCTATTCCAACCTATTCACAGTACCCAAAAAAGATGGGTCACTCAGGACCATTCTGGACTTGAAGATCCTCAACAAATTTGTCAGGAGCAGACGCTTTCGCATGGAAACTCTGCTCTCTGCCATCAGTTCCCTGCGCCCAGGGGATTTCATGACTTCTGTGGACATCAAAGATGCTTACCTTCATATTCCTGATTTTCCAGGTCATCAAAGAATCCTCAGGTTGGAGGATCAACACTACCAGTTTGCAGTTTGTGGCATTGCCCGTTGGTCTCACCTCAGCTCCCAGGGTGTTCACCAAGGTGCTGGCTGGCGTGATGTCTCTGCTCAGGTTTCTGGACAATATTCTCATCACCTCCCAATCTCTACATCAGGCAGAATTGGATACCCAGCTGGTGGTGTCCACACTGGAGTCATTTGGATGGGTGATCAACCACCCCAAGTCTCCTCCTCTCTATTCCTAGGAATGAATCTGGATACAGTTCAGGCAAGGATTTTCCTTCCTCAACAGAAGGTGGACAGTCTGATTGCACAGGTCCAGTTCCTGCTATCTTGTCATCATCCCTCCATCAGGCAGGGAATGCAGCTGGTGGGCCTGATGGTGGCGTGCTTCGAGGCGGTCCCTTATGCTCAGTTCCACTTGAGGCCTCTGCAACTCCACCTCTTGTCAGTGTGGGACAAGGAT
Source organism: Gastrophryne carolinensis (assembly GCA_027917425.1). Classification (NCBI taxonomy): domain Eukaryota; kingdom Metazoa; phylum Chordata; class Amphibia; order Anura; family Microhylidae; genus Gastrophryne; species Gastrophryne carolinensis. The sequence goes on along the minus strand of CM051240.1, from coordinate 88,846,706 downwards.
CCAGCGTCCCCTGGACAGGGTCTGTGTGCTTTCCCCCCTGGTCAGGAGGTCCCTCTCGTGGTGGATGGACTCAAGGAACCTGTTGGGGGGGAAGATCCTTTCTGACCCCTTCCTGGGAGACGGTCACCACGGATGCCAGTCTGTCAGGTTGGGGGGTTTCTGGAAGTCCCTGCGGTTCCAGGGGAGGTGGGGCCCTCAGGAGGCCCACACACCTATCAACGTCTTGGAGCTGCGGGCGATCAGGTTAGTTCTGGCTCAGTTGACTCCTCACCTTCGGGGCCTGCCTGTTCAGGTGTGCTCGGACAACCAGATGGCAGTTGCCTACATCAATCATCAGGGAGGGACCCGGAGCAAGAGGGCCCTCTAGGAAGTTTCTCTGATCCTGACCTGGGCGGAGACCAATGTTCCCTGCATATCAGCTGTGTACATCCCGGGGGTGGAAAATCTCCTGGCAGACTCTCTGAGCAGGGGGACCTCTCCCTATGCAGCAGGGTGTTCCAATCTCTGTGTCACCGTTGGGGCCAACCAGATGTGGATCTGTTTGCGTTTTGTCACAATCACAAGCTACCGGCCTTTGTCTCCCTGTCCCAGGATCCTCTGGCCTTGACCACGGATGCTCTAGCAATGTCATGGCAGGACTTCAGTTTCTGTATGTCTTCCCTCCATTCCCCCTGCTGGGCAGGGCTCTGCGCAAGATTGCTCTGAAGGGGGTGCCAGCAATTCTGGTGGCCCCCAGGTGGCCAAGAAGAGTGTGGTTCGCAGACGTGGTGCAGCTGGCAGTAGATTAGTACGCTCTGCCCATGGTGCCAGATCTGCTCACTCAGGGCTCCCTACGCCATCCCAATTTACAAACTCTGGCTTTGATGGCCTGGCTTCTGAAACCTCCATCTTGATGGAGAAGGGGCTGTCTACATCGGTTGTTGATACCATGATAAAGGCTAGGGAGAAGTCTTCTTCTTCCATTTATTACAGGGTTTGGCGTGCCTAAATTGACTGGTGTGAGTCTAAGTCTGTTCCATGTCGTGTGTTTTCTATTCCCAGGATTCTGAAGTTCCTACAGCATGGGTTGGAAATGGGGCTCCAACTTAGTACTCTGAAGGGTCAGGTTTCTGCCCTGGCTGTTTTCTTCCAGAAGTCCTTTGCTCAGCATCCTCTGATCAGGACTTTTTTCCAGGGGGTGACTCATGTGCGTCCCCCACGTAAGCCTATGGTGCCTGTTTGGGATTTGAACTTGGTCTTGTCAGTCTTGCAGGGTGCTCCCTTTGAACCTGTGCAGGATGCTACCCTGGCCATTCTTACTCTCAAAGTTGTCTTTCTGGTGGCTATCACCTCTGTTAGGCGTGTGTCTGAGTTGGCGGCGCTTTCCATTCATCCCCCTTACTATGAGCGACACCAGGACAAGGTGGTGTTTCGCTTCAAGCCAGATTTTCTGCCTAAGGTAGTGTCTGCCTTTCATTTGAATCAGGACATTGTTCTTCCTTCATTGTGCCCTAATCCTAGTAATACTAAGGAGAGGGTTTTGCATTCTTTGGATGTGGTTAGGTGTCTGAAGTACTATCTGGTGGCTACTGCACCTTTCAGAAAAACTGATGCTTTTTTGTGGTCCCTTCTGGTCCTAGGAAGGGTTTGGCTCCTGCCTCCTGCTTTGTAGGGAAACTTTTTGGATATACACCTTAAGAACGAGATACCCCGTTGGACTTATTCATAAGTGGGATATTTCCTTCATTTTGGAGGGATAAAGTTCTTTTCCCCCTCCTCTTTTCCCCCAGTTGGAACTACATTAGGGGTTATTTAACCTATTTTCCCCTTTCCTATCTCTCTTTCCTCTCTCTTTTTTTCCAGCATCATCAATGTGGGGTATACTCTGGCGATACTCATTTTTTCCTTTCCTTCTTTTCCCTCTTTTTTCTTGTTTACAGGTTATCATGCATCAGAGCTCCGTATTCATGTTTTATGTATTAAGTATTATCTCAGGAGCCATTGTACCTGTTGCTCCAATCTGTTGCTTACATTGTCTGATTTATATGTTAATTGCCTAGGTATATGGTTCATGCAAGCTTGATTCACTTTGAACTGTATATTTTTTATATTTTTCTTTGTCTGTCTAGTTATTGAAACTACACCAATATCCTTGTGACCATGCTCTCTTTTATTATTGTATCATCTTTGTGGTTTTTCACCAAATTTATCTATTTATGATGAGCATGGGGCATATGGTATTACTGTGGACTTTGGGCAATCCTGCATGGACATGATGGTTGCCCCTTCTCTAGACACTTTAATGTGGGCAAGAGTATTTTGGATATGTTTCGATGTTGCATGCTCTGTGTACCTTACTGTGTAGAACGGGCACTTTATTATTTTATTTTAATTCATAATATATGACCCACATCGATATTTCTGTTGGTATCATAGGGCTGTGATATTACTGTGAATACAGGTCGCACACTTCCCCCATGGAGACCGATTTGTTTCTATCTGGCTTCAGCTTCTCTGTGGGTGGAGCGGCTTCCCCGCTTCTGTTGCAGGGGGACCCCGGTTGGCTTCTATGGGGAGGTATTTCTTCCCTCCCCATCGGGCGGCCGGGTATCCCTGTCGCTGACGGGGGCACCGCTGTTTTTGATCAGCAGAGGCGCCGTACTTTCATGGCGTAGGCGCTGCGCCTGCTGGTGTTTACATTCATGGTGTGGCGTCTCGGCGGTTGCTGTGGCAACGTCGCGGCCTGGCCTCCAGCCGGCCAATGGGGGACGGCTTCATCCCTCTCCTGGTTGGTCCTGGCTCTTGGCTTGCTATTGGCCGGGGCGCCGCCGCTGACGTCACCCCGCTCTCCACCCGGAAGCTGTTTGCGATGCGGTCTCCATCAGGTAAGTGCTGTTAGATGCTATGTATATAAATGTCCATTCTCTTTTATCACTTTATCTATGATTAAGGACCACACGCTGTCCGAAACGCGTTAGACACTGCTGTTGGGATTTGATTTTATCAATTTGACCGCTGTTTTTGTATTAGTATTTTTTATGAGGAAGCCATTAAAGGTTATATTTTAGGAGTGCTGACCACCTAGCCCCTTTTCTTGGCTCCTGCCAAGTCTACTATCAGCAAATGGATCCGTCAGGCTGTGATTCAGGCCTACTCTGCTAAGGGGAAGAATCCTCCCTTCCGCCTTACTGCTCATTCTACGCGTGCTATTGGTGCCTCTTGGGCTTTTCAGCACCAGGCTTCTGTTGAACAAGTTTGCAAGGCCGCTACTTGGTCTTCTGTTCATACCTTTTCAAAGTTTTACAAGGTTGATGTTAGGGCCTCAGCTGATGCTGTTTTTGGCCGCAAGGTTTTGCAGGCGGCAGTGGTTTAAACTGTCTGCTGTTACCATTTTGGGGATCCCACCCTACTTTATGGACACTCCTATTGGATGTTCCGATGGTAAGTATTATATCTGGAGCAGGACGTACTGTATACTAAGAATAATACAATTCTGTGATTACTCACCTGTAGAATTGGTATTATGAGTATACAGTACATCCTGCTCCACCCCACCCTTGGTTTTGCATTATCTTGGATCCCCTGTATGGTGATTGTATTATCATTGTTATAGTTACTAGTTTGGGTTGTTTTAATTCTCCCGGTTTCTCGTTAACTGCTTTTCAATGCTGGGGATTTGTGGGAGGTCCCTGGGTATTTGAGGGGCCAGGAGGAGCCTATTTTCGATGTCTCTGCAGTCCAGCGCCATCTGGCAGAGTAGTACCCGATAGTAAGTATTATATCTGGATGTTCTAAATTGCAATGGATTATTACCAACAGATTTTATTTTATTTATCTCTATTTTTCTTTACTCCTATATCTCTTGTTTAACCCTACCTGGAGATTTTGTCATCCTCCGTTGCCAGATCATTTTTCAATATTTTGCACTGCACATGTTTAACTGTGATTTTTTGCAGGGATTTCCCAGGTAAATTATATGTTGTTTTTTCAGCAGAGCTTTTTTTCATCAGGGCTTTAACACGAAATGTCTTGTTTGGCCTTGTTTTAGTGTATTCTCAAAATTTTTGGGTGAAATGTGTGCAAAAAATAAAAAACAAATCTATTTTTCTCCCAGTTACAGGGGAACCACATATGTATTGGTAAACACCCTTCCCTGGCCAGGAGACTGAAACAGTGCTTTAGGAGACTGAGATTTTCAGATAAAATACAACTGCTAGGCGCACCTTTCAGTTTTTCAAGAAAGACAACTCTTTACATTTGACATACCCCCTACAAACTATATATCTTCTGGAAGTACACACCTCAAGCTTTCTAGGCGTACCAGGCTTGTTGATGTGGGTGCAGTTTTCTGAAAGTAATCCCTCAATTAATTCTTTGGTTGCACATAGAGATGAGCACATTTTTGAAAAATTAGATTCGGCTGATTTGCCAAATTTTCCAAAACAATTTGTTTTGGTCCAAATTTATTCACGGCTAAGCGCTATTAAAAACAGCCTACAGAGAGACTCAGTAGGGTTGTAGAACACTTTGCCTTGCTGTAACACGCAGTGGGTGTGTGCTGGGTTAGTGAAATAATTATTTAGTATGACAATGACAGAGCCTTGAGGTGGCATCAGTATGAGGAGACCATATAGTGGCTGAATGACACAGTGTGGAGTTGGCGGCAGCATATAGTTGCTGAATGACAAAGCCTGGAGTTGGCGGCAGCATATAGTGGCTGAATAACACAGCCTGGAGTTGGCAGCAGCATGAGGAGACCATATAGTGGCTGAAGGACACAGCCTAGAGGTGGCGGCAGCATGGGGAGACCATATAGGGGCTAAATGACACAGCCTGGAGTCGGCGACAGCATGAGAAGACCATATAGTGGCTGAATGACACAGTGTGGAGGTGGTGGCAACATGAGGAGACCATATAGTGGCTGAATGACACATCCTGGAGTTGGCAGCAGCATAAGGAGATCATATAGTGGCTGAATGACACAGCCTAGAGTTAGCAGCATGAGGAGACCATATAGTGCCTGAATGACGCAGCGTGGAAGTGGCGGCAGCCTGAGGAGAAAATATAGTGCCTTAATGACATACCTTGGAGATGTGCGGCAGCATGAGAAGAACATATAGTGCGTGAATGACATACCCTGGAGTCGGCGGCAGCATGAGGAGAACATATAGTGGCTGAATGATACAGCGTGGAGTTGGCGGCAGCATGAGGAGAACCTATAGTGCTTGAATGACACACTCCGGAGTTGGCAGCAGCATGAGGAGAACATGTCGCTGAATGACACACTCTGGAGTTGCCAGCAGCATTTGGAGAACATATAGTGCCCAAATAACACACTGGAGTTGTCGGCAGCATGAGGAGACCATACAGAGCCTGAATGATACAGCAATGTCAATGCACTGCAGTAGGCTTTAAAACAGGATTTCTCTACAACAGCAACCCAGGAGTTGGCGGCAGCATGAGGAGAACATATGGCAGCTAAATGACACAGCAATGTCAGTGCGCTCCAGTAGGCTTTAAAACAGGATTTCTATACAACAGCAACAGGTGAGTACTTTTGGGCAGGTGTGTAATTTTGTCTGGTCTTTCACAGTAATTAGGCCATGAACAGGAACAAATTGTTACACCACTTAGATGTATGCACAGGTTACACTTAATAGAGGTCAATACACTTTTAGTGCTCTACTCACCCTAACTGGCTGGCTACTATTAGCTTTTTGTGAAAAAAGCCTTTTGAGTTGTACACACCAGTGCTGCAGCACACTGTGTCCCAAGCTCTCTCCCTTACCTATCACTGCTTCTATGCTTGAATTTCGCTTAGACGTGAATCACTGCTGCTGCACACTGTCCCTGTGGTGAATCGCTGTAGCTGCACACTGTAACTGTGTCTCTCTCTCCCTGTCTCTGTCCCTCTCTCTGTCACTCACTCTGCCCCTCTCTCTCTGCAATACAACGCTGAAGTGAGTGGCCGCAAGATGGCCACCAATTATATAGGGCTGTGACATCACGGGGGTGGCTGGCTGCCGACAGGCTGCATTCTGCATGTGATTCAGCGTCATCCCGCCTTGCCGCCTTCCCGGGATTCCTTGCCCCATGTCCTGACATGTGGATCCGCTATTTTAGATGTCCGCACTAAATGGAGTTTAATGAAGCAATACGCGCATTGCAAATCAATTTTTTTCTGAAATTCATAACTAATTTGGATTAGTCAGATTCGATTCGCTCATCCCTAGTTGCACAGGGTTTCCCTGAAAAAAGAATAAGAAAGCAGAATCAAAGCCACATTTTCCTTAAAGTGGCTCAAAACCCAGCTTGAATCTATAAGATTCCCAGGCCGATCGATTTCCTCCCCCCGGGGCATCCAAAACCGGGATGCCCCACTGTGTGAGACCCCCCAAGTTGCCCCTTTCACTCACCTTTGTTCCCCCTCCAATGGCGCATGCATGGGCTGCGGACAACCTTGGTGGGGAGACGCCTGCAGCAGTTCTCAGAGATTTGCCTGGCTCAATCCTCCGATGTCTGACTGAGAGGCTGGTGGTATACTCCGAGCACAAAATAAAATTTCAGCCCTGAAGATTCTTTCTCTCAAGCCAACAAACACCCCTTCATACGAGCAGCAGTGACATGCCTCCTTTCTAAGGGCGTGATTCAGCTGGTACCTCCCCACAGAGAGGGTCCTGCTTCTACTTGAACCTCTTTGTAGTCCCCTAGAAGCAAAGTTCCGTAAGGCCGGTCCTAGAGCTGAAGCAACTCAATATCTTCATTCGCATGGAGTCAATCAGGTCAGTAGCAGCGTCCCTGGACCCTGGGAGACTACCTGCCATCCGTAGACATCCAGGACGCATACCTGCATGTTCTGATTTTCCCTCCCCACCAGCACTTTCTCAGGTTCGGGATAGAGGAAGATCATCTTCAATTCGTGGCTCTGCCATTCGGCCTGGCAACAGTGCCGAGATTATTCACCAAAGTTCTGGTGGTAGTCATAATGGTGCTTGGTCAGAAGGGCATCCGCATCATTCCTATTCAGAGCACCATCCTTGCAGGAGGTGCAGAGAGATCTCACGGAAGTGGTCTCCACGCTGAAACATTTTGGCTGGATGATAAACAGGGACAAGTCCCAACTGAATCCATCAAAATCCCTTACGTTTCTGGGGATGCGAATGGATATGGATCAGGTTGACAGTGTTTCTCAGAGAGGGGCGCCACCATGTGTCAATCTGGAAAATTCTCTCCACTCCCCGACCTTCAGGCTGTGCATGAGGCTCGTAGGCCTGATGGTCTCCGTGATGAAAGCGCGCTGCTCTTTGCACAGTTTCATCTATGGCCACTCCAGCTGGCAGCTCTTTCAGCCTGGGACAGGTCCCAGGACTCAATGGTCCATCCATGGTCCTTGTCTGCACAAAACAGGGACAGTCTTCTCTGGTGGATGTTGTCCCTTAAGATCACTCAGGGAAAATCCTTTGTTCCACTAAGCTGGACTGTGGTAACAACGGGCGTCAGTTTGAGGGGTGGGGAGGTGTCTTACACGACCACAAGGTCCAAGGTCAATGGACCTCACAGGAATCCAAGCTCCCGATCACTGTTTTGGACATCAGAGTTATTCGGCTGTCTCTCAGACATTGATTCTGATGGGCTCACCAGTCTGCATACAGTCGGACAATGGCAGTTGCATACACCAGGGTGGCACCCACAGCAGTATGGCCATGGTGGAAGTTCACAAGATCCTGGAATGGGCAGAACGGAATGTCATGTCAGAGGTCTACTTATCAACCCTTTCAAGAGAGGGGATTACATTCTCTAGACTTGGTCAGGGCTTTAAAGTTTTATTTGTCGGCCACATTGTTCTGTAGAAAGACGGCATCTCTTTTTGTGGTTCCGTCCGGGCCACGGAAGGGCCTCCCATTTTCAAGGGCAAATATTACCAGCTAAATCAGATGAGTGGTGATTGGAGCTTATCGTTCTCAGAGCAGGAGGCCCCATTTCAAACTCACTGCTCATTCAATAAGTTGTATTGGCTCCTCCTGGGTTTTTCATCACCAGGCAACATCTGAGCAGATCTGCATGGCGGCAACATGGTCATCTGTCCACACGTTCTCCAAGTTCTATAAAGTGGATGTGTGCATATCGGCTGAAGCTGTATTTGGCGGCAAGGTTCCTTTCCGGAGTAATGAGTATAGCATTTTCTCATTCTTTACCTGTTATACAGCTACAGTTCGGTTGTTTTTTCACTGCTTTGGAACATCCCTATTGTATGGAATCCTGTGTGACTGAGTGAAGTGAAGAGAAAAGGGAATTTTATGTATCACTTACCGTAATAATTCCTTTTTCTTAATCTTCATTCACACAGAACCCGCCCATTTCGCAGCTGCGCAGTTACGCTGTTGGGCTAGCTGATGAGCTATGGCTTTAAACCTCCGCAAGTTCTGTGTTGCACAGGTTACTTTACATAAGTTTTGCTTTAATGTTGGTCCATCCTGGGTCATGCTTCCTACTGCTTGTTAACAGAACTGGGGATGGATGAACTGCACCCAAGGAGGAAGAGGAGGTACTATTCTAAGTTTACAGCATGACCTGTTCCAGAATATTCCTTACACATGGGGGTAATACATCCACAAGATGGCGCTGGACGCAGAAAACAACCTGGGGCCCCTCCCGGCCCTATATAAGTCAGGGACCTCCCACAAATTCCCCAGTTTTAATCTGCAGTCTGGACTGGGAAGATAGAAGATGGCTCTCTATATACGCAGGCGAGCGGGGCTTACCAGCCTGCGGCCCTGCAGGACTATTGCCACCCGTTCAGGACCCACTGCCTACCAGCCTCGGCTGACTGGTTCGGGTGAAGGTAGGACAGCACCCGGGTTAGTTGCTTGAGGAGCGCTGCTCCGTCTGCAGTCCCTGCTTTGACAGGGTAGGCGGTATAGGCCTGTGGTGAGCCTTGTGGGATGCCCCCTCCCGCTCCCGGGGTTTCCCTTTAATCTCTACCCCCTTAGGTTTCTGCCCCTCCTCTCATTTTGTTTCACTGAGTACCCCCCTTCCTTCGCTCATCCCTGGGGAGATCTCGGGGGGGGGGGCGTGTGTGCGGTATGTCAAGTACAGCCTGAATGTTCACTTGCTTGTGCCAGAATTGATTTTGTTGTATCCCGCATGTCTTGCTTAATGTGTTTTTACTGGCAGCCGCCGCTGCGCGTTTGTACAGCGCTCCGCGGACGGCAGCGACATTACCTCAGGCTCTGCCGCACCGTCATTGGACGGCGGGATCATGTGGGCGCGATTCGCGCTCTTCGGGGGGCGGGCTCTGCGAATGATGTTTTCCGCATCACTTCTCTAATGGCCCGCCCCACGAGGTATATGCGGATGCCATTTCTACTTGCCTCGTGCTGCGTGTCTGCTGTTTCCTATCGCGGTCCGTGAGTGCTTTTTTTTTTTTACTGTATTTCTTACGGGGATGTCTTCTTATGTCTTTCAGGCGGGTAGACCTCATTGTGGTTTCTCCCGGTCCTCCCCCTTTTAGTTTTGGGCTATTACTATATATCTCCCCCATCCCTAGCGGGCTCTTGGGGCATCCCAGGTTGCTATCATTAGCGTTAACCCTATATTGGCCTATTATGCCACTATAATCACCATATGGAGGCTTCTGGGGATAATGTGCTTGGGGTTTCTTCGGGACAAGCCCGGCTATGTGTTGTGTGTGAAGTATCCCCTATAAGTGATGATGTCAGGGTGTGTGTACCCTGCGCCCAGCAGGTACTTGCGATGCAGCCTGGGCTGCCTGTTACTGGTGCGGCGCCCCCTCTGGCTTCGCCCACCCCTCCACGCTTACATCTGACCCCCACCGAGGGGCATAATAGCGGGGAGTCTCAACCTGATTTAGCTGCACGGGTGGCCAGCATTGAAAAACATCTTGCTGGGTCTGCCCCGCGTAAGGCTTCTGCTAAGAAGCGGCATTTATCACCCACGGTTTCCCTCTTCCCTGTAGAAGATGAGGGCCTTTATTCACTCTCAGGCCCTTACCCGCTTGAGGAGGGGGAATTATTTTCTGATTCAGAATCCTCTGAGGAACAACCTAAGATTTACGGTAGTACTGGGACTCCCTTTGGGGAAGACCCGTGGTCCCCTGATGACACTGACAGATTGTTGAGTCATATTTTTGAAGTGCTTTGTATTTCTCCCCCGGCAGTGGCTCCGCAGCAGCAGGGCAAGCTTTTTCATACGGTTAAGCCACGCTGGGAGTTCCCTGAGCAGTCTCACTTTAATAATCTAGTGCTCAAGGAGTGGGAAAGCCTAGCAAGCTGCCAGGGGTGCCTAAGAGTTGGGACAAGAGGTATCCCTTTCCTGCTGATGTTGTTAAGCGTTGGTCATGTCCTCCCGAGGTGGATGCGCCCGTTCTCGGGTTGTTCAATACATCTGTCATGCACTCTCCTGATACTACTACCCTGCGGGGTGGGGAGGACCTGCGCTTGGACCAACTGGCCTGTCACGCCTTTGCTTGTGTGGGGACGGCGCTGCGCCCAATTTGTGCCTCTGCTATTACGGCTATTTCCATTAAAGGGGTGCTTAAGTGTCTCTTGGACGGGGCATCTGAGGATGCGGGTAGAGAAGAGTATAGATCTCTACTGCTTTGTGAGGAATTTATTGCATATATTCTGTCCGCTATGGATGATGCCATTAGAATGTGTGGTAGAACTTCTGCCTTGTTGGCTATACGCCGCTCTGTCTGGCTACGTCAATGGGTAGCTGATAATGCTGCTAAGAAAGCTCTTACTGGTTTCCCTTTCAAAGGCCTGCGTCTCTTTGGTGAGCGCTTGGATTTGTTTGCCAGGGGTAGCAGGTTACCTCAACGTAGGAGGCCGTCCCGGTCCTTTCGGGGGATGGGTGCCTTTCTCCCACCCTCCCGTGGTTCCAGAACTGGCCGAGGACTCTCCTTTACTGGGGTCCGCGGGGATCACTGGGGAAGGGGCAGAGGACATGGCTGTCCTGGCCTCTCCTGGGGTCCCAAGCCAAAATCCTCACCCAAGCCCCCTCAGGCATGAAGGGGCGCCCTCACCCATCTGGGTGGGGGGACGGCTCCAGCTCTTTGCTCACGTCTGGAGGCTTCACGTCTCAGACCAGTGGATTCAGGAGGTAGTGTCCTCCGGTTACAAGATTGCTGCCTGGCCGCCCCCAAGATTCATCAAATCCTGGATGGCTCAAAACCCCCTGTCAGCTCAGGGTCTGTGCCTTGCTGTCCAAAACCTTCTGGAGTTGGGGGTCATCTGCCAGGTGCCTTTGAGGGAAAGGGGCAGAGGCTACTATTCCAATCTTTTCATTGTTCTCAAAAAAGACGGGACCATCAGACCTATCCTGGATTTAAAGTGCCTCAACAAATTTGTCAGATCCAAACACTTTCGCGTGGTGACTCTGCGCTCAGCTGTCAATTCTCTACGCCCAGGCGACTTCATGACCTCTGTTGACATCAAAGACGCTTACCTTCATGTACCAGTCTTTCCAGGTCATCAGAGATTCCTCAGGTGCCTTACCTTTCGGTCTCACCTCGGCTCCCAGGGTATTCACCAAGGTGCTGGCGGGCGTACTGGCTCTGCTGAGATCTCAGGGCATTCGCATCCTTCCTTACTTGGACGACATTCTCATCACTTCTTAGTCCTTCTAGCAGGCTGAGCTGGATATCCAGCTAGTGGTGCCACACTGGAGTCCTTCGGCTGGGTGATCAACCATCCCAAGTCTTTCCTGTCACCGTCCATGGTGAGGTCCTTTCTGGGCATGACTCAGGTCAAGATCTTTCTCCCTCAGCAGAAGGTGGAGAATCTTCAGGCCCTAGCCAGGCTTCTTATGTCTTCCCCTCATCCCTCCATCCGGCAGGGGGTGCAGTTGGTGGGTCTTGCTTCGAGGCAGTTCCATACGCTCAGTTTCACATGAAACCCCTTCAAATTCACCTCTTGTCAGTTTGGGATCGGGACCCTTGGTCCATGGATCCCACCTGGCCAGACGGTCTCTCTCGTGGTGGCTGGACTCAAGAAACCTGTTGGTGGGCAGATCCTTTCTGGCCCCGTGCTGGTAGACCGTCACCACGGATGCCAGCCTGACGGGTTGGGGGGCTTCTGAAAATCCCTGAAATTCCAGGGTCAATGGGGCCCTCAGGAGGCCTACACCCCTATCAACATTCTGGAACTGAGGGCGATAAGGTTGGTTCTCGCCCAATTGACCTCCACACCGAGGTCGGGCGGTTCAGGTCTGCTCGGACAGCCAGACGGTGATTGCCTACATCAATCATCAGGGAGGGACCCGGAGCAAGAGGGCCTTCAAGGAAGTGTCCCTGATACTGTCTTGGGCGGAGGAGAATGTTCCCTGCATCTCAGCCATGTACATCCCGGGGGTGGAGAATCTGGAGGCAGACTCCCTCAGGAGGGGGACCTCTCGTCTGGGAGAATGGTCCCTCAGCAGCAGGCTGTTTCACTCCCTGTGCCTCCGCTGGGGTCAGCCAGATGTGGATCTGTTTGCGTCCCGTCACAATCACAAGCTTCCAGTCTTTGTCTCTCTGTCACAGGACCCTCTGGCCTTGGCCACGGATGCTCTAGCAATGTCTTGGAAGAGCTTTCAGCTTCTCTATTTCCTCCTTTTCCTCTGCTGGGCAGGGTGTTGCGCAAGATTGCTCAGGAAGGGGTACCAACCATCCTGGTGGCCCCCTGTTGGCCAAGAAGGGTGTGGTTCGCAGACGTCGTGCAGTAGCAGTAAATCAGTATGCTCTGCCCAAGCATCCAGATCTGCTCACTCAGGGGCAGCTACGCCATCCCAATTTAGAAACACTGGCTTTGACGGCTGCTGAAACCTCCATCCTGATGGAGAAGGGGCTGCCTGCCTCTGTTGTTAATAATATGATTCGGGCTAGGAAGAAGTCCTCGTCATCCATCCACTATAGAGTATGGCATGCTTACATTGACTGGTGTAAGTCTAAGTCGCTTCCGTGTTTTCTATCCCCAGGATTCTGGAGTTCTTGCAACATGGTTTGGATTTGGGTCTTCAGCTTAGTACCCTCAAAGGTCATGTTTCTGCCTTGGCCATTTTCTTCCAAAGATCCTTTGCTCACCATCGTCTGGTCAAGACCTTCTTCCAGGGAGTTACTCACGTGCGTCCGCCACGTAAGCCTATGTTACCAGTCTGGGATTTGAACTTGGTCTTATCTGCATTACAAGGGCCTCCCTTTGAGCCTTTGTGTGAGACCCCTTTGTCCATTTTGACTCTTAAGGTAGCCTTTTTGGTGGCTATCACTTCTGTTAGGCGTATTTCTGAGTTGGTGGCGCTTTCCATCAAACCTCCCTACTTTGAGAGACACCAGGACAAGGTGGTGTTTCGTTTTAAGCCAGATTTTCTGCCTAAGGTTGTGTCTGCTTTTCATCTCAATCAGGACATTGTGTTACCTTCTTTTTGCCCTAATCCTAGTAATCCTAAGGAGCGGGTTTTACATTCTCTGGATGTGGTCAGGACTCTGAAGTTCTATTTGGTGGCTACTGAATCCTTCAGGAAGACTGATGCTCTTTTTGTGCTTCCATCTGGACCTAAGAAAGGTCTGGCTCCAGCTAAGTCCACTATCAGCAAGTGGATCCGTCAGGCTGTGGTACAGGCCTACTCTGCTAAGGGGAAGGAGCCTCCCTTCCGCCTTACTGCTCATTCTACTCGTGCTATTGGTGCCTCTTGGGCTTTTCAGCACCAAGCTTCTGTTGAACAAGTTTGTAAGGCCGCCACTTGGTCTTCTGTTCATACTTTTTCTAAGTTTTACAAGGTTGATGTTAAGACCTCAGCTGATGCTGTTTTTGGTCGCAAAGTTCTGCAGGCGGCAGTGGTTTAAACTTTCTTCTGTTGCTTTTGGGGATCCCACCCTACCTTACGGGATGTCCCATGTGTAAGGAATATTCTGGAACAGGACGTGCTGTATACTTAGAATAATACAATTCTGTGATTACACACCTGTAGAATTGGTATTATACATATACAGCACGTCCTGTTCCATCCCACCCTTGTTATTATTCTTAGTTACCTCTGTATGGTGATTGTTTATTTTTGACGTTATTGTTCTCCCGGCTTCTTGTTAACTGCTTGTAAATACTGGGGAATTTGTGGGAGGTCCCTGACTTATATAGGGCTGGGAGGGGTCACAGGTTGTTTTCTGCAGTCCAGCACCATCTTGTGTATGTATTACCCCCATGTGTAAGGAATATTCTGGAACAGGACGTGCTGTATACGTATAATACCAATTCTACAGGTGAGTAATCACAGAATTGTATTTTTTAGTTATCTCTTCCAATACAGTCTATCCTTGAGTCAGTGGTATAACCTTATTGTAAGGAATCATGTGTGGCCGAGTGAAGATTAAGAGAAAGGAATTATTACTGCAATTAATACATACATTTCCCTTTTCCGCACTTTAGTGAATAACCCTCTAAGTGTTAGTTTGGAATCAGCATGTACAGTACAACAAGTCAATACTAAGCACCCCATTATTCTTTTCATTTGTAAGTTTTTATTCATTTTGTCATATGTCTTTTAACTGACACTTGCAATGGACAATACAAAGCAGCAACAATAAAATATTTTAATATCATTAAATACAATCAAGTGATATGTTTTAAATGTACATAATATTGTCACCACTAATATAACAATGGCACCAATGAACAGTGTCAGGACTACAGGTGCTCTGTCAATGAAAAACACAAAGTTAAACTACAGAAAAATAAAAGAAAAAAGTTTTTTCACTTTCTGGATAGAGTGGAGCAGGACTAAAATACGTTAGGACTCTTTCTGCTATGCCATAATTGTGGAGATAGTTCCTCTACCATAAACACTAGCACACATGCTATGCTGCTCACTTTCTTTAGGGCCCAACAACAATTGGATTTTTTTTGTTAAACAAACTTCCTCTTGGTTGACCAAACAGGAAGTGAGGCTGTATGTTTTTGGTGGGTTAGAGACTGGTACTGAAACTTATAGCAGAACCAAACCATGAGCAGCCGCCCCCCCCCCTCCAATGGGATGTCCCCCAGATGACCTATAAAAATGTCATTCCCAATCCAACAGTGCATGCGCAGGCTCTCATCCAATCAGAGCCGTTTGCAGTGACTCTGTCATTCGGCAAATGGCTGTGGCTGTTTTAATATGGACCACACGTGGCTGCATCCCCTGCATCTTCAACTATTGAGATAGGCTGGGGTGGGAGCACACTCTCCACTGGGGATGCACCCATTTATGCTAGGGTTCCCAAGGGGGAAGGACCTAAACCTAGAATAGGGAAAGTCCCTGGTTTTGGTCAACTTTCAGGACCAGTGGGGAGGTCACCACCAGTATTGCCCTGTCCCTAGGCCAGGACCAGTGAGTAAAAATAATGCCTAATCTGTGGTTTGGGGGGTTGGTATTTGTTTTTTAAAAGGCATGCCCATAGTTGGGCTGGAGAATTTAAAAATATTTAAAGTGGAACAAAATGGGCCAGATTCGGAATGCCCCGCTGCATGAAACCCCCCTGTGAAACTCATCTCCCCAATTCAACAGTGCAAGCCATGGCATACCTTTAGCAGTGATTTGTGAATGGCCGGCATGGGTACTTTCCCTTTTTTAGGGTAGGGTAGGATGTTGCCACCGGCACACTTGTCTCGTCTCGAGTCTTAGCCAACTTTGCCAAGCACGCTGATTGGATGAGAGCCTGTGCTTGCGCCATAGGACCTGGGAAAGGTAAGTTTACTGGGCGACCTGGGGGTTTCACACAGCGAGGCATCCTGAATCCGGGTGCCCCTGGGGCAAGGACCAAATCCCAGAATAGTCAAAATCCTAGGTTTTGGTTGACTTTAAAGAAAGCCAAAGGAGCAAGGTTCTAGTGGTGTTATAAAAAAATGAGAGAGCCCAAAATACTGTTAAAATACTAAACCCCTTCAGCTGTAAATGCAGCTTTCTGCTTCCCTGTTTTCCCTCCCTGCATGGTTGGAGACCCAGTTTGTTTTGCTGGCAGTGAGGTGTACAGAATGCCGCATTTACATCTAGACTGGAACACGTTAGTGGGTATTTTAAACCAATTTAGTTTCCCAAATCTGGATGCCCCCTGGGGACCTTGTTCACTCTCTGCTCTAAAAAGACCACCTGTTATTTTTAAAACATTTGTACATATTTTTTCATTGCACCAATATAAACGTTAGAGCAAACTATTACATGTGTTACATGTAAGCCAGAAATATACCTATATTTTGTTATAGATAAAAAAAACACCATATTTAGGTTTTCAGTGAACGTTTCTCATCAGTTCAACACTTGTTCAAGGTCAGTAAGATCAGGACGTAGAAATACAAATACATTGTTCTACTAACCACCATTTCTCAACATTGCCATCAGCTGGCTGAGATCTCCTTTGGGCTGCTGCCCTCTTTTCTGATTTTCAAGATTCAGCCTAAGGAACATCTGTAACAGGGTCACTTCTTGGCCAGTAACAGGGTCATGAAGAGCTGGACATGTGGGATTGCAGTGAGGCCAGTGACAGTTATCTATTAAATGAAAGGGGCATCCTCGAATGACAGTCTTTTGCCCCCTACGTTCCTGTAGGCTTTTTTCCCAACAATGTAAAGCTCGAGCCAAGGTTGCTCCCTTCACCTGGAACTCCAGCCAGTTGCTGTCAAGAAAACATATATGTTTTTTTCACTGAATAACAACAAAGTCAACTTAAAGAATAATGTACCATAGATGAATTGCTAGTGGTTCATTTTAAGCCAATCAACACCAAAAAAAATCTTGGTGTTTAAAGGAAAACTCCCATTTTGGCAGGTTTTTGTCTTTTATTGTTTTCCTCTTTAAGAATGTAAACCAAACAGGAAGTGAGGCTGGATGTGGGTTAGGGACTGTTAATGAAACCTATAGCGGAAAAAAACCATGAGCAGCCGTCCCCCACAATAGGATATCCCCCAGATAACCCATATAAACTTCCTTCCCAATCCAACTGCGCATGCACATGCTCTCATCCAATCAGAGCCGTTTGCCGTGACTATGGGGACCACAAGTGGCCGCATCCCTTGTATCTTCAGGATGTCTGCGCGCTCCCACCCCAGTGATTCAAATAGGCTGGAGTGGAAGCACACTCGCTGCTGGGGATGCTCCCATTTATGCTATTGGAACAGGAAGAGGTGAGTTATTATGAGCAATCTGGGGGGTTTCACCTTGCGGCATCACAAAACAGGATGCCTCCAGGGCACGGAACAAAATCCCGGGTTTTGTCTTGCTTTAAAGGGACATTTGTATTCTAAGTATACAGCACGTCCTGTTCCAGAAGATATTCCTTACTCTTGGGTTATACATCCAGTAGATGGCGCTGGACTGCAGAGACAGAAAAGTGGCTCCTCCCGGCCCCATATATACCAGGGACTTCCCACTACTCTCTCTCTACTCGCAGGTGAGTGGGGCTATTAGCCTGCAGCCCTGTAGGACTGTTCCCACCCGTTTCCTTTTACTGCCTCCCAGCTTATGCTGCACTGGTTCGGGTGAAGGTAGGCAGCACCGCTGTCAGGTGCTAGGTAGCGCTGCTCCAACCGCAGTCCCCCACCAAAGGGTAGGCGGTACAAGCCCATGGTGAGACTTATGGGATGCCCCTCCCGCGTCTTATGCCCCCTGTCCCTGCAGTTGGCTCCCTTTAGACTGGCCGTCGCTTCCCCTTCGCTCTCCCTGCATGTCTTGACTATATGATTTATGTGATGATCCCTTTTGAAATGGTTGCACTGGTTTCATTTGCCGCCGCACGCTTGTACTCCACTCCGCGGTCGGTGGCGACATCGCCTCAGGTGTTGCTGCGCCATCATTGGCTGGTCTTGTCATGTGGGCGCTTTTCGCACTCTTTGGGGGGGCGGGCCTTGCGGCTGACATGTTCTGCATCGCTGTCTCCGCGGCCCGTCCCTCGAGGTATATGCGGGCACCATTTTAGCTCTCTGTTGCGTGTGTCTGGCGTCTCCCTATCGTGGTCCGTAAGTGCCCCTGCGGGCTGATTTATTTTGTATTTCTCTGTATTGCACATTGCTTACTGGATCTTCTCTTGCAGACAGGTCAAACTTTTGTGGTTTCTCCCGGTCCTATCCCCTCTATTTAGTGTTAACTCTTATTGGAGGGCTATTGTATTCCCTTACACTCCCACTTCCCTAGCGGGCAATTGGGGCATCCCGGGTAACCTTATTGGCGTCAATCCCAATTGGCCTATTGTGCCACAATAATCACCATATGGAGGCTTCTCAGGATAATTGGCCTGATGCAGAGCCTCCCCATTCAGCTATCCCGTACGTTTTTCCATTGGTTTTGGGCTGTGATCGGGTCCTGAAAGTGTGCTACGTTGCTTTTTGTGTGCGTTTATGCGCTCAGGTGTGTCGGGATGCGCCTTTCCAATTGACGGCTCGCAAGCGGCTGAACTCCGTGAAAACGGACTGGCCGTTGATTGCTCCATTTTTTTAATTGATTCAGAGCCTTGATTTCCGATTGAAACCAGCCCCATTTAACGAGGGCTCGACGCTTCACTTACGGCCACTATTAGCACCCGTATTTGAGCTGCGTATCATGATTTTCTCTGTACGCGAGCATCAAAGGCGTCAGCTACGCGGTCTTGTACTTTTGAGCATGGCAGAAACCAGGCTGCACCGAACACGTTTGGACATCGATGGCATGCATGACGTAGAGCTATTCGAGCTCACCCGCCTTAACCGTGTTTCTCTCCAGGACTTGTATAGCCAGCTGCAACCATGGTTAGCCCCCACCACAAGAAAGGGGCATGCAATTGCAGGTATGACCAAATTGGTTGGCTGCCTGCAGTTTTTGGCGAATGGCTCGTTCCAGAGACTGGGTGCCTTCTCCGTGGGGATGTCCCAGTCTACGCTGAGCCGCAGCCTAACCAAGTTTTTGGATGGCATGGCTACCCTGGCACCCAAATTTATATTTTCCCAGACACAGGGGAAGCCTGAAATGCGGTTAAGCTGGGCTTTTATAACATAGCCGACATTCCCAACGTCATGGGTGCCATTGATTGTACACACGTATCGATCATTCCGCCTGCTGACCAGGAATATCTGTTCAGGTATGTGGTTTAGGTCTGCTTGTTTTTTTATTTTTTTTATTTTTGGGGTTTTCAAGCAGACCTACACCCTGTGTATCACTAGCATCCATTGTTTAGTAATGTTGTTGATGTTTTTGGAATATTTGTGTGCATCTTGACACTTATGGTCACACTAATTACAGTTCTGTTGGGTTTGTGCAGGAACAGGAAGATGGGCCATTCGATTAATGTCCAGGCAGTGTCCGGCCCTGATCTGCAATTTTTTAGTATCTTTGCAGCCTTCCCTGGTTCCACGCATTATGCCCACATTTTGAGGAACTCCTGCCTCTTTGAACGTTTTCAATCTGGAGATCTGTCTGGCGGATGGCTACTGGGTATGTGTCTCAAACGTGTTGTTGTTGTGTTTTTTTTATAAAAAATTTTGGTGCCTGTCCCCCATTAATCTGTGATACATAGCAATGAAACAGTACAAGTTGGCAATTACTTACTTACCACTATTTGATCATCTTAATTCTTGTATGTCTTCTCCACTATTGCGTCCTGTCCTGGCCCTCTTAGCTATGTAGCATACCACAGTCATTGTATAGGAGTGTACTGGTTGGATGTGCATGTTGGCTCATCTGAACTGTGCTTTGCTCTGACACTGCACAGCGCACCTATTTGTCCCTGTTCAATAATGCTTTAATGCACACCTAAACATTATTGAGGTTATTCCCCTTAGGGCTCTGTCTGTTGTTCCATGTTGTTAGGATTTTAAAGTTACCTAACATGCCATTTTTGTTTAATGCATGTAAGGTACTTGTGGATATTGTTTAGTTATTAGATTTAGAGTTATTTGATATTTATGGGTGGCCTTATAGTTATGTGTTGACTAGTTATGGTGCCAGACACTACATATGTTTACAATAGGCACATTTGTCATGCGTGTTGGTATTATTGTTAGTGCTTATTTTTGTTTTTTTTTTTTTTGCAGGTGATTATGGCTATCCTTTGCTACCATGGCTACTCACCCCCATCCTGCACCCATCTTCCCAGGCCCAGGAGCGATGCAACACTGCTCATAGGAGGACTCGCTCAGTGGTGGAACGTGCCTTTGGCTTGCTCAAGATGCGCTTCCGATGTCTGGATCAGACTGGGGGTGCACTACAGTATCAGCCTGCCAAGGTCATCAAAATCATTCTTGCTTGTGGTGTCCTGCACAACCTTGCCATTCGAGGCCAGATATCCAGATACACTGACCTGCCTGAGGACACTTTAGAGATTTCTGAAGATCACACCCCTACATACTCTGGATCACCAAGTGGCACAGCACAGGCAATACGTGCTCAACTAGTGGACAATGTTTTTGCATAAAACACACACCTTTGAAATGTATTTCTTTTAATTTTATTAGTGAATCAATTTTAATTAAACTGAAACGTGGGGTCATATACATTAACACAACCATTTAGTGGTAGGTAGAGGATGATGTTGCAGCTGATGGTTGGGGTGGGTGAATGTGTGCAGCAATATGTGCCAGGCTTTGGTTAATGTGCTGCCATTGTTGGACCATTTCTCCCATATGCCTGTTTAGGCTTCTTGTTTCTGCCAGTAGGCCACACACATTGGAGTTTAAAACCTCTAATTGGTTAGTCATCAATGTTATTTGGGTGCACACCGTGTCATTAAATTGTTGTGTGGTTTGGGAGAATGCTATATTCTCCTGGTGCCACGCTTCCTCCATAATCTGAAGCTGTCTCCTCTGGCTTATATGTCGCTTTGGCTGTGTTCTTGCACTGGCACGGGTGGGTGGTTCGGCACCAGATTGAGTTGGTGCTGGTGGTTGGTTTGGCACCGAGTGTGTGGTGTGGACGGCAGAAGTGGTGGTTGGCACAGAGGTTGTGGTAGTGCACACCAGGTGATGAAGTTGCTGTGCCTGTTGGTTCTGATGTTCGCACACTGGTTCTGTAGGCATTTGCGGCATCTGATTTGTGTCCTCCTCCAAATCTCGAATGTCTTCAATAATTGGGGGACTTTTTTGGCCATGCTTTGTGTGTGGAGGAGGTGCAGGCAGCAGGCTTTTCACAGATTTGGGTCCCTTGTGAGGCCTGGCAGATTTAGCAGGTGCTGGCAAATGTGGCAAGGGCTCCTTGCTCCTGCGTTTCGGGTGAGCTACCTGTGTGTGTGTCTTAGCCACCCTTTTAGTAGGTGCATGTCCATCCTGGCTCTTGTGGCTGCTCTTGTGTTGTTTTTTGTGTGCTGGATCTGAGTGGCTAGTACGTGCCTCTGGGCTTTTGTGGGTCTTACGGCTCCCTTTTGGTCTGGCCATAGTGATATGGTATCCAACACAGAGCTGAGTGCATTGACCTTTAAATATTTTTACCGTGTGGGCGTGTTCACCAGCGTGTGTGCCTGCGTGCGCGCACGCACGTCACCGCGGGGGAACGTCATAGCCATACCCGGAACCCCTAAAAAAATGTCGCCAGCTATTTACACTGCGGAGCAGGACGACCTTATCATAGATGTGAGTAGGCGAGCGTGCGTTTATGTGCGCGCACAAGCCGCTTTAAAAAAATAGCTATGGCAGGGCAAGATTAATGAGGATCAACTGACTTGTTAAAGTAAACTACTAGACCACCTTACTTTTAAACATGTGCGCAACATCAAACTAACCTACATGCAGATTGTAAAACTAGGCCCATGTAAGTAGGAATGAGGGGCAGAAAGTGACTTTAGGTAGGGCATGAGACTTGGACATGTTTTTGTGTGACTAATGGGGTACCATTGTGTTTTTTGTTATCAGATGATGCCGAGGAACCGCTACGATTACCTGTCGTGCGATTTCGAGAAGAGGACGTTGGCGCTGGCGGTGGTGGAGGCGATTGGCCGCATTTCGGGTACCACCTATACCTTCACCCAGATCGCCCAACACTGGTCTGACTTAAAGAGGAGGCATATGCCCCGGGTGAGGCGGTACTTTGCAAAACATTTTCCAGGTAAGTGTGGCAACTTGACATGCAAGAATCACACTGGCCTTGGCTGGGCGTGTTTTTATGATTGTGTTTATATTGCAGCTAATGAATGGACTATGCGTTGCCGCCCCACCCGGACAAGAGCCCACAGCCCAGTGTTGGACGAATCTGGGGAAGGTATAGGTGGTCCACCGCCAGTGGCAACTCCCACCCCCTCCAGTGAGTATGAGGGCCCCTTAGACCTCAGTATGCAGGGGGGGGGATCGCACGGCAGGGAGTCTAGCCTCACTGAGCAGCAACCTGACTCCGGTAAGACTATCAAAATAACAGATGTCCTGATACATGCAAGAAAGACATAGACTAATGTGCACTATTGTGCTTTGTAGATTCTTACGTCGCAGGCCCATCCCAAGGGATAGTCGAGGGAGGTGCCGAACCAGAAGAGGTGGCTGGGTAAGGTGAGTGATTTGATGCATAGAAGCATAACCTAATCTCACATTCAGGAGGCACAAAGAGTAAATAATATACTTGTGTTTTGGATCCAAACAGATTCAGAGGCGGACGTATTGCTGGACCCAGGGAGGAGGCTGCGCCCCAGATGCACTGTTGCCCAAAAGCAATGTAAGTTTTAGTTATTTATTTGTAAAATAGTTTAAACTCATGTTCACCAAAAAAAAAAAAAAACTATAACAATGATGATGTTTTTCTTTCAAAGATCAAAGAAAACGGCAAATACTTTGAAGGAGCCACCCATTTAGCTTCCAAATTTTAGATTGTTTTTATCATTTTGACACAATTTTAAACAGTTTTTACAAAAAAAAGGTTGACAGTAAAAACAAAAAAAAAACAAAAGTGTGGTGTGTTTTATTTCCTGCCAATGTACGTTATCACAACATAATCATACTGTTACATGTCCCAAAAGGTAAGTATATGGGACAAGGAATAGAAAGAAGAAGGAGAAGAAGACAAAGAATAAGAAAAGTGATTAAGGTCAGCATTAAAGCCAAGGAAGAAGAAGAAACAGAGATTCAGGTAAGCATGAAAGACAAGGAAGAAGACGAAACAGAGATTCAGGTAAGCATGTAAAACAAGGAAGATGAAGTAAAAGAGATTCAGGTAAGCATGAAAGACAAGGAAGAAGAAGAAAAAGAGATTCAGGTAAGCATGAAAAACAAGGAAGAAGAAGAAAAAGAGATTCAGGTAAGCATGAAAGACAAGGAAGATGAAGAAAAAGAGATTCAGGTAAGCATGAAAGACAAGGAAGAAGAAGAAAAAGAGATTCAGGTAAGCATGAAAGACAAGTAAGAAGAAGAAAAAGAGATTCAGGTAAGCATGAAAGACAAGGAAGATGAAGAAAAATGTAAGAATACTTGTCCAAAACATCAAAATACGGGTGAAAACGGAAACGGATGGCAAGAAGGTACGTTGTGAAACCCATTAAAAAGGAGGGAAAAACGGATCGTCCGTGTGAACGGGAACGGAAGCCATGACTAAATAGCATGCCCCCGAGAGGGGGAAAAAACCCTTCCCGATTGAAAACACAGAAACTGAGCATTAACGGAGTTCCCCCGACGGCGGCTCTGCATCACATTTTAACCCTGGGACAAATGTAAGCAAAATGGGCCAGAGGAAAAACTGAACAAAATAAGCTCAGATCGGGGGAGGCTCTGCATCAGGCCAAATGTGCTCGGGGTTCCTTCAGGACAAGCCCGGCTGTGTGTGGCGTGTGGGGTATCCCCTATAAGTGATGATGTCAGGGTGTGTGTTCCCTGCGCCCAGCAGACGCTTGCGCTGCAGTCTGGGTTACCGGTGGCTGGGCCTGCGCCCAATCGGGCTTCGCCTACCCCCCACGCTTACATCTGACTCCTAGTGAGGTGCATACCAGTGGGGAGTCTCAACCTGATTTGGCTGCACGGGTGGCCAGCATTGAGAGACATATTGCTGGGTCTGGCCCGCGTAAGGCTTCTGCTAAGAAGCAGCATTTATCATCTGGTGTTTCCCTCTTTCCTATGGAGGCTGAGGAATTTTTTTACGTTACAAGTTATACCCCCCTGGAAGAGGGGGAATTATTTTCTGATTCAGAATCATCTTAGGAACAATCCAGGGTGTATGGTGCCGATTCTGGGTCTGACCCATGGGCTTCAGATGATACTGACAGGCTTTTAGTTCACATTTTTGAAGTACTCTGTATCTCTCCTCCTGCCGTGGCTCCGCAGCAGCAGGGGGAGCTGTTTCATACATTTAAACAACGCTTGGAGTTTCCTGAACAAACTCATTTTAATAATCTAGTGCTCAAGGAGTGGGAACGGCCTAGCTGGCTCCCCGGGGTGCCAAAGAGTTGGGATAACAGGTATCCCTTTCCTACTGAAATGGTTAAACGGTGGTCATGTCCTCCCGAGGTGGATGCACCAGTTCTGGGATTGTCCAACACATCCGTCATGCATTCCCCTGACTCTAATACACTGAGGGATGGGGAGTACAGGCACATTGATCAGCTGGCTTGCCATGCCTTTGCCTGTGTGAGGACCGCACTGCGTCCGGTCTGTGCCTCTGCCATTACGGCTGTTGCTATTAAAAGCCTGCTCAGGAGTCTCCTAGATGGGGCCCCTGATGATGCTGGTAGTGAAGAGTATAGAGCTCTTCTGCATTGTGAGGAAATTGTTGCATATGTCCTCTCTGCCATGGATAATACCATTAGAATGTGAGCCAGGGCATCTGCCTTGTTAGTGGCTATACGCCGCTCGGTCTGGCTGCACCAGTGGGCAGCTGACAACGCTGCTAAGAAGGCTCTCACTGGGTTTCCCTTCAAGGGGCTGCGCCTCTTTGGGGAACGTCTGGACTTGTTTGCTAAGGGAGGCAAGTTACCTTAGCGTAGAAGGCAGCCCCAATCCTTTCGGGGTTCAGGTGCCTTTTCTCCTTCCTTCAGGGGCTCCAGAATTGGACGGGGAGCTTCCTTTGCTGGAGCCCGTGGAGATTTTTGGGGCAGGGGCAGAGGACGTGGCTGCCCTGGCCCCTCTTGGGGTCCCAAGCCTAAGTCCTCCCCCAAGCCCCCTCAGGCATGAAGGGGCGCCCTCACCCATCCGGGTGGGGGGACAGCTTCAGCTCTTGGCTCATGTCTGGAGGCGTCATGTCTCAGACCGGTGGATTCAGGAGGTAGTATCCTCCGGTTACAAGATCGAGTCTGCAGCCTGGCCACCCCCCAAGATTCATCAAATCTCGGTTAGCTCAAAACCCCCTGTCAGCTCAGGGTCTGCCCCTGGCTGTCCAAGGCCTTCTGGAACTGGGTGTCATCTGCCGGGTGCCCTTGAGGGAAAGGGGCAAAGGCTATTACTCCTATCTTTTCATCGTCCCCAAAAAAGATGGGTCCATCAGACCTAGTACGGCCTGGCTGTTGAAACCTCCATCTTGATGGAGAAAGGGCTGCCTGCCTCGGTTGTAAATACCATGATCAGGGCTAGGAAGAGGTCCTCTTCTTCCATCTACTACAGGGTTTGGCATACTTACATTGACTGGTGCGAGTCTGACTCACTTCCCTGTCGTGTGTTTTCCATTCCTAGGATTCTGGAGTTTCTGCAACATGGTTTGGATCTGGGTCTGTACTCTGAAAGGCCATGTTTCTGCTTTGACTATTTTTTTCCAAAGATCCTTGGCTCAGCATCCCCTAGTCAAGACCTTCTTCCAGGGGATTACTCACGTGCGTCCCCCACGTAAGCCTATGTTACCAGTCTGGGACTTGAACTTGGTCTTATCTGCCCTGCAGGGGTCTCCCTTTGAGCCCTTGCAAGGAGCCCCTTTACCCATTCTTACACTTAAGGTGGTCTTTTTGGTGGCTATCACTTCTGTGAGGCGTGTTTCTGAGTTGGCGGCGCTTTCTATCAAGCCTCCTTATTTTGAGAGACACCAGGACAAGGTGGTGTTTCGTTTTAAGCCAGATTTTCTGCCTAAGGTTGTTTCTGCCTTTCATCTCAATCAGGACATTGTTTTGCCTTCTCTGTGTCCTAATCCTAGTACTTCTAAGGAGAGGGTTTTACACTCTCTGGATGTGGTCAGGACTCTGAAGTTCTATCTGGTGGCTACTGAATCCTTCAGGAAGACTGACGCTCTCTTTGTGCTCCCGTCTGGACCTAAGAAGGGTCTGGCTCCGGCTAAGTCCACTATCAGCAAGTGGATCCATCAGGCTGTGATACAGGCCTACTCTGCTAAGGGGAAGGAGCCTCCCTTCTGCCTTACTGCTCATTCTACTCGTGCTATTGGTGCCTCTTGGGCTTTTCAGCACCAAGCTTCTGTTGAACAAGTTTGCAAGGCCGCTACTTGGTCTTCTGTTCATACTTTTTCTAAGTTTTACAAGGTTGATGTTAGGGCCTCAGCTGATGCTGCTTTTGGCCGCAAAGTTCTGCAGGCGGCAGTGGTTTAAACTGTCTGCTGTTACTTTTGGGGATCCCACCCTACCTTACGGACACTGCTATTGGATGTCCCAAGAGTAAGGAATATCTTCTGGAACAGGACGTGCTGTATACTTAAAATAATGCAATTCTGTGATTACTCACCTGTAGAATTGGTATTATACGTATACAGCACGTCCTGTTCCACCCCACCCTTTTTATCATTATCTTTAGTTACCTCTTTATGGTGATTTTTCTTATGTTCACATTTTTATATATTGGTTATAGTTCTCCCGGTCTCATTTAACTGTTTTTCAATACTGGGGATTTTGTGGGAGGTCCCTGGGCCGGGAGGAGCCACTTTTCTGTCTCTGAAGTCCAGCGCCATCTAATGGATATATAACCCAAGAGTTAGGAATATCTTCTGGAACAGGACGTGCTGTATACGTATAATACCAATTCTAGAGGTGAGTAATCACAGAATTGTATTTTTTTATTGTTTTCCTCTTTAAGAATGTAAAATAATAATTTGTGTGTGGAATTGCGCCCTCATAGCTATGATTTACTTATCAGCATGATGCTTCCAAATTTCCCGAATTCCTGGGGCTCTGTTTTGCTACTGTGGGGGCTGGGATCCTTCCAAAATTTTAGCAGAATGGGTTAAACCTGTTATCCATGCCTTAGTCAATCAGATGATTCGCAAGCTAGAGTGATGAAGTCTCTGATATGTACCCAAAATCACCACTTTGATGTACATTGCTAACATAAACACATTGTTGCTATGAAACACTGTTTTCCATAGTTGCAAATAAATAGAAATACAAATAGAACATTAAAAAATTAAAGAAAAACCAGGTTCAGCACAATGGAGACATCACTTTGGCACAAAATAATGGCATGGAACATGGAATTGAAGAGAGTGTGAATTCTGCAATTCCCTTACCTTGCAGTAATGAGTGTGTGAGAGAAACAGGCTGGAGCGAATACTGCCCTGTAACCAGAGGTAATAGAGAGAGTTCAGTACAGCTGTGTTCTGCAAGTTAGCTCTGCAATGCCTGACACTTATAAAGAGGGAAAAAACTACTAATTCTTGAAAGGTCTCAGCGAGCAAATAATGACAAAGGGCAGATCTTGCAAAAATAATTAATGGAACAAAACCCTAAGAATCCGGCTCTGGAATCTAAAAGGCCACTGTCCTTCCCCCGGGGCATTCCATTTTGGGATGCCCCACTGTGTGAAACCCGCTGTTTGCCTATAATTAATCTCTTCCAGGTCCAATAACGCATGCACGGGCCCTAATGCAATCAGAGCCATTTGTCATAACAATATCATTAAGCAATTGGATCTGATTGTTTTCAATAGGGAGAGCAAGCGGCCACCTTCCCCTGCATCTTTGGGCTGTGCATGCACTTCCGCCACAGACATTCAGATAGGCTGCGGTGGGAGCGCACCGATGGGGATGCACCAGCTTGCACTCCGCATTGAAGCAAATCGGTGCCGTTTGCCAAATGACATAGTCATGACAGAAGGCTCTGATTGGATGAGAGGCTACACATGTGCCATTGGACCAGAAAGAAGTGAGTTATGGGCAAGCTGTGGGGTTTTACACAGTGAGGTATCCCAAAACCCGGGATAGTCAAAGACCTGGGTTTCGTTGCACTTTAAAGATGTTCAAGTACATATCTGGATCCTCCTATTGCAACCTTCTGCACTCTCTGGCACCATGCATTCTATATCTGTCCCATCATTGTTGCTCCAACTTATCAGAATTGTGCTTCCCTGAGAACATATAATGGAAAAAGAAGCCCCATACTGTTTCAGTCTTTAGTTGTATTCAATTGACTTAAAATAACAGAAAAAGGGGCACTGTATGAGCCATGATAGGGCCTCATTTAATGTTCGTACCAGGGCCCCATCACATTTTGTTAGGCCACCGATTAAATAGTTACGGAACTTTTTATGTAATTCTTGCCAGTTTGTAGAAAGGCATTTATCATGATGAAGTTTGTTCCATTATTTTACAGCAATACTGGATTCTAAACAGAGGGCTGGCCATGGTTTTTGATGCAGCTAAAGCGGACCTTCACCCTGAATAAGAGCTTACATATAAGCTTAACATATCTTATATGTTTCCCACACCCTGTACATACAGACTACCACATTAAAAATCAACCTACCTGCACCTAGTACATTTTCTTTAAAGTAGACCAAAAACCACCGCGATTGGCCTGAGAATTTCTTAGATTCCCGGGCTGATCGATTCCCTCCAACCGGGCATCCAAAATCGGGATGCCCCACTGTGTGAAACCTCCCATGTCGCCCATACAAACCTTGTTTTCTGGTCCAACAGTGCATGCGCGAGACACGGCCGCATCCCCACTATCCCTCTAGCAGGGCGCATGGTATTTGTGAATGGCCGACGTGGGCACGCTTCCTGTTAGAGCGTAGTGGGGGAAGGCTTAGACGACGTGACA
Organism: Gastrophryne carolinensis; assembly: GCA_027917425.1. NCBI lineage: Eukaryota > Metazoa > Chordata > Amphibia > Anura > Microhylidae > Gastrophryne > Gastrophryne carolinensis. Next base: position 88,817,866 of record CM051240.1, on the reverse strand, counting down.
TTAGCGGCTCTGAGTGCACTGATTGGACGAGCGGCAGGGCATGCGCCGTAGAACGGGGAAGAGGTGAGTTGGCTTCGGCGATCTGGGGGGTTTCACACAGCCCCAGGAAGTGTCTTCTGACTGTATCACTCTGCTTTCTGGGATTGTTGTCCTTTTCTTGACCCCAGCTCTGCTCTGTGCAAAACACAGCTATAACCCCACCACCCTGCACTTTTTCCCCCTCTCCTTAGTATGTGATGCCTCTGAGGCAAGATAGCGGCACCCGTATCTTAGAGTCCTAAAGAGATTTGCAGCCCAGTGAGGGAAAGAATAAAAAGTGACTAAAAACGTAAAATACATTAATTTTAGATGCTGGGGAACACTTTTTATGGGTTTGGGGCCTTTTATTTAATGATGCTGAATGTCCAGTTTTAATTATTAGTTGCATCACATACTGAGTTCCACTAATATGTGATCTGTTCCCCGGACCTACAGACCAGTGAATCCCAAGAATAGAGCAGGGGCTTGCAGTAAATGATTTGCTCTAGGCTTATCTCTTACGGGACTTCACGTAATGATTTCTTCAGTTCCCGTCCGATGCTCTGTATGTTGTTCCACTGATGTGCTGTCATGAACTGGAAATCAGGTTGGATGTTTTCTAATCTCAGTTGTTCCACATCATAGAGCCACTGAACCACGAAGATAGGAGCTGAAACACAGAGCACAGATAATGGTTTTGACTGACGACTGAGAAAACAGTTTTTGCAGGAGAAATAGAATTCAGTACGCAGCGGGCCCTCTGTATTCACGGCCACTTAGCAGCTCAAATCACCCTACAGCTGGACCAGCTGCCTTCTAGTTCCGGGAAAAACATGTCACTGTAGTCACTCATTCCAGCGCCTGCTCTGGCAGAACCAAGGGTGGCTTTACCCAGGCTCAAAGACTGTTCTAATGTGGGAGTGGAGTCCCACTTGCTATTTAGTATCTCTGTGAGCAGCCCGTCTGCTCTGATGGCCAGTGAGCTTGTGTGTTGATATCTACTGCCCAGCAATGTATAATCTTGCTGGCAGTGCCATTCTTCCATAGCCCAGACTTCCCCTTTAAATGTTTGAGCACAGCTTTGGAGGTTTTGTTAAAAAATTTTGTCCCACTAAAGCCTGCGAGTAAGTCAGGCCCCTAAACCACACCCTTGATACGCCCATCACCCTGTAAGCTGGCCTCCAAGGAAAAGACACACTTTTCCTTAAAAAAACTGGGGGAAATGCCAGTATCCATTCACAGACGTGGCCCATAAATGGCCCACCGCCAAAGCAAGGAAATCAGCCGTGGGAGCCTGTAGGTGTGTGCGTGTGCGGCGACTTGTACGGCGTTCCGCGGTTGGCAGCGACTTTACCTCAGGCGCTGCTGCGCCATCATTGGCTGACATGGTCACGTGGGCGCCTTCGCGCTCTTTGGGGGGGCGGGTCTTGCGGATGGCGCGGTCCTGCATCACTGTCTCCGCGGCCCACCCCTCGAGGTATCTGCGGGCGCCATTTTGCTCTCCTCGTGCTGCGTGGTTGGTGTCTACCTACCGCGGTCCATAAGTCCTGCGGGCTGGCTTATTTTTTATATATATTATGCATGCATACCGCTTACGGGACCTTTCTGTTTATGTCTTGCAGGCGGGTCAAACTTAATTGTGGTTTCTTGGATGATACCATTAGAATGTGTGGCAGGGCTTCTGCCTTGGCGGTGGCTATACGCCGCTCAGCTGACAACGCTGCCAAGAAGGCTCTCACTGGGTTCCCCTTTAAAGGACTGCGTCTATTTGGGGATCGCCTGGACCTGTTTGCCAAGGGAGGCAGGTTACCCCAGTGCAAGAGACAGTATCGGCCCTTTCGGGGTTCTGGCTCCTTTCTTCCCTCATACCGTGGGTCCAGAATGGGAAGGGGAGCGTCATTTGCAGGGGCCCGGGGAGATTTCTGGGGCAGGGGCAGAGGGCGTGGCCGCCCTGGCCCATCCTGGGGTTCCAAGTCTAAGTCTTCCCCCAAGCCCCCTCAGGCATGAAGGGGCGCCCTCACCCATCCGTGTGGGGGGACGGCTTCGGCTCTTTGCTCACGTCTGGAGGCGTCATGTCTCAGACCGGTGGATTCAGGAGGTAGTGTCCTCCGGTTACAAGATAGAGTTGGCAGCCTGGCCGCCCCCAAGATTCATCAGATCCCGGATGCCTCAAGACCCCCTGTCAGCTCAGGGCCTGTTGCTTGCTGTGCAGAATTTACTGGAGCTGGGGGTCATCTGCCGGGTGCCCCTAAGGGAAAGGGGCAAAGGCTATTATTCCAACCTTTTCACCGTTCCCAAAAGAGATGGGTCTGTCAGACCCATCCTGGACTTAAATCTTCTCAACAAGTTTGTCAAATCCAGGCGTTTTCGCATGGAGACTCTGCGCTCAGCTGTAAGTTCACTTCGCCCAGGGGACTTCATGACCTCTGTGGACATCAAGGATGCTTACCTCCATATTCCAGTCTTTTCAGGTCATCAGAGATTCCTCAGGTTCGCTCTGGAGGATCAGCATTACCAGTTCGTGGCATTGCCCTTCGGTCTCACTTCGGCTCCCAGGGTATTATGGCTCTGCTGAGAGCTCAGGGCATTCGCATTCTTCCCTATTTGGATGACATTCTTATCACTTCTCCATCCTTCCAACAGGCAGAGCTGTATACTCAGCGGGTGGTGACCACACTAGCGTCATTCGGCTGGGTGATAAACCACTCCAAATCTTCCCTGTCTCCCTCTTTGGTGAAGCCATTTCTGGGCATGAATCTGGATACAGCTTGGGCCAGGATCTTTCTTCCTCAGCAGAAGGTGGACAGTCTGCAAGCACAAGCTCAGCTCCTTCTGTCCTGCCCTCATCCTTCCATCAGGCAGGGAATGCAGCTGGTGGGCCTGATGGTGTCCTGGTTCGAGGCGGTTCCTTATGCTCAGTTTCACATGAGGCCTCTTCAACTCCACCTCTTGTCTGTATGGGACAGGGGCCCTGTGTCCCTGGATCAGGTTTTGGTTCTGTCCCCCCTAGCCAGGCGGTCCCTCTCGTGGTGGCTGGACTCAAGGAACCTGTTGGTGGGCAGATCCTTTCTGGCCCCATGCTGGGAGACAGTCACCACGGATGCCAGTCTGACAGGTTGGGGGGGCTTCTGGAGATTCCTAACATTCCAGGGGCAGTGGGGCCCTCAGGAGGCCTACACTCCTATCAACATTCTGGAACTGAGGGCGATCAGGTTGATTCTAGCCCGCTTGACCTCGCACCTTCAGGGCTGTTCAGGTACGCTCAGACAACCAGACGGCGGTTGCCTACATCAATCATCAGGGAGGGACCTCAAGGAAGTGTCTCTGATCCTGTCCTGGGCAGAGGACAATGTTCCCTGCCTCTCAGCTGTGTACATTCCGGGGGTGGAGAATCTGGAGGCAGACTCTCTGAGCAGGGGGACTTCTCATCTGGGGGAATGGTCCCTCAGCAACAGGGTGTTTCGCTCTCTGTGTCACCATTGGGGTCAGCCAGATGTGGATCTGTTTGCGTCCCGTCACAATCACAAGCTTCCAGTCTTTGTGTCCCTGTCCCGGGACCCTCTGGCCTTAGCCATGGATGCTCTGACAATGCCCTAGCAGGGCTTTCAGCTACTGTTTGTATTTCCTCCGTTTCCCCTGTTGGGCAGGGTTCTGTGAAAGATAGCCCAGGAAGGGGTGCCAGCAATCCTGGTGGCCCCCCGTTGGCCAAGAAGAGTGTGGTTCGCAGACATCGTGCAGCTGGCAGTAGATCAGTACGCCCTGCCCAAGGTTTCAGACCTGCTTACTCAGGGGCGGCTACGCTACCCCAATTTACAAACGCTGGCTTTAACGGCCCCGCTGCTGAAACCTCCATCTTAATGGAAAAGGGGCTGCCTGCCTCTGTTGTTAACACCATGATCAGGGCTAGTAAAAGGTCCTCTTCTTCCATCTACTATAAGGGTTTGGAACAAAAGGGGGTTCCCGCACTGCCGCCTGTAAGTATGTAATTCTGGATGCTGGCTTGGGAGGTAACAACCCACAGGGTTAATTGTGTCCAGAGAACAAAAATGGTGAGTAATCAGCCAAACTCGCCAGTACCTCCCTACTATCCATGCATGATAGGCCGCTCAACAGAAAACAATTGTCTAAATGTACAAAAATGTTATTATGAGCCAAGAAAAAGAAAAAAGACATACATTTAAAATACATGAATTAAAACCCCATTTGTGGGGTGTGATGGGACTTACATGGACTAATTACAGAAGCATCTATACATGTATTCTAATAAAATGCAAATGTACAGGCTATTTACACTGATATGTGCATATCCATACGTATTCAAATATTGGCAATATCTATATCAATAAGAGATCAATTCAATGCCACGGGACCTATCCCTCAAGTGCTATAAAGTTGTGATAAAGGTGCTAAAAGTGTGCAAAGGTGAATAAACTAAAAACGTGATAAAGGAAGCAATGGTGAGAGGAAAAACAAAACCAAACAAAACAAAAAGAGGGACATGAATATCCCAATGGTGAAAAGAAATACTAGTGAGAGCTAAGGTTTTCAGTGTATCAAAGGTTTGTGAATTGAGAGGGATAGAGACCCGGGCATGAATGAATTCATATATAATTATCTGAATTAGTATGTATGGTATGCATATATAAAAAGGATAGTCACAATGTGCAAAATTGCACTTCTATGCAAGAAAATCAATGAAGCATCAATAAAAAATTGAAAGATAATTATGGAACAATGTACATTACCAGATCATGCTGTCCAAGTCCACATGCACCCTTGACAATGCCAACACTGACGCGTTGCGTGGCAACCACTTGAGCCCCACAAATGGGGTTTTAATTCATGTATTTTAAATGTATGTCTTTTTTCTTTTTCTTGGCTCATAATAAAATTTTTGTACATTTAGACAATTGTTTTCTGTTGAGCGGCCTATCATGCATGGATAGTAGGGAGGTACTGGCGAGTTTGGCTGATTACTCACCATTTTTGTTCTCTCTACTATAAGGGTTTGGCGTACCTACATTGACTGGTGTGAGGCTAAATCTCTTCCCTGTCGTGTGTTTTCTATTCCTAGGATTCTGGAATTTCTCCAACATGGTTTGGATCTGGGGCTTCAACTCAGCACTCTGAAAGGTCTTGTCTCTGCCCTGGCTGTTTTCTTTCAGAGATCTTTTGCTCAGCATCATCTGGTCAAGACTTTTTTCCAGGGGGGGTTTCATGTGCGCCCCCCACGTAAGCCTATGTTACCAGTCTGGGACTTGAACTTGGTCCTATCTGCCTTGCAGGGGTCTCCTTTTGAGCCTGTGCATGAGGTTGCTTTGTCCATTCTTACGCTTAAGGTAGCCTTTTTGGTGGCTATCACTTCTGTTAGGCGTGTTTCTGAGTTGGCGGCGCTTTCCATCAAGCCCCCTTACTTTGAGAGACACCAGGACAAGGTGGTGTTTTGCTTTAAACCAGATTTTCTGCCTAAAGTTGTGTCTGCTTTTCATCTCAATCAGGACATTGTTCTGCCTTCTCTGTGCCCTAATCCTAGTAACCCTAAGGAGAGGGCTCTGCATTCCTTGGATGAAGTTCTATTTGGTGGCTTCAGGAAGACTGATGCTGTTTTTGTGGTCCCTTCTGGTCCTAAGAAGGGTCTGGCTCCAGCTAAGTCTACCATCAGCAAGTGGATCCGTCAGGCTGTGATTCAGGCCTATTCTGCTAAAGGGAAGGATCCTCCCTTCCGCCTTACTGCTCATTCGACTCGTGCTATTGGTGCCTCTTGGGCTCTTCAGCATCAGGCTTCTGTTGAACAAGTTTGCAAGGCCGCTACTTGGTCTTCTGTTCATACTTTTTCTAAGTTTTACAAGATTGATATTAGGGCCTCAGCTGATGCTGCTTTTGGCCGCAAAGTTCTGCAGGCGGCACTGGTTTAATCTGCATGTTGTTGCTTTGGGGATCCCACCCTACCTCACGGACACTGCTATTGGATGTCCCAAACTTAAGGAATTATCTCTGGAGCAGGACATGCTGTATACTTAGAATAATACAATTCTGTGATTACTCACCTGTAGAATTGGTATTATACGTATACAGCACGTCCTGCTCCACCCCGCCCTTGTTATCGTTATTCTTAGTGCCTCTGTATGGTGGTTGTTATCATGGTTAAAATTGTTTGATTATGGGTGTTATTCTCCCAACCTCTTGCTAACTGCTTGTCAATCCTGGGGATTTTGTGGGAGGTCCCTGGAATATAAGGGGCCGGGAGGAGCCACTTTTTTGCTGTCTCTGCAGTCCAGCGCCATCTTGTGGATGTATAATCCAAACGTAAGGAATTATCTCTGGAGCAGGACGTGTTGTATACGTATAATACTGTCACGCTCTGGGTACTTCAATGATCCGCTCGGGTAACTCCAGCCCTCCAGGTAAGCCCTCAACCCCCAAACTCCGCAGCCAGCTTCACCTGTAGGAGCCCCCGCTTGCCGGGACGCAGAATACGCCTGCCCGGGATCGGTTGCCCCCAGGACTTCAATGGCTCAAAGGATGTAGGCTTACTGTTCGGAGGTCTGGAGAACCCGTGGCTGGGAGCGGTATTGAACGAGCCCAATAGCTGGCAACGGGAGTTCCGGGATGGCAGCGGTACAATAGGAGTAGACAAATCGTGGTCAAGGATCAGAGCTGAGATCGGCAACAGAAGTTCAGATCAAGGATGGTCAAATACAGGCGGTGGTCGGCAACGGGAGTTCAGATCAAGAATGGTCAAGTACAGGCGGTGGTCGGCAACGGGAGTTCAGATCAAGAATGGTCAAATACAGGCGGTGGTCGGCAACGGGAATTCAGATCAATCATAAGAGACAAGCTAGAAGACTAGGTACTAGGCGCTATAACAGGCACTGATCAACTGACGGGGGAGAACTTATATAGGAACCAGGTATCATTGGGCCTGCGGAATTGTGTGGTGATTGGTGCATACTTTAATCCTGACACAGATTGGACATCACAAGGCTGAGGAGGGCGAAGCCCTCACATCACTTAGGGCTCATTGGCCCTGTCCCTGTAGGGCACTCCCCCCAACCCCACCTGGCCCTTTAATTAACTTTCCCCCGGTGGCCGCGCTGAGAGCAGCGGCCGCCGGGCGGGTGGCTGCGCAGCGGGCGGCTGAACATCGGGGACGCCGCTGGACCGGGAGACGGGTAAGTGAAACTTGACAAATACCAATTCTACAGGTGAGTAATCACAGAATTGTATTTTTCTTATTTTCCTCTTTTAAACTTTGGGTGTGTCAAGCAAATGTTTATAGCCATCACCTCCTAATTGTGGACATGTCTTTTGGCTAGTAGTCCATTTCAGCTGGTACTGATGGCTATATTGACAAAGAAAGAAAAACCTTGGGTGCTGTCATGATGGAAGGTGGTGACCAGCAAATACTGTATGGAAATCCTGTACAAATGTCACCACTCTGAGGGACATTTATATCTTTTCTGTTTAATATACTGTGGTCAGAGCTCCACAACAACCAAAAATATTTAAAGTGGCCCCAATACATCCAAAACTGTTCAATATTTTGCATGGGGGTTGGCTTAAAGTTATATTTCGGGCAAAAGGCGATTAGTGCACTGCCAAACGTAGCCCGACGTAATGGTGTAACAAACTATTTTCGGCTTTTAACCCTTTAAGTGCCAGCCTACCTGGAGTTTTTGTCACCCTTTGTTGCCAGACCATTTATCACTATTTTGCACTACGCATGTTCAAATGTGATTTTTGAAAGGATTACCAGGGATTTCCCAGGAAAAGTATATATTGTTTTTTTCAGCAGAGTCTGGGCTTCAACATGAAGTGTCTTGTTTGTCTTTTTTTAGGTGTATTTTCAATATTTTTTGGTGAAATATGAGCAAAAAAATAAATAGAAATCTATATATTTTTTTCTCATGAACCCTTTACCAGTTCACAAGGGGTTAAATGTAAAAAATAAATACACAGACACAGATAGAAAAGAATTACTTTTTTTTTTTTTTTCTTCTCGACCTCTCACCCACTCTGCACTGCAACTACCGGCATCTGTCAGAGCCGAGTGAGAGAATACGAGGAGCGGGATGACGGGCTAGGGGTCGGCGGCCAGCGCTATCAGAAGAGGTGGTGAGGACCCGGAAGAGGTCCTCACCTGAAGCCTGCGGAGCCCAGCCACAAGTGCCAGCGACGGAAGGGGGGGGGGGGCAGTTAAATTGAAGAAGATATGGCTGATATATCGATGTTTACAGTTTCACCCCATGATTTCTCTTAGAAAACAAGTGGGTGTTAACCTTGGAACTCTGATGTTGCATAATAATCAGCATAATGGGCGGAGTCTTTAAGAGCCCAAGATCTTGCTGCAGACACCCCCAAAGTGCATGTGTGCACTCCCAAAGTGCACATGCAGACACACATGCATATACTACCAAAGCCTTTGCAGACACACATCTCATCGCACACACACCTGACCGTGCACACACACATGATCGTGCACACACACACATTCGATCCTGTGCACACACTGCATCTTTTGCTCCCGTAAAGCCAAGAGCAGGGAGAGGAGGAAGGGGGCACTGCGCTGCTCTCTCCCAGCACAGTCCAGGAGGAGGAAGGGGGGTACAGCACTGCTCTGGGGGGGGGCACTTCTCACACTCCCGTCATCTCACTGTGTGCTGCTGTCTGGTGTCAGACAGTGGGGACAACAGGCAGCAGCACCGGACACCGCTATTGTAATTAGCATAATGACAGGCATGAATGGATCTGGGGAGAGGGAGGGGCTACACACAGCGGGTTTGGATGGGCTACACACAGTGCATCAGGGTTTAGGCAAATGGGCTTAAACATTGTCATGAATCAGGGAGGTTTTACGCCTTAATCCAGACCGGATTCTGATCGTACTACAAACAATCGCTTGCACACACACATTTTTGGGGACCTGGCCCTACTATACAGCAATAAAGTCACACTGGTAGCGATGGGCAAGCACACAGGGCACAAGATTTAGCACACATACAATGTCTCTTCTAAAGGTTAGCGAGTTAGCACACAGAAGTCCACTTTATAAATTTTTAGAATTTAATTCACCCATAAGGGGCAGTGCATGTAAAACAAATAAAAATAACAGACATACAGTATACGGCAATATGCTTAGAAAATAACAGGGAGAAATAACAGAGATCTTTACCTTTTTTGAAGATAATGTCTTGTGAGGGGTACACAGAAAGCAATGATAACAAGCCTACTTATTGGAAGCAATCCCCTGGCATGTCATGTCTTCTGTCCCCAACTCTCCCATTTTTAAACTGATTATTGGGGCGGGCAGAATGCTGTATGCAGCCAATCATGTGTCCGGGGAGTTTCATTGCAAACGTTATGAAAAGATGTGTATCATATGTCTCGTTCACTGGTTTGTAGTAAGTAGATGTCAACTACCACATGTGGAGGTGTGATGTGACTTCGCCAGGAAACCTATTTAGCTGGACAGTGGCTTGTCATATGTAAATGGACCCCTGTTGGTAACTGCAGACAAATGTGCTGGGAGCCTTGTAATTGACAAGTATTTGACAAGCATATATTTCATATCTCATCACAAACATGTCCCAATATCACAACTTATGATTGCACAACATGTGTCTGGGAGCCAGTATGGGCGGGGACTACATCATGTTTCTCCTTCTGCCTCGGCTGCAGGTAGCTGACAGACTAGGGGGAGGCAGCATCAAAAGGCATGCTGCTTATGTGTTTTACAATTTAACTTAAAATCCCTTTAATGTATGGTGGTCTATATTTAGTCTCACAAGCTTGCAAAGTGTACACTGTGTGCTGAGAGTATATTAGTTATAGCACTTACATTTCAGTGAAGCGTACAACTTGGGGCCATAGAAACACTGCCACTCATCTCCTCTCTTAAACTGCTGCCTGCATTTATCTGGAAGTGCTCCATGCCAAAGCCTGCAATTAAGAAAACAGGTGAGCAGAACTGGAGTGGGACCAAAAAATAATAGTTGATAGTAGCTATATGTATAGCATTTTAGTGTTTGGGTTCTTGTGGGTTTTGTGTTCACTTCACTGTGGCAATACGATAGACAGGTTACAGTTCTATGAAATGTACTGTAAGTCTACACTACAAAGGTTTATCTAACGCTTACTTTAAACCTTTCTTGATGGCTTCAGTTAGTGCACAAGAGGAACCATCGGAACAATCGGATTTGGCATGTTTCGTGTCAAGGAACCAGCCAGAATCGACAAGGCCTCGGACCTGTACAGTGTCGCCTGTGAGTGTCTCCACAAGTGCCGCCACTCTGTCAATATTGATAAAAACACCGGTGCCTCCAGCACTAGGACAGAAAAAGAAAAGCATGGCCTGAGAAACTTGTGAATTTACAAATGAACAGGCATACAGTATCTGGTTCAAGAAATGTTCTGAAAACACTCAATCCAGTAAAAGGTAACCTGCTATATTTCAAGTTAAATTCTTTCAGTTAACTCTTCTAATTTTTTTAAATGCTTTCCCCATCTTACATACTGATCATCCACCTTATCTGATTACAGAGTGTCCTCCATAAAGAATTTCCCACCCATTCTTTGTGCACATCTTTACCAACTATAGAAATTAGTGTCAACAAAACACCAAGAATTATTGCTTCAAGCTTGGTGCGCCCCTCCTGGGCGAGAGAGCAGGCTTGCAAGACCCCTGTTAAAAGTAGACCTAAAGTCCCTCTTTTCTTGGTATCCTGCTCGGGGCGCTTCATTCTTGACAGTTGGGTTATTCCGCCACAAGGTGGTGCAGTTGACTGCAAGACGAGACTTGTGGCTCCTCCCAGCTCATATAAAGGCAGCTGTATCCCCCATAATCCTCTAGATTTCTCTTGCAGTCTGACTGCGAAGATGGACTTTTTTCTCTCTCTCCATGAATATCGCAGATAAGCGGGGTATCCCGAGCCCGTCAGCCGCTGCAGCCCTATTCCCACCTGTTTCATGGACCCTTCTGCCTCCCAGCCTCGGCTGCTGATCAGGTGACGGTAGGGGAACGCCGAGGGTCAGGCATTCGGCATAGCTAGGCTCTGGGCTGCGGACCCTGTACTAAAGGGTAGCCGGCCATAGGCTATGGTGAGCTTATATGGGCAGAGGGGGGGGGAAACCTTGGGACCCTTTTTTATTTTTATGTCTCCCACAAGCTTTATTATGATGTGTGATGTCTTTGGTGCACTGTATTTTTTTCACTTATGTTACTCACCTCCTCCTCTCCTGGCGTCCATGCGAGGGGGGGGGGGGTCGCGAGCGCCGGCCGGCTCCTTGGCACGGAGGGAGCGGGCAGAGGGACGCCGCTGTACGCTGGGGCACGCCTGTCACTGGTGGCCGGGAGGGCTCTTCCTCCCCTTGCTGCGCTGTGTGCGATCTGGGTGCCATTTTGGCTGGTGTGGTGTCCGGAGACCGCTCTTTTCTCTCCTGCTGCGTGGGGGGGGGCGGGGTTCCGCGTCATCGTCATGCCGCCCGCCCCTCGAGGAGTTCTTCGGCTCCATTGTGGGCGTGTGGTCTGATTTGGACGGTTGGCTGCGCCCTGCTCCCTGCTCCTATCGCGCGGGGGTCCTTGCGCTTCCGGCCTCTTCCTCCTCGAGTTGCTCCAAGCCCTGTCTGGTGGCTGCGGTCCGTGAGTCTCTTTTTTCAAAAAAATGTTAAGTGTGCATGTGCTGTAGGATGCTGATTTTTTCTTTATGCTATCTTTTCCAGATGGGTTCCAGTCTTTCCATAGGTGGTTCCTCCCGGTCTCAGTACCCCCCCACCCCCCCCCCCTTCCTGACCTGTACCTAAGGGGTTCAGAGGGTCACATTGGGGATTGTGCGGTTCTGGCTTGTGTTGAGCCTTGTGACCCGATTTCCTTCGCCTTAATCACCATAATGGAGGCTTCTGGGGATGACGAGCTTGGGCCTTCCCCGGGACTTGTTAAGCTCTGTCTTTTGTGTGGTACATGCCCATTGAGCGCTTGCAGCGCTGTTTGTGAACCCTGCGCTTAAAGTGTCATTTCGGAACAGGTTGGGGCGATCGCTACTGTCCCCAGTCCCGTTTTACCGACGGCCTTGCCGACCCCCCCCACGTCTGCATTTAGCTCCCAGCGAGGGGGAGGCCAGCAGGGGTTCTCAATCAGATTTGGCACTCAGAGTTGCCAGTATTGAGCGTCAGCTGTCGCGCCCGGCCCCTGGCAAGGCCACGCGTAAGATCTGCGTGGATCCGGCTTATGCAATTTTTGATTATGACTATGAGGTTTTTGGTGGCCGAGACTCCGTGGAGGAGGGGGAGTTATTTCAGGATTCTGACTCCGCTGTGGACCGGCAGGGGGGTATTGAAGGTGACCCCGGGTCATCCTCTGATGAGGACGATTAGCTCCCCTATGACACAGAGAAGCTGTTGTCGGTGGTTTTTTAAACCTTGCACATTGTACCCCCAAAGGCGGCCAAAAAGAAGCAGGGGGACCTTTTTCGGCCTGAGAGACAGCGTCTGATTTTTTCTGAGCAGGGTCATTTCTCAAAGATGATTTTTAAGGAATGGGAGAAGCCAAATAAACTGCCGTCGGTTCCTAGGGCACTGGACAGACGGTATTCTTTTTCGGAGGACTTAATTCGCCTTTGGTCTCGTCCCCCTGAGGTAGATGCCCCCGTTTTGGGGCTTTCTAATTCCACGCTTATGCCGTCTCCTGACACTTCTTCCCTGCGCGATCATGCTGACAGACGAATGGTTCAGCTGGCCTGTCACGCCTTCACCTTTGTGGGTGCTGGTCTTCGCCCTGTCTGTGCCGCGGCCATTGTTTCTATTGCCATCAAAAAGAAGGTCAAACATCTTTTGGATGCTGTCAGATCTCGCAAGCGAGCGGAGGTGTATAAGGATCTCCTAGCTTGCGCGGAGTTTGTTACTTTTGTGATTTCAGCCATGGATGATTCTGTCCTGCTTGGCGTCAGGGCTTCGACCCTTTGTGGGTGCTGGTCTTCGCCCTGTCTGTGCCGTGGCCATTGTTTCTATTGCCATCAAAAAGAAGGTCAAACATCTTTTGGATGCTGTCAGATCTCGCAAGCGAGCGGAGGTGTATAAGGATCTCCTAGCTTGCGCGGAGTTTGTTACTTTTGTGATTTCAGCCATGGATGATTCTGTCCGGCTTGGCGTCAGGGCTTCGGCCCTGCTGGTCGCTCTTCGCCATTCTATTTGGCTGCGACAGTGGGCAGCGGATGCTGCCGCCAGGAAAGCTCTCACTAGTATTCCCTTTCTGGGACTTCGTCTTTTCGGGGAGCGCCTGGATCTCCTGGTGAAAGATGGAAGGCTTCCTCAGTGTCTGAAGTCTGTGTGGCCCTTTCGAGGTTCTTCCTCCTTTCATCCCTTTTGAGGGGGACGAGGCTCTTTCTTCTCTGGTGGCCGCGGAGGCTCCTGGGGGCGAGGTAGGTCCCGCGGGCGCCCCAGCTCTTCCTGGGGGTCCAGATCCGAGCCCCCTGCCAAAGCCCCTCAGGCATGAGGAGGCTTCCTCACCCATCTGGGTGGGGGGACGGCTTCTGCTTTTTGCTCACGTCTGGAGACAGCATGTCTCGGACCGGTGGATTCAGGAGGTGGTGTCCTCCGGGTACAAGATAGAGCTGGCAGCTTGGCCGCCTCCAAGATTTCTTCGGTCACGGATTTCCCAGAACCCCTTGATGGCTCTGGGTCTAAGTTTGGCTGTCCAACGACTTCTGTCGTCCGGAGTGATTTGCCCTGTGCCTCATCAGGAACAGAGTCGAGGGTTTTATTCCAATCTTTTCATGGTGCCCAAGAAGGACGGCTCTCTGAGACCTATCCTGGATCTGAAGGGCCTCAACAGGTTTGTCAGGTTCAAACACTTCCGCATGGAGACCTTACAGTCGGCAGTGAGTTCGCTTCGGCCCGGCGACTTCATGACCACGGTGGACATCAGGGCTGCCTACCTACACATCCCTATTTTCCGGGGACATCAGAAGTTCCTGAGGTTCGCCTTGGAGGATCAGCACTACCAGTTTGTGGCTCTGCCGTTTGGAATCTCTTCAGCCCCTCGGGTGTCATGGCCCTGTTGAGGAGCCAGGGCATTCGTATTCTTCCTTACCTGGACGACTTGTTGATTGCTGCTTAAACTCTTCAACAGGCCGAGAGCGACACTCAGAAGGTATTGTACACGCTAGAGGCTTTCGGTTAGGTGATCAATTGCCCCAAGTCCTCGATCACTTCGTCATTGGTGAGGTCTTTCCTGGGCATGACGTTGGACACCTCTCAGGTCAAGGTGTTCCTTCCTCAGCAGAAGGTGGAGAGTCTTTAGACGCAGGCGCGGGCCCTGCTGTTGTGTCCACACCCATCCATCCGTCTGGGGATGCAGTTGGTGGGCCTCATGGTGTCTTGCTTCAAGGCTGTACTCCTCGCCCAGTTTCACATGAGACCGCTTCAGTTGAATCTCTTGACTGTTTGGGATCGGAAAACGAAGTCCCTGGAGCAGGAGTTCGCTCTGTCCCCTCTGGCCAGACGGTTTCTCTCGTGGTGGTTGGACTCGAGAAATCTTCTAGTGGGAAGGTCCTTTCTGCCTCTGCGCTGGGAGATTGTCACCACGGACGGCAGTCTGACCGGGTGGGGAGGGTTTTGGCAGTCGCTAAAGTTCCAGGGCCAGTGGGGCCCTCAGGAGGCCCATGTGTCTATCAATCTCCTGGAGCTGAGAGCGATTCGATTGGTGCTTTCTCATCTGACTCCCCATCTATGGGGGCGTGCGGTCCAGGTCCGCTCGGACAACCAGACGGCGGTCGCCTATATCAATCATCAAGACGGGACTCGGAGCCCTCAAGGAGTTGACCCAGATCCTGACTTGGGCGGAGGAGAATGTTCCCTACATCCCGGCAGTTTACATCCCCGGGGTGGAGAACCAGGAGGCAGTCTCCCTAAGCAGGGGGACTTCTCGTCTGGGAGAATGGTCTCTCTGCAACAAGATCTTTCACGCCCTGTGTAGCCGCTGGGGTCAGCCGGACATGGACCTGTTTGCATCCCGCCACAATCACAAGCTTCCAAGGTTCGTCTCTCTGTCAAGAGATTCTTTGGCCTATGCCACGGACGCGCTAGCAATTCCTTGGACAGAGTTTCGACTCTTCTACGTCTTCCCTCCTTTCCCTCTCCTGGGTCGCGTGCTGCGCAAGATAGCCCAGGAAGGGGTCCCAACCATCCTGGTGGCTCCTCGTTGGCCAAGGCATTGTTGGTTCGCGGACATTGTCCAGATGTCAGTGGATCGTTACGTAATGCCCGACGATCGAGGGCTTCTCACTCGCTACCCCAATTTACAAACGCTGGCTTTGACAACTTGGCTGCTGAAACCTCCATCCTGACAGAGAAGGGGTTGTCTGCTTTGGTTGTGCGTCCTCTTCCATGATTTATTACAGGGTCTGGCACGCTTACATTGCCTGGTGTAAGTCTAAGGGTTTCCCTTGTCGCGCTTTTTCCTTTCCTAGAATTTTGGAGTTCCTGCAACATGGCTTGGATTCGGGTCTCCAGCTGAGTACCCTCAAGGGACAGGTTTCAGCATTGGCTATTTTTTTCCAAAGGTCCTTCGCCAATCATAGACTTATCAAGACCTTTTTCCAGGGAGTTACTCATGTACGTCCACCACGTAAGCCTATGCTTCCGGTGTGGGATTTAAACTTGGTGCTTTCTGCTCTCCAGGGGCCTCCCTTTGAGCCCTTGTGCGATTCTGCTTTATCCATTTTGACTCTGAAGGTGGTCTTTTTGGTAGCTATCACATCGGTGCGTCGCGTCTCGGAGCTGGCGGCACTTTGTATTAAGCCTCCTTACTTTGAGCGGCATCAGGATAAGGTGGTTTTTCGTCTTAAACTGGACTTCTTACCCAAGGTTGTTTCTGCCTTTCATCTCAATGAGGACATTGTTTTGCCTTCCTTGTGTCCTGCGCCTTCTAATTCTAAGGAGCGGATCTTCCATTCCCTGGATGTGGTCAGAGCACTTAAGTCCTTCCTGACAGGCCTAGGAAGGGCTTGCCTCCAGCCAAATCCACTATCAGCAAGTGGATCAGACAGGCGGTGGAGCAAGCGTATTCTGCCAAGTGGAAGAAACCCCCTTTTCGAGTTACAGCTCACTCCACTAGAGCTATTGGTGCTTCTTTTCAGCACCAGGCTTCGGCTGAACAGGTTTGTAAGGCCGCTACTTGGTCTTCAGTTCATACTTTTTCTACGTTTTACAAGGTTGACGTTAGGACCTCAGCTGATGCTGTTTTTGGCCGTAAGGTGCTTCAGGCGGTAGTGTCATGAACTACGTGCTGTTGCTCACTGTGGATCCCACCCTTCTTGGACACTGCTTTTGGATGTCCCAACTGTCAAGAATGAAGCGACCCGAGCAGGATACCAAGAAAAATACAATTCTGTGATTACTCATTGGTTTTATTGGTATCCTGCTCGGGTCGCTTCATCCCACCCTTGTTCTGTTATCTTCCTTTTGCCTTGTTATGGTGATTACAGTCTGAGAGAGTTATATTGGAGGCTGTGTGAAGTAACATGGTCTATGGCCTCCCGGCTTGTCGTGTATTTACTGCTTTTCAACGCTGGAGGATTATGGGGGATACAGCTGCCTTTATATGAGCCGGGAGGAGCCACAAGTCTCGTCTTGCAGTCAACTGTGCCACTATAAGTTCACTTAAATTTAATCAGGAAGCTATCACTGGTACAAGAACATATGTTGGGACAATCACTTTTTGAGTCCTAATGACTAGTAGCCCTAATTACATACAGTAAATAGTGGTTCAGGTTCAGAAAATACACATCTCTCATGTTCAACACCACAAACCACGGCAGATTAGGGGGGGAGTATTTAGATCAGATCTCTAGGCAAAAGAATTCCCAGTCTTACCTGGTTTAAATAGGAGCAACACCCCTCTCCAGTCTATAAGACTCTTGGAGTGGTTGGTCTACCCCTCTATGAATGGAGATGCCCCACCAAAAGCAACAACACTCAAGTAAGTCATTTTCTTGGGTGCGTTGTTTTTTAAAAAAAAGGTGCAACCCCTGGCCTAGGGTCTAAATGACTCTTGGGCCAGTGGTCTCCCTTCCCTTCATTCAGCTTTAAATGGTCAGACGTGGATTGTATGTGACAACTAGAGGAACACGGTTCTTCTTTTGGGATTCTTTGTACTGGGTAACTGTGTACAGGGTCATTTCACATGCAAATCCCCTAATGTAGTATACCTGATCATGTGTGTGCAGTGCCCCTCAGCATTTTACATCGGGCAGACAGGACAAGCGCTAAGAAAGCGACTAAATCTGCACAGGTTCACAATCAAAAATAATAAAACTGATGTGCCTGTTGCAGCCCATTTCTGCAGACCAGGCCATGGCCCATGTGATCTCAAACTCACAGTGCTTAAGGGGGGTTTCCGCTCACAAAAGGGAGTGTAAATGCATCCAAATCTTTAAATCGATGGACTGTGGGCTAAACAGGGACAATAATTTTATGTGTCATTATGACATGGATTGAATAGACAAGACTCATCACAAGGTCTGATATCAAACAGACTGTCTGGCCTGGTGTGAGAACAATATAAATTCCACACACTTTCTCTCCCCCTTTCTCTCATTCTTATCAGCCCACCATTAATTGTTATAAACCCCCTGATTCTTATCTCACAGTATACGATTTTAAGACTTAGCTATTTTTCATGTGTGTCAGTGTAAAAACAATTGTCACTCCTTTGTAGTTTTTTGTATAAGATCTGTATTATGCCTGAAGAAGAAGCTTGAACAGCTTTGAAAGCTTGCATTTTCAATCTTATTGAGTTAGGCAATAAATGGTATTACCTTAACCTTGGATTTCCAATGTAATAACAATGTAATTCCATATGTTTTCACTTTGTTACTAGTGGATACATGTTCAAAAACAGACTTTAATCACACAGCCTCTGGTGCTGTGGGCTACAACTACCCGATTTTGAGCGCCGGAACTGTTTGAGGCTGTTTTTTTGATGAATGTGGTGTGAGTCAGTCGCACTGAGCTGGCGCTACCATTCGCTTCCATACAGCGTAGTACTGCGAATCACATAACGTATTCAACAATGCCAGCCAGCGACTGAGGCGCTCTGAAAAAACGAACCATGGCCGAGCACAGCGGCTACTAGCGTTCGCTCTGAAATCCTCACTACAGACGCTCATCGGTCGCCACCTGGCGTTAGTAATGAATCAGCCTGTTAGAAGACAATGAAAGTCAATGCCACTTTTCACTCATTGTAAAACATTCACTATATTTCTTAAAAGTAAAAAGAGCCATTGAAATTCATTGTTTTCCTAGCTGGTGATTCAGGAACAGTGACATTCTTATTCTCATAATGAAAATGTATTTACTACCAAGAGACTTTTTAAATCAAGGCCTGTGTGCCTGAGCGAATAAGAGAGAAAAAATATTTGCAGTATATTTAAAAAAAAAACAGTGCACCTCTGCCGCCTACTGGTAAAACTTCTTCATTTTTGTCATTTGCATTTAGTAGGAAAGTATTAGAAATCAGTTATTTGTTCCTGAATCTAACCCCATGGGCTAAATATTGCCACATTTTTGATTAGTGAAAGCTGAAATACTTTCTAACAATAACATTATAGATGTTGCAGAAACCTAAAAAGATTTCCTGTTATATGAACTTATCTTTGGATAACATACTGTAAGTGAGACTAAAGGTCCACACAAAAGCGAAATAAATACCCATCCCACAGATTACTCACCTAGTTCAACATTACGGTGAGATAAGCCACCGAATGCCGCAGAACACACAGCACCCGCCTCTGCCTGATATTGCAGGAGGTACCGCCCCCTACAGTGTGTATTGAGGATTCCAGTCCCCCATTTCACAGGGACTCATGCTTGTATATCTAACTGCAGGGCCAGGGGTGGTTGAAGGAAACATTTATACAAACTTGACAGGATGATAGTGCCTTATTTTAGGTAAGGCAAGGTACAGTACATGCTGCTGTGTCAGATGGTAAGGATTGGTGACAGGTGTCCTTACCTCGAACCAGCTAAAATGACAGTTTTTGCCTGTTTAAGGCCTCTCGGCACTAGATCTCGGATGACCTCCTGTATAATTAATGCCCCCATAAACGCAAAGTCTGAAAGAAAAGAAACATTTCTGAGGTTCTGCATATTCAATACTTGCAAACATCGAGTGTAAATGACTACATGCATATACAGTATATACATGTGTGTGTGTGTATATATATATATATATATATATATATAGCTTTATATATATTACCTACATGATAAGATAGATATAAGTCATTTTATTAGTAAAGCCATAACACAGGCATTAAAGGGGAACACTGTACTGAAAATAAAAAGAGTCCAATCCCCTCCCCCACATCGGCCCCTACTTACCTTTTTTATATCGCTGCTGCCTGCTGCAGCGACATTCGGCTGCTTCAGGGTCCATTCGCTGCCCCCCGCACCAGATTAGCCACCTAGTGACAGCACAGCTTCAGCCATGCTCTTCAAAGTCCTACGTCATTTAGGAAGTCGTGTGGGATTTCGGGCAGCCCCATTGTCCCATTCACAGGCACTGCTCAGTTGTGAGACCGGGGGCCACGTGCAGTACCTTATGGGATGCTAGCATCGGAAGGTCGCCGGAGGGACCTAGCAGATGGATCCCTTGGCGAGGTGAGTAACGAATGCCCTAAGGTAAAACCAGAGGATTTTTTTTACATATTCCATACACCTGCCTCAGTTTCTGTTCCTGTCAGTTATGTCAACTTATTTGTAAGCAGAGCAGATGCTTTCTATATATTTCTATATACACTACCGGTCAAAAGTTTTAGAACATCTACATTTGGTTCCACACCCATTTTCAATATAATACGTTTGGGGCTGCATTATGACATGCTAGAGGGAAATCCAAATTGCTGGAGCCCCCATGCCAAGGGCCCTGGCAAGCCCCCCGTATACGATATTTACAGTTTTACATTTCAAATGTGCTTGAATTGAAATAATAGAAGATGTAAACAAGTGAAAAGAAATATGGCCTAACTAAATTAATTTCTGACTCTTTAAAGTAGCCACCTCTAACTGACATAACAGCTTTGCACAATCCAGCCATTCTTTCCACAATCGCATTCTGATATTGTTCAGAAATGTGTTCCCAACATTGTTAGCGAAGATCCTACCAATGAACTGCAATTGTAGGTTGGTAGGTAGGTAGGTTTGAGTCTGACAGCGTCTTTTTGTCTTCCTAGGTAGTTCTGACCTAGCCTAGAGGTATGTTTTGGATCATATGAACCCCTGACAAACTAGGATGACCGAATGTGCCATGGAATCGCCCACGAGGTGAGTATACTAGGTGATCCAGGGGAATTTCACACAGTAGGGCATCCTAAATGTTGATGTTACTCCCTGTCTTGGCAAAAAGGAAGCCTTGCAAGGAGGGGGGTAAGAGTCAGGCTAATCAGCGATGTATACAGTGCATATTAATGCATTGCATACAACCCTGTTCGGAACAGACCCCGGAATAGAAGAGGAGGGAGTGGTAGTGCTGAAAAGGTGAGCGATTGTTGGGTGATCGCAAGAGGCTTAGGCAGCGGGGCATTCCGGCCCTTGATCCCACAGCACATGTATGGCTTGGCCCTGGCTTTCTCGCTGTGCACATTGAATGTCTACGTGCATGGCGAAGGTAGCAGGGTATGTCACAAGGTCCACCACATCGCAGCATTCCCTGATACCCTGTACACTCTCACATTCAAACAGAGCAAGAAAGCCAGGCATGCACTAGGTGCTTGAGGGTCAAGGTGAGTATATAGTGATTCCACTAGATTTCACACAGCAGATTATCCCAGGAAGGCATGAAAACTTGGTGGGGGGATAGAAAGGGTTTGGCCCACTTTTAGAGAAAGGACAAGTTTCTCCACCCCTTTATGACTGACTTATAGTCACCATTTTCTGTGAAGAGGGATGAGGGGCCTGGGCCCTGGCTTAGTTGCTTTGAGTGCATCACTCCCCCTGGCAAGTGTCAGACTGGACCAGCTGTTGGGCCCCTATGGAACACTGTTTCATTATCTTTATAAGCATTGGTGGCTCAGGGGTAAAGAGAAACCTCAGCCAGGTTTGCTTTCAGACTCTTTCCCTGGGACATCGTTCCCCTAGCCGTCTATTCAATGGACGCGCCACCACTATACCTTCATTTTGGTGCATACCAAGGCCAGGCATCTGTGAATGGCCGACGTGGTTCACCACTCAGCTAGAGGTTAACAGAGATGCAGCCGGAGGCATTCTCTGCGACATTCAGCACAGTCGCCGCTCTGACGCTGAATGGGGCAAGCATGCTGATTGGCAGCCTGCACGCACCTGCACCCAAAAGGCGAGTTTTATTGATGATCTACAGAGATATACAGAAAAGAGAGGAACAACACCCAGAAGAGTGAAAATACTTGGTGTTGTTCCTCTTTAATCGCTATGTTTCCCCCATCCCACTGGACCAGCTTGTGGGTCCCCACAGGCTTGAGACTCTAGAAGCATTGGTGCCCACTCCCCTTTCTCCCTCCCTTACTGTTGCATAAACAGCTGCCCGGGCAACACGAGCCACTTCTGTTCCAACAAGGAGCGCTGCTGGGAGTGTAGTCATTCGCTCTCCCTGCAGTACTGGGCGAGAGGGAGGAAGAAGGAGTGTTAACTCCTAAGCCACACATAACACCCGATCTTGGCTCAGGGGCACCCTGGCCACTCCATTCCTATTCTAGACAAAGGCATGGGCTGCCTTCAGGGGTGCTAAGCTGGAGCAGGGGCACCCACTTTTGCATTAAAGCACCCGGGCTCCATACTAGACTCCTGGTGGTCCTGCCCTGATGGCAGCCCTGCCAAAGGGTATTACATGGTACATCAAAATGTTGCAGTAGCCCTTTTTGTCATCCTGTGCCTGTAGTCTGGATCCAGCAAAAGAGCCTCAGACTATTGTGCTTCCTACTCCATATTGGTGTCACACACTGAGGAACCAGCATTTAACCTACTCAATGACCAACAAAAACCCTGCATGCTGTACCAAAGCTGTTATATTTCAATTTATCAGTCCATAAGACCTATAATTCTTCAGTAGTCCGCTGGAAGTGCTGCTTTGCACAGATAATCCTTTGCAATCTTAGCAGTGGCTTTCTTACTAATACTCAACCTCTCAAACCTGCTTATTTGGAGCATATTCCTTTCTCTCTAGCACATCCATGGTTTGTGATAGGAATCAGAATCAGTTTGTGGTACTATTAGTCATTTTTCCTAAAAGGGTCACATATAGCAAGGACACCTGACATACTGTAAAATTCTAAACAAAGCAAAAAAAGCAATTCTGTGAGTACTCACCTGTAGAATTGTTTTTGTTCTTGCATGGCACGGCCCGCTTTGGTATTCATAACTGATGTGTTATTCCGCCACAAGGTGGCGCCGCAGCACTGCAGAAAGCTGTGGCAGCTCCCGGCTCCCTATAAAAATGGGATTAACCAACAAGTTCCCAGCCTAGACGAGCTGTGAAACAAGAAGCTGGGAGCGAATAAATGTAAGAATGTAAAAAAGGAAAAAACCCCAACTTAACTTGGAACAATCACCATAAAGAGGCAAGAACAACTATAACAGGGTGGGGCGAAGCGGGCCGTGCCATGCAAGAACAAAAACAATTCTACAGGTGAGTACTCACAGAATTGCTTTTTTCTTTAATGCATGGCACGGCTTCGGTATTCATAACTGATGGGACATCCAAAAGCAGTGTTCAAAAGTAGGGTGGGATCCCAAATGAGTAAAGGCCAGTAGATCAAACCACTACCGCCTGAAGCACCTTGCGGCCAAAAGCAGAATCCGCTGAGGCCTTAACATCAACTTTGTAAAACTTGGAAAAGGTATGAACAGAAGTCCAAGTAGTGGTCTTGCAAACTTGTTCAACAGAAGCTTGGTGCTGAAAAGCCCAGAAGGCACCAATAGCACGAGTGGAATGAGCAGTAATTCTAAAGGGAGGTTCCTTCCCCTTAGCAGAATAGGCTTGAACTACCACCTGACGGATCCACTTGCTGATAGTGGATTTAGCCGCAGGCTTCCTAGGCCCAGAAGTGAGAACGAACAGAGCATCAGACTTCCTGAAGGTCTCAGTAGCAACCAAATAGAATTTCAGAGCCCTGACCACGTCCAAAGAATGCAGATTCCGCTTCTTGGAATTAGCAGGATTAGGACACAAGGAAGGCAAGACAATGTCCTGATTAAGGTGAAAAGCAGACACGACCTTGGGCAAGAAATCTGGCTTAAGCCGGAACACCACCTTATGTTGATGCTGCTCAAAATAAGGGGGCTTGATGGAAAGCACCGCTAGCTCAGAAACACGCTTTACAGAAGTGATAGCCACTAAAAAGGCTACTTTAAGAGTCAAATGGGCAAGGCGGCCTCACGAATAGGTTCAAGGGGGGGCCCCTGCATAGCAGACAACACCAGATTCAGATCCCAGACTGGTAGCAAAGGCTTATATGGCGGACGCACATGAGAAACACCCTGGAAAAAAGTTTTAACCAGCCGGTGATTGGCAAAGGATCTTTGGAAAAAAATTGCCAGAGCTGAAACATGGCCCTTGAGAGTACGAAGTTGAAGGCCCAAATCCAAACCATGTTGCAAGAATTCCAGAATCCTGGGAATAGAAAACATCCAACAGGGAAGAGATTTGGACTCGCACCAGGCAATGTATTCATGCCAAACCCTGTAATAAATGAAAGACGAGGACTTCTTTCTAGCCCTAATCATGGTATCGACCACAGAAGCCGGTAATCCTTTTTTCCCTCAAGATGGAGGTTTCAGCAGCCAAGCCGTTAAAGCCAGCGTTTGTAAATTGGGGTGGCGTAGCCGCCCCTGAGTGAGGAGATCTGGATCCTTGGGTAAGACATACCTGTCTACTGCCAACTGCACGACGTCTGCGAACCAAACCCTTCTTGGCCAACAAAGGGTTGGCTGGTACTCGTTCCTGGACTATCTAGCGTATGACCCTGCCCAGGAGAGGAAACGTAGGGAACACATATAGAAGCCGAAACTCAGTCCAAGGAATTGCCAGGGCATCCATGGCGAAGGCCAGAGGATCCTGAGACAGAGAGACAAATCTGGGAAGTTTGTGATTATGATGGGACGCAAACAGGTCCACGTCCGGCTAACCCCAGAGGTGACACAGGGAGAGAAACACCCGGTTGTTGAGGGACCTTTCTCCCAGACGAGACGTCCCCCTGCTCAGGGAGTCCGCCTCCTGGTTCTCCACCCCCGGAATGTATACCGCTGAGATGCAGGGAACATGCTGCTCCGCCCAAGACAGTACCTCCCTGATGATTGATGTAGGCAACCGCCGTCTGCCTCGAAGCAGAACACCATCAGGCCCACTAACTGCATCCCCTGCTGGATGGAGGGATGAGGGCACAATAGCAAAGCCCGAGCCTGCTTCTGAAGACCCTCCGCCTTCTGCTGAGGAAGGAATACCCTGACCTGAGAGGTATCCAGAGTCAAGCCCAGAAAGGATCTCACCAAGGACGGGGACAGAGAAGACTTGGGATAGTTGATCACCCAGCCGAAGGACTGTAGAGTGGAGATCACCATCTAAGTGTCCTGCTCTGCCTGAGGAAAGGGTTGGGCCACAATCAGGATGTCATCCAGGTAAGGAATGATGCGGATGCCCATGTTCCTGAGCAGAGCCATCTCTCCTGCAGTACCTTGGTGAACACCCGAGATGCTGAGGTGATCCCAAAGGGTAGAGCCACAAATTGGTAATGCTGATCCTCTAGCGCGAACCTTAGAAATCTCTGATGACCTAGGAAGATAGGCACATGAAGATAAGCATCTTTGAAGTCCACAGTGGTCATGAAGTCGCCCTGGCGAAGGGTACTGACAGCAGAGCGTAGCGTCTCTATGCGAAAATGCTTGAATCTGACAAATTTGTTGAGGCTCTTTAGATCCAGAATGGGCCTCAGAGAGCCGTCCTTTTTGGGGACTGTGAAAAAATTGGAATAGTACCCCTGACCCCGTTCTTGAGGGGGCACTGGACAAATGACTCCTGACTCTTAACAGGCATTGAACAGCCAGACGCAACCCTTGAGCATACAGGGGGTTTAAAGACATCCTGGATCTGACGAATCTTGGGGGGGGGCAGGCTGTAAACACTATCTTGTAGCCGGAGGACACTATCTCCTGTATCCACCGGTCTGAGACGTGAAGCCTCCAGATGTGAGCAAAAAACCGAAGCCGTCCCCCCACCCCGATGGATGAGGGCGCCCCTTCATGCCTGAGGGGGCTTAGGGGAGGGATTGGGTTTGGAGTTCCAGGAGAGACCGGGACGACCACGGGGTCTACCACGGCACCAAGCATCTCTACGGAGGAGAGAGCCCCGGCCTCCTCTGGGAACACAAAAGGAAGGGAGGGGGGCAGAGGACCCACGAAATGGCCGAGACTGCCTCCTACGCTGAGGCAGCTTGCCATCCTTAGCAAGAACATCAAGACGCTCTCCAAAAAGCCGCAACCCCGCGAAGGGGAGACCAGTGAGAGCTTTCTTAGCAGCAGCATCAACAGCCCATTGGCGCACCCAGACAGATCGTCGCATAGCCACCAAGAGCGCGGAGGCCCTGGCACTTAACTGCACAGCATCATCCATAGTGGCAAGAATAGAGGCCACAAAATCAGAGCAAACCAAGAGAGTCCTAAACTCCTCTCCCTCTCCACGAGCTGAAGTGCCATCCATGAGGCGCTTGAGCAGAGACTTAAGAGCAATAGCCGAAATAGCTGCGGCACAGGTCAGGCGCAATCCAGCCCCCACACAGGTAAAAGCATGACAGGCCAACTGGTCCATGCGCCTGTCCTCACCGTCCCTCAGAGTGGTAGTGTCCGGGGAAGGCATGACCGAAGTGTTGGACAAGCCCAGCACAGGAGCATCCACTTCAGGGGGAACTGACCACCTCCTAACAAGATCAGCAGAAAAGGGATACCTCTTATCCAAACTTTTGGACACAGCAGGTAGCTTGTTAGGACGTTCCCATGCTTTAAGTATCATAGAGTTGAAATGACCTTGCTCAGGAAACTCTAGATGCTGTTTAACAGGACGAAACAGCTCACCCTGTTTCCTTTTAGCCTCCACAGGAGGGGCAATGTGTAGGATTTCAAAAATATGAGACAGTAAATTACCAGTGTCCTCAGGATACCATGAATCCTCAGACGCAGCGTCACTGTCACAGCTCTCCTGCTGGTCTCCCGAGGAGTCAGAATCCGGAGGCAATTCTCCTTCCTCCAGGGAATAACGTCCAGCAGTGACATCCAATTCCCCATACTCCTCAGTAGAGCGTGAGGGAGTGGAAGTCAGGTGCCGCTTCTTGCCAGAGGCCTTCCTGGGAATAGGCTTGGTAAGCTGTCTCTCAATACTGGCCACCCGCAGAGCCAAATCAGAGTGTGACTCCCTGCTGACGTCCCCCTCACTGGGGCCCAGTCGCAGGAGCAGGGGGGTAGGTGAAGCAGAGGGATGTGCTGAGCTAGAAAGCGAAGCAGGCAAACCAGCTTGTAGCACAATGACCCTCTCAGTGCACGGAACGCACACCATGACACTGTTACTCACAGGGGACACCCCACACATTGAACACAGCCAGGCTTGCCCCGAAGGGCCCCCAAGCACGCTATCCCTAGCAGCCTCCATATGGTGATTAACACAGGCGCAATAGGCCAGCGGTGGGTAAAGGCTATGCAAAGGCCACCCGGGATGCCCTCCCACAGGATGCCCCCAGAAATTAGTGAAGGGGGGAATGAAGGGAGGGAAGGAATGGAGCCAGGATATGCCACAACCTAATGGTTTCCCGCCCGAAAGACATAAGAAAAAAGACGCATGAGCATCCCGCAGCACATACACCCTCCAATAAAAAATGCCCCAAGGGGGACTCACGGACCAAAGACACCACAGAGTCACTCAGGCACAGCCACAGGAGAAGCAACACACCAGAAGAGCAGCCAGAAGCAGCCAGGAAGGGAGAAATCCAGACGCGCAGCTCTCTCAAAATGGCGCCGGCAGAAGTACCTCGAGGGGCGGGCAAGGGGGAGACTACACGATACGTGTCACCAAGCGGCCCCGCCCCCCCAGAAGAGCGCGAAAACAGCGCTCACGTGATCCGGCCGGCACCATGACAAGGCAAAATCACCTCAGGTTATAGCGCCCACAGGCGCGGAGCGTAGTACAAAGCGGCGTAGCTAAAAACACCAAAAAACACACAAAAAACGTCAAAACACCACAGATATTACTCCTCGCCGCTCCCACCAACCTCCCCCCAACCCGAATAAGTCAGAGAGGGGAGGGGGAGAAGAGAGGGACAAGGAGGCAGCGGCAAGCAGCCAGGGGGAGGGGGGAGGTACCCCAAAAGGAAAATAAGGGGACACAGTCCCCAACAACTCACCCCCTCAGAAGCTAGGGCAGGAACTCCGCATCCCAAGAAGGCTCACCATAAAGCATATGGCCAGCTACCCTTTGTGGCACAGGGTCTGCGGCTTGGAGCAGCGCTCCAGGAGCACTTGACCCTAGTGCTCTTCTACCTTCACCCGATCTGTCAGCCAAGGCTGGGAGGCAGTTAGGATCCAGAAACGGATGGAAATAGACTTGCAGGACCGCAGGCTTGGTTGCCCTGCTCACCTGCGCAAGAGAGATAGCCATCATCTAACTTCGCAGTGTCACTGCAGAGACAACACTGGGAACTTGTTGGTTAATCCAGTTTTTATAGGGAGCCGCCACAGCATTCTGCAGTGCTGCGGCGCCACCTTGTGCAGTTATGAATACCGAAGCGGGCCGTGCCAAGAAAACAACACAGAAGGGCAAATCTTAAAGCCAATGTGTACTGGCCGATGGTTACGTCTGGTTATGGAAACGGGTTACAAATACAGGTACAGATTAAGGGCTTCATGTGATTATTAGTAGATTAGCATTTATATTAAAATAAAAGCAATTTTGATACCATTATGAATTTTGGATATATTTCCACTCCAGACATCACTTGAGCAATATGGCACAAAACTACAGAAAGGAAGAAAAGTATATTTTAAGATATACCAGAACTCTCCTACCATCAATCCAAGTTATGCCTATTCGATACCCCCTAGCAGCACCACTTCCCACCAGCAGGAAATAATAAGGTAATGGGTGGGAACCGAGCAGTAACGTCACCAGATACTCTCAAAACAGTCATAAGTCAGTATGTGGAAAGACCCATGTTAGGCTTAGGATAGAGGAGCTAAAGGGACCAAAAAAAACCCTCTACTCAAAGGTAAAGGAAAAGAGGCGCTTTCCTTGAAAGGAACGTATTTACACAGCACCCAACACAAGGAACAATAGATTTACCTATCACTCCTTGCAGTAGGTAGAGTGTACAAGACCAAGAATTAGCTCAAAATTTACCCAGCCAAACATCTTCCACATGCGGACACATGTTTCAAATGTGTGACTCTCATTAGCACAAGTATTGGGAGTATTTGGCTGTATGTGGGTGAGTACCAAAACACAGTTGCAAGCCACCATGTGGAGAAACTCGTGTAAGGCGCTTTCCTAGAATGGAAAGTATTTACGGAGCACCCAACACAAGGAAGAACAGATTTACCCATCACGCCTTGCTGTAGGCAGAGCCATGCAAATCATCTCTTTACATCTCGGTGCTATCATAAAACTGCTGAGTGAGCAATGGCAAGGATTAGCTTAATATATACACAGCCAAACACCCTCCACTTGTGCAAGGAGTGATGTGTGAATCTATTATTTCTTGTGTTGGGCAGATGTAGGGTTGCCACGTGGCCTGAGTTTTTTTTTTTACTTTACTGGCCAGGCGGTGCTGGTATTTGTTTTTTATGGTAATTGGGGATGGGAAAAGTATACCCACAATTACATTTACCAGTAACAATACAGTTACTGACACTGCCAGGCCATTGGCCAGTAAAGTTAGAAAAGTTTAAAAAAAATACAGGCCAGCTGGCAACCTTAGTTGTCAGACAGCCATGTGACTTTATCTTGAAGTAACTCCTCAGAGTCATTGTCCAGAACATGGGGTGGCATCCGATTAGGGGACACCCCGCTTTGCATATCGGTGCTGGAAGCATATAATCAGCGCCAACTCTGGCCTAATTGGTTTCAGCAGCCATTTGCTACATCATGTGGCCACTCAGCAGGCAGTGAGGCCCCTGGGGCACAGTATTTATTTCCGGGACAAATACTCCAAGGCAGGGCCTTCTTTGGAAAAAAACAATGTTGAAATATCACATGTGCATTAGATTTTTATTCTGATTCAGACTTGATGACCAAGGTACTTTTTACAGTGGTGTTAGGTCAGTCGTCTACATCCCTTGTTTGAAACTAGTATCAACTTTTTTTACCCCACCATCGGTTTAACTGCACTGTTGGCTATACAGGTTAACCTAGGCCCTGTTTACACCTCATTTCTTTTGCATTACAGCGCTGTGTTGTAGAGTCTACAGAGAAATAAAGAGAAATGTTTTCCATTGTGACTTACACTGCATTTAGATTCCACCAGTGAGGATTTTCATCTTGCCTAGGTGAGAGAATTCCCATACCTGTCAATAAATGATTGAAATAAATAACACTATAGCATGCTACCATCAGGGTTGTCATAGATCATGTTAAAGGGCACTAATCACTTTACAGAGGTAGGGAGACTATAACAGCGGATCCTTCATCTATTATTTCTGTCAGTATAATGTATAACCCCTCAATAGTCTAAACTGAATGAAACTGGACTGGCTTTATTTTCTTGTAGAAATGTTACTGTTGATCCCAAAGGGTGTTCATAGCAACTAGTTTCACTTATAACACCCTTTCACATTTTTTGTTCTAAATTGAAATAGTTTGTATCTTTCTTTGGCTCCACACACAGTAATTTACAAAAATGATGGAGAAAATTACATCATTATTATACATATTATTACATATATATATTATATACATATTATTCGCCCTATAAGACACACTAATTTTCCCCAAAATTGGGGGGAAAATGTCAGTGCGTCTTATTGAGCGAATGTAAAAAAAATAAATATACTTACCTGAATCTTGCACCTGATATTCCCGCTCTGTCTACTGGCGCTGCCAATGTCTCTCGGGTGTCAGCACGTGCCGGCCCGATAGCAGGCACAATGATCATGTAAGGAGACCTTTATTTCTGGGGAGTTGGGGTTTCTGCCACATTGCTTATGTGAATGGGAGGGGGGAATGCCACACTGAATAAGGATATGGAGGGGAATGTCACACTGCCTATGGGGAATGGGAGGGGTAGATGCCACACTGCCTATGGGAATGGGAGGGGGGATTCCACACTGCTTATGGGCAACGGGATGGGGGAAGCCACAATGCCTATGGGAATAGAATGGGGCAATGCCACACTGCCTATGGGAAAAGGGTGGCGGGAATGCCACACTGCCTATGGAAATGGGAGAGGAGAATGCCACACTGCCTATGAGTTGGAGGGATGTCACAATACCTATGGGAAATGAGAAGCAGAATGACACACTGTTTATGGGGAATGGTATGGGGGGATGCCACCCTGCCTATAGGGAATGGGAGGGGGGGATGCCACACTGCCTATGAGATGGGGGGAATGCCACACTGCCTATGAGATAAGGGAAATCCCACACTGCCTATGGGAAATGGGATGGCAGAATGCCACACTGACCATGGAGAATGGGGTGGGGGGAATGCCAACACTGCATATAATGGGGTGTTTTAGCACAATGTTTGGTTTAGAATATTTTTTTTCTTAATTTCTTCCTCCAAATCCTAGGTGCGTCTTATGGACAGGTGGGTCTTATGGGACGAAGATTCTGTAATTGACCCTGAGGGCACGGGACAAACTCGGTAAAGTCAAATAACCGGGTTTTGTTCTGTTTTAAATACAAGGCTAAATTCTAAATTTTCATTTAAATGGTAAGCCAATTTTAATTTTGATGTTAATTTTCTAACAGTGTATCTCCAAGAAATGCCAGGGGGCCATGGAACCATATAGGAAATTCAAGGTAGCCAACACTCACTCACCTTTCCTTGTCTTAGGCCAGTCTGAGGAACTCATTAGGCGTTTGGCACTTTTATATCTGATATCACAAGTCTCTTTACTGTAACAGCACCATCCTCCTATTATAAAAAAGGAATACAAACAAGAGACACTGTGTTGAAATACAAAAATTGTAAAATAATTTAAATGTTCATAAAGTGGCAGCTACTATCTGCATTTACAGTAAGATTGTTGTATAAAATAGTCCCATGTTTGATAAATCTGTAAAGATGATACACTAGTTCTTGTTGCTTTCACTTCTCTAATCCTCCTTATCCAATACTGGGTATCTTAACTTCCTCCAATCAAATCTGGCCCAATAATTGGTATCACACTGTAAATGGCCAGTTACATCCACACTGGACCAGGGCTGCCATCAGGGCACTACAGGCCGACCTTGTAACTCGGGGGCCATACCAGCCCTGTGAGTGAGGGAAACCCTGGATTGTTTTCTCTTTAAAGCAGATTTATACTTATCATAAAGCACAAATCTCTCATCCTGCTGTCATGTCGCCACGCACCACTTTAAAGCAGCCCTATACACTCACCAGTAAATACTGCTCTCCAATACTTGGCCACCGGAATTAAAACAATAAAAAAAGAGTATACTCATTTGGAGACCTTGGGGTTGATTCAGAGCCTGGTGAGAAAACTCACTTCTTTTTAAGGAGAGAGAATTGCCATTCACTTTCATTGTCTACCTTGGGGCTGATTCAGAACCAGGTGACAATTTACACCCTGTAGACAATGAAAGTGAATGGCAGTTTTCTGTATCGACCCCCTTGTCTCAGCCGGAAGCCCCATGCTGTTGATTTGGGGACACAGCCCTGACACTGCTAGGACTGTAAATTACATTTTGATCACACAGGCAGTGCAGCTGCGGCATGGGCTCAGATACAAAGATCAGGTGAGTTCCTGACCTGAACTGATCAGTGGTGCGGGACAAATGTTAAGTGCCCTTTTGTTTTTATTTTGCCTGCTGAACTTCATTAATGGGTTGGCCAGATTAAAAAAAAAACTCATCATCATTGCTTACCTGCCATAGAAAAATATATCCTGGTGTGCTGCTGAATAAAGCTGTTGTTGTGATTTAGTTAATTTCCTGTAGCCCACCCCTGGATTTTTATTTATTCACAACTACCTTTTCTTAGCATTGAGAAGTGGACCTATCAACAACCCTCTTGCATCAGACTGAGTGGGGTACACCCATGCTTGTTTGTGGAGCAGTGGATAGCTGTTTGTCGGTATTTTCCCTTCTTCTTTGTTTAGGTCCACCTATCAGGGCTAAAAAGCGTGGTTCTGAATAAAAAAATATTTAGGAGCTCAGTAGCTCAGTAAAAACAGCTTTATTCAGTGGCACTCCAGGATGAACCCTCTCCATGACACGTATGCAGACAATGATTTGTATTTACACTTTGCCCGGACAATCTCTGTAAAGCCATTTCAGACATTACAATGAATTATTTCCTAAAGAGAGAGTTCTCGTTTAGAAAATTCCCATTTGTTTCAGATTTCCCGCATTTAATTGGATGCCAGCACTCACTCTGAATGATGTCAGCCTATGATGTCAGCGTTGGTATATTACACCATAAATATGACTATCTTTACTATGGGCTTAACTTATAAAAGATCAAACTTCAAATTTTCATCATAGGGTTACATTGAAAATACTGAACGATTTATGAACTAAAATTTTTTAATACATTTTGTATTCATTTCTATTATTTGATTCATATGACATTTATTTTATTGCCTCCATTCTTTTAGTAAGTACCTTCCAGAAAGATAACCCATCGTTTGCTAGCTTTAGCCTCTCGTATGTAGTATCTACAATGATACAAAAGACAACAGAGTCATAAGAAGCTCTATTAATCAAGGAGCTGAGGTGCTCTTCTCCATGACCTTACCCTGCTGGTGTGCCATCATTACAGGTCACCTGAGTGTTCTTTAGAAGGTGGAGCTTCATGTCTTCAGATGTTCGATACTCACGTAGTGATGGGTCTCTGGATGAATTCAGAGGATGTTCCAGAATAGAAATGTTTAAAGAAGAAGTCAAAGATTTAACTGGTAGGGGGTGGTCTTCAACAACGGGGAGGGGACTTAACCTTTCTTGAGTCATAGACTTGAGTAGTTTGTTAGTACGTTTGCTTTGAGACATCACTTGGTTGAGAAACAGTAAAATCATAACATGCTCAATCAGCTTCATGTCTGACTTTTCTTGTTCTTGTAACAATAACTGAGATCAAGGGTCTCAGCATACACTGACTCCTGTAAAGGGAACAAATGTTGATGTTTAAACAGATACGTAGGCTTACAGTAATGTCCATACAGCATATTCATGGTGAAATTTCTACTGGAGAGTCCTATCCTATACTTGCTTACATGGTTACTACATTAACACTGGTATATGACAATGTGCAACAATCCCTAGTTTACCCAATTTATATGAACAAGGTTCGTGTCGGGGAGCCCAATTTATTACTAACGCCTTGTAGCGCCACTTGACAGCTTACCAAGAGATGCTATTAGCACGCTGCCGCAACACCAGCCACAGGCAGGCGGCACTGCTAGTGTTTGGCACTTTTTCAATGGAGATAGCATCAGGTAGCGCTGATAATGCTCGGCCGCGCCATGCTGTATTTAACATGTAAAACCACAGGGCTAGTACTGGTGCTCTAAAACGGTGACTCTCAGACGTACAGGTGCAACACAGAAAAAGGCTTTAACATAGGATGGCTGCACAGTGACCAAGCGAAAACACATGGAATGACATTGGGGACATACAAATGGCATGCCACTTGATTGGCAGGTATGAAAACGCAAGTTAGCCATGAGTAACCTAAGTACAATAATTAACCAAAAAAACACTCTGAACAGGGCAGGGATCCCATGTCACTTGACCGATTACAAAATAATAAAAAAAAACTTTGATTGACATTTTTCAATGGAGATAGCATCAGGTAGCGCTGATAATGCTCGGCCGCTCCATGCTGTATTTAACATGTAAAACCACAGGGCTAGTACTGGCGCTCTAAAACGGTGACTCTCAGACGTACAGGTGCAACACAGAAAAAGGCTTTAACATAGGATGGCTGCACAGTGACGAAGCGAAAACACATGGAATGACATTGGGGACATACAAATGGCATGCCACTTGATTGGCAGGTATGAAAACGCAAGTTAGTCATGAGTAACCTAAGTAAAATAATTAACCAAAAAAACACTCTGAACAGGGCAGGGATCCCATGTCACTTGACCGATTACAAAATTATAAAAAAACGCTAACCAGAACTAACTAAAAATAACATAAATGAAATGGCTAATTAAAGTCTATGGGAGAACGACACTGAGCGTCACATGTGATGTGGCGCTGTTGGGAGCTCTTGATACATGGAACAATACAAGGCGCTATGTGTGGCACTAAATATTTTTTCTCATCATAAATATGGTTTGCTGGTTGCGCTGAAGAAAAACACCTGCCGCTAAACGCCGCTACGTGGCATTAGCGCTTCTTAAATAAGGCACTCATTTTCCAGTCCCTACAGACCAAACACTTTATGAGAAGGGGATAGAGGAGAAAGAAAAAAGGCAATGTAAAGCAATTAATGAGTGAACCAAATAAAAACACTGAAGACAAATTTGAACAGTCAGAGCTCGGAGGGTACCCCCAGGGCCACATTCCCTCAGCTCCAGGTCACCCACATAACAAGTTGCACAATGCATAAGGTCATGAGTCAGCAGCACTGACTATGTCTGCAACATCCTCCAGCCTTGCAGACCTCTAAGTTGCCTGGAAAGGCCCACATGACCAGGATGCGGGTCAGGTAATACATTAGATACTCCAAAGGATTTACTGGCTAGGACAATATTTTTACAGCAGAACAAAATCAAGGGTGTCCAGCCTTGGAATCTAAAACTCACCTGCTTCCTGGCTCCCTCAGTGATGTAAAGAACAGGCGGCCACATCTTAGGGCTGTGAGCGCGCTCCTATCCCTAGCTTTGGGGATGGGAGTGTGCACACTGCAGGGAATGTGGCCGTTCACACTCCAAATGCTGAGTATGCATATATTGCATGTAAACAGAGCCGTATGCCGAGCATATGCATGGCAAACAGCTCTGATTGGACAAGAGCCCACACATGCTCTATAGGACCGAGTAAAGGAAAGGTCGAAGCGCATTCTGGGGGATTTCGTACAGCAGGGCAACCCAATTCGTGATACACTGAAGCATGTTCTGCTTTAAGGTGTCTAGAACAGTACAAGCATCACCCCTCTACTTACATTTTTACCCAAGTTATAAGCCCTATTCTCTATAATGAACCCTCTTAGTTTTTTGGGGGTAAGTGGTGGCATGGCTGAATAAGTTGTTCCCCATACATTCTCTCATTTGTCTTGGGTTTAACCCCATACTTATCTGCCCCTTATCTGCTATTTTGTGTTGTTCTATGTGTTAACTGGACCTTTGAGTACAGAGGA
Organism: Gastrophryne carolinensis; assembly: GCA_027917425.1. NCBI lineage: Eukaryota > Metazoa > Chordata > Amphibia > Anura > Microhylidae > Gastrophryne > Gastrophryne carolinensis. The sequence goes on along the minus strand of CM051240.1, from coordinate 88,782,321 downwards.
CACAAGGAGCAGTGAGTATGGGGCTTATTTAGATGTTAAAAGTCAAGCTTGTCTCCATCAGTCCAGGCTTCTCAATGTGCCCCATAAAGGTCTTATGCATGTACCACCATGAGAGCTGCCCTAAGAAGTAGCTTTATATGACAGCTACAGCAAACTAGATTGATAATAAAAAAAGCCTAGATGGTATTAGGGTGAACCTCGGATGTCTATTATCCTCCATTTCTGATTTTTCTTTTACTGGCATTTAAATGTGACTTTAGTACAAGGCTGCATGCATGGTAAGCACCTTGTGTAAGCTGCCTGCCTCTACACAGTACAGTACACAGAGCCAGATAAAAGCGAATGACCACCCACCTAAAAACACAAAAAACAAAAAGCTATCTACCTCCTGTCCCCTGCAATTCCTAATTCAGTGATCAACAACTCCCGCACCGGTCATGTCAGAACTCAATTCACCAGCACTTCTGTTTTAAATTGCACCCCTTTACAGAGCTGTGACCACACCTTTTCCATTCACTGCAATGGAGGCTACCAATGCCTGAACTGCCTGCTCCGTTGCAATGATTGTGGAGGGCATGGCATGCGTCCCTGTAACTGATGGCGGAAGGGGGCGTTCCCGACATGGAAGTGCCAGTGAAGGGTGTTCCAACACAGACAGTATGGGATGTGATCCAGTGATTGGGTGAGTTGCTGAAGTTTTTTTTTTGGGTAGTCAATCCCTTGAAGGGTGTTTATGGTACAGAGTGGTTCTTGTAGTAGTTCTATGCCCCCACACCATCCACCGCATGCTCCCCAAGTCCCCCACAACTATAATCAATCAAATATGAAAATCCTACACTTACACCATTCTACATAAGACCACGCTTTATCACACCAGACCACACAACAATAACCAAACCACAATACACTACAGACAGTGACACCAGATAAAGTCTTACCTTTAGATCAAGAACCCAAGATGCCCCTTATTCTGCAGCACTGGCAACAAGTGGTGGAGGCTCCCTAATTAATAATGACCCCAGGGCACGTGCCTCAGGTTCCTCCAATTAATCTGTCCTTTCCATGTATCTCAGATGAAAATAGTGCTGGGCTTTAGGGATCCCCTGAGCTTTGGGGACCCAGAGCAGGTGCTCCATCGAACCAGTTCTAATCCATTCCTGGCAATACAGCAGCCATTCCTTTCACTTTTTTATTTGCCCTATAGTTTTTAGCCAAACAGAATATTTTCTTCCATGATGTAAAGGTACAATCCAGGCATCAGGTTAATTTAGCCTGTTCTCCTGTCGCTAGGCGTGAGGGGCTTCATCTTTCATTTAGCCTGCTTTAGAGTTCTTGGTAAGCCCTAGTGAACCCTCTCCCTTCTGCTGGGCTTCAGGGATGAATGCATCATGCCCTGCTGCTGCCTGACTGTAAAGGACCCTGGGAAATGAAATTCATTGAGGGGACTGAATATAATAAGTCAGAAGAAGGGAGCAAGTTCAATAAGGTTTATCCAGAAATGCAAAGTACTGGTAAATGAAAGATGCTACCCCTGCCAGCACAGGATGAGAGGAAAGCAGGATATTTTAACCCTTTGCCTGTTATGTCCCTTTAAATGTTCTTAGCCAGGACTCTACAACCATTATGCAGGCCCAGAGACATACTCAGTATACACACCTAAAACATTTACAGGCTAATTTATTATTCTCATAATGGAAATTGCATAAGGGACACTATAAAAACATAACATAGCTTTCTCACGGCCCCAAACACATACATTTGCAGTGCAACCCAAAAGTACAAAAAAAATCATCCAAAAATAATCCCAACCAGCCCAGGGATCCCGTAGCACATGCACCAGCCCAAAAAAAGCTTAACTAATTATAACCATCCCAGTCCATTGGAATGTATGGGATAAGGTCACACAGTGCAGGGTGAGCGCCTGGTCTTATCTGGCACTGTAGAGAGTGGCATCACTCATCCCATCGCCGGCACTAATGATAGATGGGACACTACCTGGTACTATCAGAGGCTGTGGATTTTTGACTTGATAACTATACCTTTTGCACAGGGACCTGACATTCACCTGACGTTCACATGGCACTATGTGGCGCTTCTTAAATAACCCCCCAAATGTGCAATTGGAGGCAAGTGTTTGGTTGCTGGGCAGGAGAGGTCACAAAATAATAATATCCTAAAATCGAGAAAATAATCAATTAAAACTAACTATACAAGCAAAAAAACACAATTAAAAATTATGGGATAACGCTGCTAAGCGGCAGATGCTACATGGCGCTGCTGAACACACAGCGCTGACGCTTTACATTGAGCCACCACTAGTGATACACGTGCCAATGCTATTAGATTGACTTTCATATATATGGTTTTCACATACTGCGCCTGGCGTTCACCCAACGCTAAGTGGTACTACATGGCTTTAGCATTTCTAAAATAACCCCCTAATTGTTAAACTTCAAGTCATTTGCCTGTTGCTATATTTATCTTAAAAATGTTTCACCAGTAAATTGCCTCTCAATTCAGGACTGGCAGGAAAAGTGTTGCTCCAATCAGCCTATTGTCTGCTCAAGGACTTCATAGAGGCGTTGCTTGTATTGGAATAAGCAATATGGCTAATGAAGACAAACACAGCAAGCCCAGTTGCTTTGATACAACAAGGGAGAATGAAGCTTCACAGATATCAGCCCAAATTACATAAACATCATGTCTATCATGTATTGTTCTTTTAAGTGTATTTTAGGAATAACAAAAAAGTGAAAGTACTCACCCTTATTGTAAATGGTCCAAAGTCGTATGGGAGAGCGCTGAGGGCAAATGCATCAGCCGGGAGAAGGAGTGAGAAAGAAACTTGCTGCGTCGGTGTGTGGTGCACATATACTGTATTGTGAATGGCAGCTGGGTGACTCATTGATCTGTAAAGGGGATTACAAGCCTAGTCTCCTCACATCCCTGAAATGCAGGACATCCATAGACATCAAAGGGACAGGCCCGGCCAAGGTTAAACTGCTTAATACCACCATCATTGCTGGGGAACAAGGAATGTGCAAGAGCTTCCTCCAAAGACCAAACAAGTCAGATGGCATCTAATAGGAAGTAATACTTACATACCTGAACATTTGGAGTGTAGCGATGCACATAAATGAATTGTGTAGAATATTAAAATAATGCTAGTAATATAATAGGTCCAAACATGGTCTAGGAAGAATGCAATTTGAAAGTCTGAGCACACATTGACTTTAACTTTGAAGAAAGATTGTCATGAGAGATAAATGAAGGTATCAGGATACCCCATTCAGGGGCGGTTTTAGATAAAGTGTGGTCCTAGGCAAAATTTAAAATGGGGCCTCAAGTTCTACAATATTATATTAAACAACCTTATGCCCTGCCCCCAGTGGCGGAATGGGGCCAAAAATCAGCCCTGGATTTTACCAGTCCCTAGCTGGCCCGAGGCATCCCTACTGAGCCCCCCCCCCCCCAATCATGATGCCGTAACTATTGCATTGAGGACTGGAGTTCCTTGGCTTGTAGGTACAGTTGAGCTGGGGGTAGGGGGCTGAGAGGGAGACTAAGGGGGCAGGGATTGAATGTGGGTGTTCAAAGCTGCAGCCCAACTGGCCCCAAAGCTGTGCGGAAAACTGGGTATTGTCCTGAGTCTCCCCCTGCCTGTCCCATATGCTCAGGTCCTATACATCTTCTCTATGCAAGCAGTGTCTGCTTTTCTCCCCCATGTACCCAGTCCCAGTCCTTTTAAGGAGGAACAAAAGCCCTGGTGTCTAAAAGACATTTCTCTTCTGCGGGGCATCCCAGTCTAGGATGCCCCACCATGTGAAACCCCCAAATCATTGCAGTTTTTACCGGGCTCCCATGACACATGCAGATGTCGCCGGCTCTCCTCTAGTGGCTGCATATGCCAGCAGTATGTAAATGGATGGTTTGGGTACGCACGGCTGAGGGAAGGGGCATGCACCTGCAACTACAGTCAGATGGTTTAGCCACTCATTCATATGTGCAGCTGATTGGAGGAGAGCCAGTCAGGTAAGAATTGCAATGATCGCCGGGGGTTTTACACAGCGGGGCCATCCCATCTCAGGATGCCCCACCGATGAGCAACAAAACCCAGGATAGTGTAGCAAGTTGAGCTGACCCCTAAGGTGCTAGCTAAATACCTTCCTCCCCCACCCAGTATGATGACGGGCAGGCTGATTTATCACTAACGCCAGGTAGCGACAGATGAGCGTCTGTAGCAGGCATTTTCAGAGCGCCCGCTAGTAGTCGCTGTGCTTGGCCATTGTTCGGTTGTTGATAGCGACTGAGTCGGTGTGCAGTAATGTTGAATACGGGGTCACGAGTCGCTATTTGACAGGTTCCGCGATGTATGGGTGCTCATGAGAACCACCACCATATTTTTGGAAACCAAAAAAAACAAGTTTTTAATTACATTTTGTAATATGAAAACATTAATATCAGACCTGTAATATCAATTCTGCACAAAGTTTTTTTTTTTTTTTTTTTTTTTACCTTAAAAAAAATATCTAACATGGCAGAAGTGGTCACAGAAATTTTCAGTTTAAAAAAAAAAAAAAAAAAAAAACATTATTATGATTTAATTATGAATATTTAAAGATTGTTCCATTGAAATGCATTGGAGAGCGCCAGGTAGCGAGAGGTGATACCTGTCGCTGTTCAAGGTCGGACGCTGGCGCTGTGGGCTGAGGCTGGAATAATGATGAATGAGTGGCTATCTGGCGCTATCTCAGTCGCTAAGCAGGATTGGCTTGATAAATGTGTGATTGTGGTGGGGAGCCGGCGTTCTCGTGGCGGTGCCGTCATTACCGGTCGCTCACCAGTCGCTACCTGTCGCTATCCCTTGTTAAATAAGGGCCTAAGTAAGGAGAATGAGTTGATAATGCCCTGGTCACCCAGGTTGTTTCACTTACCTCCATCTTCTTCCCATGCACCACTGTATAACAAGAGCTATGTCAGGGCCTCTAGTTAGATGGTAACCACCAAGAGGGAGGACGCTATCAGCAAGCAGCTTCCGGTGTCCTCGCTAATGGTTGTGGCCGTCTTACTGGAGCCCCTGCCATATCCCATTCTGTGAGCTGAAAAACAAAGGCTATTAACTATCGGCACAGGGAGGTCCCCATAAAAAAATGGCTAGGTGGCAACCCTACCACCAGCCAGGGGCTCTCCATAGTCCTTGGGGCCCCAGGCAGCTGCCTGTTTGCCTGCGCCAAACGCCGGCCCTGACCCCATTGCTTGACACTTGGTATATAAGGCCTGATTTACTAAGCATGCCAGCACAAGCAGATAAAGCTGTCGGGTAGCTGGCCACCCTGTGCCATGGTAAAGTTTAGTTCAGGCATAGTGAGGCTTAGGTAGGTACACAAAACACATTATAGTGCTTATAGTAAATACCATATAACACTGACCACAAGAAACAATAAAATGTGTTTTTTTAAATTGGACCAATCACCAGGAAAGTCAAACTCCAGGTGATTGATCCAATTTAAAAACACACATTTCATTGTGTCTTGTGGTCAGTGTTATATGGTATTTGGCATTCCGATGTGGGATGAGCAGGCACTCGTCCAATCGGTGCCATGCATACTAATGCAAGACGGCATAGGTGCACTGGCCAACACAAAGTCCAACTCAGCGACAGTATGTCTTGCATTAGTATGCATGGCACTGATTGGACGAGTGCCTGCTCATCTCACATAGACACACACATATACATTACCGGCGTCCGCTGCCATCCCCGCCGATTGCTGCCTGTGCTGCCCTCAACTTAGCAGCCGCAACCGGGTAGGGCGTCCAATGACAATGGCACGTGTCAACGGCCACGCCCACCTGGTAGCCAGAACTGGCACTCGGCAGCACGCAGTGGTGTCTACGGCAAAGGTAGTGGGCGGCGGCGATGACGAGGGTAGCAAAGGCAGCGAACGCCGGTAATGTGTGCCTGTGTTTATGTCAGAGGGAGAGGGCTGCAGTGGTGTAAAATCTAGAAAATGTAAGTTTTTGCTTTTTTTTGGGGACAAACTGCCTGTATTTGGGATGCCTCACACTGCCTGTAATTGGAAAGCCACCCACACCGCCTGTTTTTGGGTTGTCCGTACACTGTAATTGGGATACCCACACACTGCCTGAAATTAGGATGCCCGCACCCTGCCTCTAATTGGGATGCCTCACGCTGCCGGTATTTGGGATGCCTCATGCTGCCTGTAACTGGAATGCCACACACACTGCCTTTAATGTGGGATACCGCTCACTATCTGTAAAGTCTGTTAAGGGGTGATAAGGGTGGATTTTGCACATTGTCTGTAATGGGGTGATGAGGGGGTATTTAAGCACACCATTTGGTTCAGAATATTTGTTTTATTTTTCTCCTCCAAATTCTGGTGTGTGCAGTGATCATTCTGCTGATGGGCAGTCGTAGTCACACCCTATAGCCTTCATACCAGATCAGCAGTGAATTCAGTGTGTGTGTGTGTGTCGGTGTGTGTGTGTATAGCACGAGAGAGATGCTGCCCCATTTTTCTGGGATATATATATCCTTAGTTTGGTCTGGGATATACACAGAAGAACTCTTAATTGTTGCTGCTTCCTCCATACCGGCAGCCTGTCTTGTCTGAAGAAACTAAAACAGGCACACTGCAGCCCAGCTTTATCAATCCAGCCACATAGAGAACAATTGCATCTCCTTTTAACATTCTGTGTCTAAACAGATACAATCGCCCTCCTGCTGGACGAGCTGAATTCCAGGAAGCTCCCAGCTCAGCTGCATGGCAGACTGTCAGCAGAGGCTCTATCCAGCCCCCGCCCAGTTTAAGCAGGGATCCCTGCTATCTTGTGGAGCACAGGGCAGGCATACTCGCTCCCCCGGGGCATCCAGATTCAGGATGCCCCGCTGTGTAATACCCTCAGGTCGCCTGATAACTCACCTTCTTTCTTGATCCAACAGCGCATATGCGTCCCCGCTATCCCTTTAGCAGGTCGTGTGCCCACGCCAGGCATTTGTGAATGGCCGGCGCGGGCATGCTCCCTGTTAAAGGGTAGCGGGGGTATGCGAATGCCAGCGTGCTCAAGGGTGAGTGAGATCGGCGACCCTGGGGGGTTTCACACAGCAAAGACCAAAACCCAGGATTGTCAAAATCCTGGGTTTTGGTCCACTTTAAACAGCAAATATCACCAATCGTCAGATGGGGGTTTATGGGAGCAATTTAATTAAGCCTGTAGGTCTGCCTTAAGTGATCACACACAGAAAACAAGGCTATATGTCCCCAACCAAGTAAAAGAAGGCAAACAAAAAACTAAAATTTGGCACCATTTGTCAGGATATCACCACTCCTAACTATTACCCAGATTTGACCATGGAATGAAAAGAATAACCTCACCCGCAACCTGGTCCTCTACTGTTCGCCAGGCTATGATTTAGGTCAGACCCGAACCCCGCTATGCATCTCTTTGCCAGCAAAGGACCCAGAACACAGGGCACCAAACTAACCTAAGCTACCCCTCATCATATCTTTGAATCCTGCATTATAAAGATAAGTACCTTCCCCTAGCAGAGCTCCATACTATCAGGGCCAGAAAATCTACCTCTTCCAAAAGGAGGTGTACTTCACTTAATTGAATCAGCAAAATTTGGGTTAGATTTCATAGTAACCCTACCTAGTTTTAAGCAGTGGCATGTATGAGGACATTTTCTGACTGTATTTGCATTGGCATAAGCTATAGCACTGTGTGATGGTGAAAAGATCTCAGGCTGGACAGTCTGAAGGCAGTAACAGACTGCTATGTGCTACATAGTGGTAGAGTCACTGTAATGTAATCAGATCGTTGAGAGATGGGTTCTAATAGGCTACTAAGAACTATAATGTTAAGCCCTCAATTAACATAGTGTTGTTCCTAGGATATGAACTAGTCTAGCTCCAGGTCTCCCAATTTATAAAATATATATATATTTGTCTGCATATTCTAAACTTCTTCTTTATTCTTCTGAATAAAGCACACATTTAGTTATATTGGCGGAACCATTGCCAACCTGTACAGAATAATGTCAATTTTGGGTTTAAATAGATATTTCTGGTTTCGGAGCTTGGAGAGGTATTATTTTCACAACAGCTGCACTATAGAAGTGTCGGACATTAGCAAATGGTCCAGTTGATGTTATAACAATGGGATTACTTTTCTGATCCTCGTAACGCTGGAAGAATGTAATTTCTGGCAGCATATAAAACACAAAGGTCAACATATATAAAGCCGAGAAAAGCCAACAAAGGATTAAGATGGCTTTGAAAATGTAACCCGCCACATATGTCCTCTTCTCTGCATTTATATAGGACTTCACTGCAGTGCCCTAGTATGTATATTCATATCAGTAACTCCAATCAACTAAAATCTGAATTTGATTATGCTATCCTTTAATACTGCAGCTATACGAATATGATATTTTCGTGCATTTTCACAGCCCTCGGATGCTAAGGTGTCAAAAACTATTTCACGTTACTGGAGAACTCCTCTAGTTCCATTAAATGGTAAATTTAAAGGATCCGTTAATAGTACATGCACCCCATTGGGTTTTAAGATTTGGGCCCTTTAAGTGAGGTGTCTTCTTTTCTATTTAAATATGGTTGTTATTATTAAGTCGCATCTATGACTAAGGACAATTCCGAAATGCGTAAGATCATTTGCACTGCCTTATCTGCTGAGGTCCAGGTTCTGGTCTGTTTTTATATTAGCTTTGGCTATGTTAGCCCCTGCTGATTTTAAGTATAAGGAATACATTTTGGATGTTTTAAATTTATTGGTTGTGCCAGCAATCTTTTCTACATGGATGTTTTGGTGACAAGAGGAGCCCCAGCATGGCACTCATGATTCAAGGGAACAGTGTTTAGCAGCTTGGACTTTTTGTTTTCTCTGCAAGTGAGGTGAGAAGATTTCAAGCTTTAGTAATTAACTCAGATGGGCATTTATTAAAGGGGACCAAAACTCATGTAAATTTTGTGCGCTAGGTACAAGGCTGGTGGACATTACACACAGGCTGCAGAGAGCGGCTTCCCATTCTTTATGTGTATGTCTGTCTACCCATTCAGTTGGATGGGCTGTGTTACTTTGGGTCAAGGTTAGTATCTGATCCCTGGGGTATCACACACAAGGCACCCAAAATCAAGATATTATGCAAACCAAAACAATTTCTTAAAGCGGAAGTAAACCAGGGGATTTGTACCATTCTCCGGGGGCATCCCGAATTGGGATCCCAACCTATCAAGGCTGCCTCTGATTGGTTTAGCTAGCGTAGAGTCATTGATACGAATCAAATAGGTGGGACAATGAAGAGGTCAAGTATAAACCAAGGTATATAATGGCATTCTTTGCCCACTTAAAAGAAAAAGAATTCTGTAAAGACTTGACAGTGTTGGAGGTAAGGGATATGTTGAGAGCTTTCGGACTAAGTTTATCTTAAAGTTAAACAGGTGGCCATACCTTTTGAGCTCCTTCATAAGAACAGGCAGGGAAATGGTAGGGTTAGAAATGAAGAATAAAAGATCATCCGCTATATTCTTAGTATACAGTACTTCCTGCTCCAGATAAGAATCATTACACCTGGGTATTACTCCACCAGATGGCGCTGGACTGCAGAGACTGCGAAATTGGCTCCTCCCGGCCCCTCAAATACCAGGGACCTCCCACAAATCCCCAGATTTTCTCTGCAGTCTGGACTGCGAAGGACAAGAAGATGGCTCTCTCTTCTCGCAGTTGAGCGGGGCTATTAGCCTGCGGCCCTGTAGTGCTATTACCACCCGTTCCATTTTTAATGTTCCTCCCAGCCTTGGCTGCACTGGTCCGGGTGATGGTAGGCAGCACCGCTGTCAGGTGCTTAGGAGCACTGCTCCACCGCAATCCCCCACCAAAGGGTAGGCGGTGTAGGCATATGGTGAGCCTCTATGGGATGCCCCTCCCACCCTATTGCCCCTGGTTGCTTTTATAGCGTGAATCCCTATCAGCCTATTGTGCCGCTATAATCACCATATGGAGGCGTCTCAGGATAATGTGCTCAGGGTTCCTTCGGGACAAGCCCGGCTGTGTGTAGCTTGTGGGGTGTCCCCTACTAGTGCTGACAATGTGCGGGTCTGTGTACCTTGTGCCCAGTAGGTGCTTGCGCTGCAGCCTGGTTTACCAGTAGCTGGGCATGCGCCTCGTATGGCATCACCTACTCCCCCAAGCTTAAATTTGACTCACATTGAGTTGCATACCAGTGGGTATTCTCAGCCTGATATGTCTTCCAGACTGGCTAGTGTTGAGAAGTTGCTTGCTAATACCTTGGCGCGTAAGGCCTCTGCTAAGAAGCGGCATTTGTTGCCTGATGTCACTCTTTTCCCTATGGAGGCTGATGAGTTTTTGGAACTGTCTGGTTATACCCCTTTGGAAGAAGGGGAGCTGTTCTCTGACTCGGAGTCATCTGATGAGAGGCCCAGGGGTCATGATGATTCTGGCTCTGACCCCTGGGCCCCAGATGATACTGATAGGCTGTTGGCTCAGATTTTTGAGGTACTGTCTATCTCTCCCCTGGTTGCGGCCCCCAGGCAGCAGGGGGAATTGTTTCATACTGCAAAGCCTCGTTTAGAGTTTCCTGAGCAAGCCCATTTTAATAATCTCGTGCTTAAGAAATGGGAGCGTCCCAGCAGGCTTCCCGGAGTCCCTAAGAGTTGGGATAAGAGGTATCCCTTTCCTGCTGATGTGGTAAAGCGTTGGTCATCCCCTCCTGAGGTGGATGCCCCGGTCCTAGGGTTGTCTAACACCTCTGTCATGCATTCCCCTGACTCTACTACGCTGTGGAATGGTGAGGACCGGCGTATTGATCAGCTGGCATCCCATGCCTTTGCCTGTGTGGGGACGGCGCTGCGCCCGGTCTGTGCCTCTGCCATTATGGCTGTGGCTATTAGGACCCTGCTTAGGAGTGTCCTAGATGGTGCTCCTGATGATGTGTCTAGTGAGGAGTTTTATGCACTCTCTCGTTGTGAGGTTTTTCTGACTTATGTCCTCTCTGCCTTGGATGATACCATTAGGATGTGTGGCAGAACCTCTGCCCTAGTGGTGGCTATACGCCGCTCGGTTGGGCTGCGCCAGTGGGCTGCTGACAACGCTGCCAAGAAAACTCTCACTGGTTTTCCCTTCAAAGGACTACGCCTGTTTGGGGACCGCCTGGACCTGTTTGCTAAGGGAGGCAGGTTACCCCAGCGCAGGTGGCAGTCTCGGCCCTTTCGGGGACAGGGCTCCTTTTCTTCCCCCTACCGTGGTGCCAGACAGGGGAGGGAGCCTCCCTTGCCGGGGCCCAAGGACATTTCTGGGTTAGGGGCAGAGGACGTGGACGCCCTGGCTCCTCCTGAGGCTCCAAGCTTAAGTCTTCTCCCAAGCCCCCTCAGGCATGAAGGGGTGCCCTCACCCATCCGGGTGGGGGGACGGCTTCAGCATTTTGCTCACGTCTGGAGTCTTCATGTCTCAGACCGGTGGATTCAGGAGGTAGTGTCCTCCGGTTACAAGATAGAGTTTGCTGCCTGGCCATGTCATGGCAGGACTTTCAGCTCCTGTATGTCTTTCCTCCATTCCCCCTGTTGGGCAGGGTTCGGCGCAAGATAGCTCAGGAGGGGGTGCCAGCTATCCTGGTGGCCCCCAGGTGGCCAAGAAGAGTGTGGTTTGCAGACGTGGTGCAGCTGGCAGTAGATCAGTACGCTCTGCCCAGGGTGCCAGACCTGCTCACTCAGGGTCACTTATGCCATCCCAATTTACAAACTCTGGCTTTGACGGCCTGGCTGCTGAAACCTCCATCTTGATGGAGAAAGGGCTGTCTGCCTCTGTTGTTGATACCATGATAAAGGCTAGAAAAAAGTCTTCTTCTTCCATTTACTATATGGTTTGGCGTGCCTACATTGACTGGTGTGAGTCTAGGTCTCTTCCCTGTCATGTGTTCTCTATTCCCAGGATCCTGGAGTTCCTGCAGCGTGGGTTGGAGCTGGGGCTCCAACTCAGTACTCTGAAGGGTCATGTCTCTGCCCTGGCTGTTTTCTTCCAGAGGTCCTTTGCCCAGCATTCTCTGATCAGGACTTTTTTCCAGGGGCTTACTCATGTGCGTCCCCCACGTAAGCCTATGTTGCCTGTTTGGGATTTGAATTTGATCTTGTCTGCCTTGCAGGGTGCTCCCTATGAACCTGTGCAGGAGGCTGCCCTGGCCATTCTTACTCTGAAGGTTGTTTTTTGGGTGACTATCACTAGGGATGAGCAAATCGATCCGGACTAACCCGAATTCGTTCCGAATTTCAGGAAAAATTTGATTCTGAAGGAATCCGAATTTCCCCGCGATTCGATCGAAGTTTTCCTTTAAACTCCATTTATTTAAATTACAGGCATTCTAAAATGGTGGGAGCACATGTCCGGACATATTCCCTGGGGCAAGGTATCATGGGAAAGTCACATCCAGCCTATAAGCAGCCAGGAAGCCCAGTAACGTCACCGTGCTATATAAACCAGCAGCCATTTTCCTTGTGCGCAGTTCAGCGTTGTATTGCGGCCAGAGCAGAGCTGGTTACAGACAGGGACAGGGTTAGAGATAGGTAGGGAGAGTCAGAGAGACAGACAGAGAGGTAGACAGAGCCAGGGAAAGATAGTGAAAGATAGGGAAAAAAGTGACAGAGAATTTTTTTTTTTTTTCATTAGCTAGATCATTTTTATATTCAATTTCAGTTCTTTGCGATGTAAACCTGCCTTGCCACTGTGCATCCCATTCCCATATTTAACCCTATCTGTTACACACAAGCATTTCTCATAACTGGATTAGTTTTAATATTTTTTTGTCTGGTTAAAATACACCAGCCCACAAGGGCATCCCAAACCAGCACGTCACCCTATCTGTTATACTAAATAAGCGTTGTTCAGCCTCATTTTAATTAAGCTATTGCATTTTGATTTGGGCTTTGTCTGCTTTAAATACACCAGCCCACATGGGCATCCCAAACCAGCACATATCACCCTATCTGTTATGCTAAATAAGCGTTGTTCAGCCTCATTTTTATTAAGCTATTGCATTTTGAATTGTTTTTTGTCCTGCTGCCAAAACACTTGGCCGCAGGGTATCCCAAACCTGCATGTAGCACCCTATCTGTTATACTAAATAGGCGTTGTTCAGCCTCATTGTAATTAAGCTATTGCATTTTGAATTGGGTTTTGTCCTGCTGCCAAAACACTAGGCCGCAGGGTATCCCAAACCTGCACGTAGCACCCTATCTGTTATACTAAATAAGCGTTGTTCAGCCTCATTTTAATTAAGCTATTGCATTTTGAATTGGTTTTTGTCCTGCTGCCAAAACACTAGGCTGCAGGGTTTCCCAAACCTGCTTGTAGCACCCTATCTGTTATACTAAATAAGCATTGTTCAGCCTCATTTTAATTAAGCAATTGCATTTTTAATTGGTTTTTATCCTGCTGCCAAAACACTAGGCTGCAGGGTATCCCAAACCTGCACGTAGCACCCCATCTGTTATAGCTAATAAGCGTTGTTCAGCCTCATTTTAATTAAGCTATTGCATTTTGAATTGTTTTTTGTCCTGCTGCCAAAACACTAGGCCGCAGGGTATCCCAAACTTGCACGTAGCACCCTATCTGTTATACTAAATAAGCGTTGTTCAGCCTCATTTTAATTAAGCTATTTTGAATTGGTTTTTGTCCTTCTGCCAATACACTAGGCTGCAGGGTATCCCAAACCTGCACGTAGCACCCTATCTGTTATACTATATAAGCGTTGTTCAGCCTCATTTTAATTAAGCTATTGCATTTTGAATTGGTTTTTGTCCTGCTGCCAAAACACTATGCCGCAGGGGATCCCAAACCTGCACGTAGCACCCTATCTGTTATACTAAATAAGCGTTGTTCAGCCTCATTTTAATTAAGCTATTGCATTTTGAATTGGGTTTTGTCCTGTTGCCAAAACACTAGGCCGCAAGGTATCCCAAACCTGCACATAGCACCCTATCTGTTATACTAAATAAGCATTGTTTAGCCTCATTTTAATTAAGCTATTGCATTTTGAATTGTTTTTTGTCCTGCTGCCAAAACACTAGGCCGCAGGGTATCCCAAACCTGCACGTAACACCCTATCTGTTATACTAAATAAGCGTTGTTCAGCCTCATTTTAATTAAGCTATTGTATTATGAATTGGGTTTTGTCCTGCTGCCAAAACACTAGGCCGCAAGGTATCCCAAACCTGCACGTAGCACCCTATCTGTTATACTAAATAAGCGTTGTTCAGCCTCATTTTAATTAAGCTATTGCATTTTGAATTGGTTCTTGTCCTGCTTTAAAAAAAAAACACCAGGCCGCAGGGTATCCCAAACCTGCACGTAGCACCCTATCTGTTATACTAAATACGCTTGTTCATCCTCAGCTTAATCAAGCTATCGCATTTTGAATTGGTTTTTGGTCTGCTGCCAAAACACTAAGCCGCAGGGTATCCCAAACCTGTACGTAGCACACTATCTGTTATACTAAATACCCTTGTTCATCCTCAGCTTAATCAAGCTATTGCATTTTGAATTGGGTTTTGTCCTGCTGCCAAAACACTAGGCCGCAGGGTATCCCAAACCTGCACGTAGCACCCTATCTGTTATACTAAATAAGCGTTGTTCAGCCTCATTTTAATTAAGCTATTGCATTTTGAATTGGTTTTTGTCCTGCTGCCAAAACACTAGGCTGCAGGGTTTCCCAAACCTGCTTGTAGCACCCTATCTGTTATACTAAATAAGCATTGTTCAGCCTCATTTTAATTAAGCAATTGCATTTTTAATTGGTTTTTATCCTGCTGCCAAAACACTAGGCTGCAGGGTATCCCAAACCTGCACGTAGCACCCCATCTGTTATAGCTAATAAGCGTTGTTCAGCCTCATTTTAATTAAGCTATTGCATTTTGAATTGTTTTTTGTCCTGCTGCCAAAACACTAGGCCGCAGGGTATCCCAAACTTGCACGTAGCACCCTATCTGTTATACTAAATAAGCGTTGTTCAGCCTCATTTTAATTAAGCTATTTTGAATTGGTTTTTGTCCTTCTGCCAATACACTAGGCTGCAGGGTATCCCAAACCTGCACGTAGCACCCTATCTGTTATACTATATAAGCGTTGTTCAGCCTCATTTTAATTAAGCTATTGCATTTTGAATTGGTTTTTGTCCTGCTGCCAAAACACTATGCCGCAGGGGATCCCAAACCTGCACGTAGCACCCTATCTGTTATACTAAATAAGCGTTGTTCAGCCTCATTTTAATTAAGCTATTGCATTTTGAATTGGGTTTTGTCCTGTTGCCAAAACACTAGGCCGCAAGGTATCCCAAACCTGCACATAGCACCCTATCTGTTATACTAAATAAGCATTGTTTAGCCTCATTTTAATTAAGCTATTGCATTTTGAATTGTTTTTTGTCCTGCTGCCAAAACACTAGGCCGCAGGGTATCCCAAACCTGCACGTAACACCCTATCTGTTATACTAAATAAGCGTTGTTCAGCCTCATTTTAATTAAGCTATTGTATTATGAATTGGGTTTTGTCCTGCTGCCAAAACACTAGGCCGCAAGGTATCCCAAACCTGCACGTAGCACCCTATCTGTTATACTAAATAAGCGTTGTTCAGCCTCATTTTAATTAAGCTATTGCATTTTGAATTGGTTCTTGTCCTGCTTTAAAAAAAAAACACCAGGCCGCAGGGTATCCCAAACCTGCACGTAGCACCCTATCTGTTATACTAAATACGCTTGTTCATCCTCAGCTTAATCAAGCTATCGCATTTTGAATTGGTTTTTGGTCTGCTGCCAAAACACTAAGCCGCAGGGTATCCCAAACCTGTACGTAGCACACTATCTGTTATACTAAATACCCTTGTTCATCCTCAGCTTAATCAAGCTATTGCATTTTGAATTGGTTTTTGTCCTGCTGCCAAAACACTAGGCCGCAGGGTATCCCAAACCTGCACGTAGCACCCTATCTGTTATACTAAATTCCCTTGTTCATCCTCAGCTTTATTAAGCTATTGCATTTTGAATTGGTTTTTATCCTGCTGTCAAAACACCAGGCCGCAGGGTATTCCAAACCTGCACGTTGCACCCTATCTGTTATACTAAATAAGCTTGTTCAGCCTTAGCTTTAATAAGCTATTGCATTTTAAATTGTTTTTTTTCCTGCTGTCAAAACACCAGGCTGCAGGGTATCCCATATTGCCAATTTTCATAGTATCTGGTGTAGAGAAGCAGTTCCTCACTTTATTTAGCTTCTGCTTTTTAAAGTAGACACATTTTTTAAAGTACCTATTGCGCATTTCAAATACATAAAAATGTCAGGCAGACAAGTGCCATGATGTTCAAAGAGGAGTGGCAGAGGCCAAGATTCAGCAGGCAGAGGTCGCAGCAGACTAGGGGCAAGTGGCAGCAGGAGTCGCGGTGAGAGACCTGATCTGCCAGTATCTGCTAGCGGTCGTGTCTCCACCAGTAACGCATCTGCCGTGGTAGATTGGTTAACGCGCTCATCCACATCATCACAAGTTACATCTGAGACCCCCAGTCTAGGGTCGGTAAGTTCCTCTGACACAACCCTGAGTTGGCATGCCCCGAGAGCAGTCCCTGTCATCCCATTGCCTCTGTCCTACGCCGTTCCCTCCCCCAGTGACGTATCCTATGCTTTGGGTTCAGCTCCACTCTTTAGTGAGGAGGACGATCAGATAGAGGACAGTCAGCAGCTACTGCCCAGCCAAGAAATGGAGGTGGCTTCTTTAGCTAGGCAGACAAATAGTGATGTGGACAGTGTCATGGGTGTTACGAGCGTTCCGGCTCCTGCGCCAGACACTGTTGAGGAAACCGAGAACATCAGTGACGTGCAGCCACAACTCGGTGATGATGATGATGATGATGAAGCCGATCGCACTTGGGAGCCGGGTGATGAAGCGGCTTCATCGTCATCATCAGGAGAAGAGGGGCGCAGGTTGCCCCAGAGTCAGCAGCTGAGGCAGCAAGGTTAGCAGCATGGTTGGCAGTCAGCATGGGGGCACAATTGTAAAGCCTGGAGCCAAACGGGGCCAGGGCCAGGGTAGAGCACCTGCTGCACGGCAGGCTACCTTATCGGGAGGTAGTGGAGCAGGGGTTCCTGGAGTTGGAGACAGTAGCAGTGAATCAGTGCGGCCTGTTGGTGGGAAAAGTAGCTACTCGGCAGTGTGGCAGTTTTTCCTGAAGCATCCGCAGGAGGGTAACATGGCCACATGCAAGATATGTAGGCAGAAGGTGAAGCGTGGCCATGGCCCAAATGTTGGCACCACGACCCTGCGTCAACATATGATGCGTCACCATAAAGCGGCCTGGGAGAACCGAGGCTCCGAAGAGGTGGTCCAGCCTGCTTCCTCACCAAGCGGCACGCCGCTCCCAATTTCTGCCAGCCAAGGCTCCAGCACCTCAGCCGAAGGCAGCTGTGCGTCATACCCATCCTCTGTCGCTCCTGATGCTCCTCCTCCTCCTCCTCCAAGTCATGCATCCCGCCAGCAATCCATCAGCTAATCCATGTCCAAGAGACAGCAGTATGCACCCACTCATCCTACGGCGCAGAAGCTGAATGCGCTCCTGTCCAAGTTGCTGGTGCTGCAGTCGCTCCCTTTTCAGGTGGTGGACTCTGCACCTTTCAGAGAACTGATGGCTTGTGCCGAGCCGAGGTGGAGAGTCCCAAGCCATAATTTCTTTGCCAAGAAGGCAGTACCAGCGCTGCACACTTTTGTTGAACAGAAGGTGGGCCAGTCCTTGAGCCTGTCCGTGTGTAGCAAAGTGCATGGCAGCGCTGATGTCTGGAGCTGTAACTATGGTCAGGGACAGTACATGTCATTTACGGCCCACTGGGTGAATGTGGTCCCTTTGCCGCAGCAGCAGCAGCAACTTGGACAGGCCACGCCGCTTCGGCCTCCGCGCTCCCTGGCCGTTGTGCCTGTGACACTGTGCGACTCGGCCTCCTCATCCTCTGCCATCTCCTCACCCTCCACTGTAGGCTAAAGTCTCAGTGCCCCTCCAGGCTACCATGTGTGCAGGGCACGGAGGTGTCACGCTGTGCTTCACATGGTTTGTCTTGGCGAACGGAGTCACACAGGGGAGGAACTGCTTAAATTTATTCATCACAAAATCCAAACATGGCTTACTCCAAGAAAATTTAAAATGGGAATCATGGTTACCGACAATGGGAAGAACATTTTGTCTCTACTGCGACAAGGAAGCCTGACCCATGCGCCCTGCATGGCTCACGTCTTCAATCTGGTTGTCAAGCGGTTTCTGAGGTGTTCCCCCCATCTGCAAGACATCTTAACAACTTCAGGGAAACTTTGCATGCACTTCAGCCACTCATACACCGCCAGACACACCCTTCTTGAGCTACAGCGTCAGAACGGTAGCCCCCAACAAACGGTAGCCCCCAAACATAGTCTGATTTGCGATGTTTCCACCAGTTGGAATTCCACCCTTCACATGTTGGAACGATTATATGAACAGCGAAAAAAAAAGCCATCACGGATTTCCTGATGATCCAAGCGGATAGGGGGACTCCCCTGTGTAACTTCAATGTCAACCAGTGGCAGCTCATACGTGACACCTGCCGTTTGCTCAGGCCCTTTGAGGAAGCCACTTAATTTGTGAGTCGCCAGGATTACGGGATGAACGACGTGATTCCACTGCTTCATGTACTACAGCACATGTTGGAAACCATGGCTGGTCAGGGCACTGGAGACATGGCGTCTACATCTTACGGCCACATGAACCCCGTTGGAGCTGAACTGGAGGAAGAGGAGGAGGAGTGGCACAGTGCACAGTTTAGGCTTGGCGAAATGGCTGGTTTATCTAGTCAGCGGACAGGAGAGGAGGAGCAGGAGCAGCCAGAGGAGCTAGAGGTTGTGAGGAAGGCGAGACAGAGGACCCAGCCACACCGTGGCAGTATGCAGTGGAGATGGAGATGGAGAATTGTTTCCATTTGTCAGCGGGATGACTTTTGGCTCTCCACCTTATTGGACCCTCGCTTCCGGCACAAAATGGGGGCATTTTTTAAACCCGCCGAGAGGGAGGATAAACTGACCTACTACAAAGACATTCTACGTAGTCAGTTGGCCGATGCCTATCTGCACCATGGTCCATACTCTCGCAGGTCTGACTCGGGGGGACCTCTGCGCTCACCTTCCACTGCCATGGCTGCTGGGGGGTTGGCAGGAGCAGCAGCAGCAGCTCCATCAGCAGCAGCCTCAGTCTTCAGTCGCTAATGAGTAGCTTTCTACATCCGCCAAGTGAGTCTACTCATGAGCAGCAGGAAGACCTGGAGCAGGACCTGAACCAGCAGGTCATGTCATACCTTGACGTGACCATGCCAACACACCTTGAGGATCCGCTGGACTTCTGGGCAGCCAAACTTGACTTGTGGCCGCAGCTAGCTGAGTTTGCCCTGGAAAAGCTGTCCTGCCCGGCAAGTAGCGTTCCATCTGAGCGGGTGTTTAGTGTGGCGGGGGCCATAGTTACGGCGAAGAGAGCTCGTCTGTCAACTAAAAATGTGGAGAGACTCACCTTTGTGAAAATGAATCAGGGATGGATCAGCCAGGATTTCCACCCACCAATGACTGATGCATGCGACTAGATTCAGCATGGTGCCACGTTTTACACTTTCCAAATGGTGCAAAACATATTTATGTCTTTAGGCCAATTTTTGGGCTCCTGCTGATGCCAACTTCAGGGTGTGCCTTTAAGCCAATTTTTGGGCTCCTGCTGATGCCAACTTCAGGGTGTGCCTTTCAGCCAATGTTTGGGCTCCTGCTTCTGCTGCTGCCAACTCCAGGGTGTGCCTTCCAGCTAATGTTTGTGCTCCTGCTGCTGCCAAGTTCAGGGTGTGATTCATCCAATTTTTGGGCTCCTGCAGCCAACTCCAGTGCCTCTTTCACGCAATGTTTGGGCTCCTGCTGCTGCTGCTGCTTGCAACTCCAGGGTGTGATTCATCCAATTTTTGGCCTCCTGCAGCCAACTCCAGTGTCTCTTTAAAGCAATGTTTGGGCTCCTGCTGCTGCTTGCAACTCCGGGGTGTGATTCATCCAATTTTTGGGCTCCTGAAGCCAACTCCAGTGTCTCTTTAAAGCAATGTTTGGGCTCCTACTGCTGCTTGCAACTCCAGGGTGTGATTCATCCAATTTTTGGGCTCCTGAAGCCAACTCCAGTGTCTCTTTCAAGCTATGTTTGGGCTCCTGCTGCTGCTTGCAACTCCAGGGTGTGATTCATCCAATTTCTGGCCTCCTGCAGCCAACTCCAGTGTCTCTTTAAAGCAATGTTTGGGCTCCTGCTGCTGCTGCTGCTGCTTGCAACTCCAGGGTGTGATTCGTCCAATTTTTGGCCTCCTGCAGCCAACTCCAGTGTCTCTTTAAAGCAATGCTTGGGCTCCTGCTGCTGCTGCTTGCAACTCCAGGGTGTGATTCATCCAATTTTTGGGCTCCTGCAGCCAAACCCAGTGTCTCTTTAAAGCAATGTTTGGGCTTCTGCTGCTGCTGGCAACTCCAGGGTGTGATTCATCCAATTTTTGGCCTCCTGCAGCCAACTCCAGTGTCTCTTTCAAGCTATGTTTGGGCTCCTACTGCTGCTTGCAACTCCAGGGTGTGATTCATCCAATTTTTGGGCTCCTGAAGCCAACTCCAGTGTCTCTTTAAAGCAATGTTTGGGCTCCTGCAGCTGCTGCTTGCAACTCCCGTGTGTGATTCATCCAATTTTTGGCCTCCTGCAGCCAACTCCAGTGTCTCTTTAAAGTAATGTTTGGGCTCCTACTGCTGCTTGCAACTCCAGGGTGTGATTCATCCAATTTTTGGGCTCCTGAAGCCAACTCCAGTGTCTCTTTAAAGCAATGTTTGGGCTCCTGCTGCTGCTTGCAACTCCAGGGTGTGATTCATCCAATTTTGGCCTCCTGCAGCCAACTCCAGTGTCTCTTTAAAGCAATGCTTGGGCTCCTGCTGCTGCTGCTTGCAACTCCAGGGTGTGATTCATCCAATTTTTGGGCTCCTGAAGCCAAACCCAGTGTCTCTTTAAAGTAATGTATGGGCTTCTGCTGCTGCTTGCAACTCCAGGGTGTGATTCATCCATTTTTTGGGCTCCTGCTGCTTGCAACTCCAGTGTCTCTTTCAAGCTATGTTTGGGCTGCTGCTGCTGCTGCTTGCAACTCCAGGGTGTCATTCAGCCAATTTTTGGCCTCCTGCTGCCAACTCCAGTGTCTCTTTCAAGCTATGTTTGGGCTGCTGCTGCTGCTGCTTGCAACTCCAGGATGTCATTCAGACAATTTTTTGGCTCCTGCAGCTGCCAACTCCAGTGTCTCCTTCAAGCTATTTTTGGGATCCTGCTGCTGCTGCTTAGAACTCCAGGGTGTAATTCAGCCAATTTTTGGGCTCCTGCTGCCAACTCCAGTGTCTCTTTCAAGCTATGTTTGGGCTCCTGCTGCTGCTGCTTAGAACTCCAGGGTGTAATTCAGCCAATTTTTGGGCTCCTGCTGCCAACTCCAGTGTCTCTTTCATGCAATGTTTGGACTCCTGCTGCTGCTGCTTGCAACTCCAGGGTGTGATTCATCCAATTTTTGGCCTCCTGCAGCCAACTCCAGTGTCTCTTTAAAGCAATGTTTGTGCTCCTGCTGCTGCTTGCAACTCCAGGGTGTGATTCATCCAATTTTTGGCCTCCTGCAGCCAACTCCAGTGTCTCTTTAAAGCAATGTTTGGGCTCCTGCAGCTGCTGCTGCTGCTTGCAACTCCAGGGTGTGAATCAGCTAATTTTTGGGCTCCTGCTGCTGCCAGCTCCAGGGTGTGTTTTTCAGGCACTATAGGGGCCCCTCATAGTGATGCCACTTCAACTCTCTGCAATTGTGCCGCTCTGCGATTCTATTAGCGATGCCTCCGATCTGCATGTAATATTTATTTACAGTATTATTTCACTAATTCAGCACGCATCCTATGCGTGTTACAGCAAGGCAGAATGGTTTACAATCCTATTAAGGCTCTAGGAGGCTCAGAAATAGCAGTTTTTAATAGCGATTTGTCGCGAATAAATTCGCTCATCTCTAGCTATCACCTCTGTTAGGCGTGTGTCTGAGTTGGCGGCGCTTTCCATCCAGACCCCCTACTTTGAGAGACACCAGGACAAGGTGGTGTTTTGCTTCAAGCCAGATTTTCTGCCTAAGGTCGTGTCTGCTTTTCATTTGAATCAGGACATTGTTCTTCCTTCCTTGTGCCCTAATCCTAGTAATGCTAAGGAGAGGGTCTTGCATTCCTTGGATGTGGTTAGGTGTCTGAAGTGAGGTCTGGTGGCTACTGCACCATTCAGAAAAACTGATGCTCTTTAGGACCCTTCTGGTCCTAGGAAGGGTCTGGCTCCTGCTAAATCTACTATCAGCAAATGGATCCGTCAGGCTGTGATTCAGGTCTACTCTGCTAAGGGGAAGAATCCTTCCTTCCGCCTTACTGTTCATTCTACTCATGCTATTGGTGCTTCTTGGGCTTTTCAGCACCAGGCTTCTGTTGAACAAGTTTGCAAGGCCGCTACTTGGTCTTCTGTTCATACCTTTTCAAAGTTTTACAAGGTTGATGTTAGGGCCTCAGCTGATGCTGCTTTTGGCCGCAAGGTTCTGCAGGCAGCAGTGGTCTGACCTGTCTGTTTTTACCTTTGGGGATCCCACCCTACTTTATGGACACTGCTATTGGATGTCCCAAGTGTAATGATTCTTATCTGGAGCAGGACGTACTGTATACTAAGAATAATACAATTCTGTGATTACTCACCTGTAGAATTGTTATTATGAGTATACAGTACGTCCTGCTCCACCCCACCCTTGGTTTTGCATTATCCTGGATCCCCTGTATGGTGATTGTTATCATTGTTATAGTTACTAGTTGGTTCTGTTTTCTTTCTCCCGGCTTCTCGTTAACTGCTTTTCAATGCTGGGGATTTGTGGGAGGTCCTGGATATTTGAGGGGACAGGAGGAGCCAATTACACTGTCTCTGCAGTCCAGCGCCATCTGGCGGAGTAATACCCAAGTGTAATGATTCTTATCTGGAGCAGGACGCACTGTATACTCATAATAACAATTCTACAGGTGAGTAATCACAGAATTGTATTTTTATACGGCTCTTTTGAAAAAGGTAGACCTATGATGCCTGCATTGTCTCTCACTGTGCACAAGTAGGGCTCAAGGATTTTTTTTAAAGTGGGTCTCTTGGATTAGGGAAATCTGTACTCTCTGCATCCTGCATTAAAGTTCTTATTTTCTAAGGTATATTTAGCGCTCAGGCATTGAAGGTGATTACATGTCTCAATAGACTTCGGGCCAAGTCTCGATGGACTTTGGGTCAGGGCAGGGTTTTCGCCCCAACACAGCATGCTCCCGAGGGGGCATTGGAAGTGAGGGGGGCAGGGTGCAGTGAAAATGGAGTGGTGCGTTGGCGAGGGGGTTAGATTGAGAATTAGAAGGTTAGGGGTGGTAGGAAAAAAAATGGAATGGCAGATAGAGCCGGCGTAGGTAGAAGAGTTTGCCTACCTGCCAAGTGGGGTGCGTAGGTACCCCACTGGTTCACTTAAGACCTAGGGGAGGTCACCACCTGAAAGCTACAGGTGCAGGAGTCCCAGAGAGGGTACCAAAATAACCGGTCATTGGTGTGGTGTGATATGGAGGCCAACGGCAGGAGATAACTCCAAAGAGACTAAAATGTAGGATAGATGACAAGTGGAACTTCAGAACAAAAACATTTCAAATGTAAGGAACCTGGAACCAGGAAGAGGGAGGGAAGAGCAGGTGTAGGTAGTCACCAACCTAGAAGACTGACTGAGACCTAGGCAAGCCCCAATGGCAAGGCCAATTTCTCAAGGTGTGGGGGGATATCCTCAAAGCTAGTGGAGAGTCACGTTAATACTTTCATATAATTGCACTTAAATGGCTATAGGCAAACCGGTAAACACAATAAACACAACCCGCAAAATAAGACGCTGGAAACATCAACCTTGATCCCCAGGGGTGGATAACTGGGTATGGGGGGGGGGGGCAAAACTTTCCAAAGTATTTCTGTAGAGGATGCAGATTGGGTCAACCTTGACTTTCAGGGAGTTTGCCCAGTGGTTTCAAAAAGTCATGGAGTGGGCCAATGGGCTGGAGTAGTTTGGAAGCTCATGCACCTAGACTCCCGAGAGGGCATGATGGGGTGCCAGGGGAGTAGACTAGAAGAAAGGAGGGGGGCAGGCAGCCTTTCTCTATAACATGCTAGTGCAGGTCTCATCTGCTGCGCTTGCCCCTCCCCCCCCCCCGGGGCCCTCGCTGTGGAAGTTGTCTAGTTGCGGGTTTGAAGGGTATAGCCAGTTGATGATGGGTATTGGGTCAGCATCCAGGAATCTGAAGAGTTCTGGTAGTTGGGCCAGTATCTTCAGAATGAAGGATTCTCCTCTACGGCTGTCACCCCTTTCATTGAATTACCACAAGAGTGGTTTGAGCAGCCGTCTCATAGCGAAGGTTCTTTCGCGATAGGCCCAGGAGTATTGAGATGTGGGAGCTGTCGTACAAAATGTGTCTTTATTCCCAGGCTTTTTTCATCAAATCATCTTTGACCCTATAATAGTGGATCCTGCAGATAATTTCTCTTGATCGACTTGGGTCTTACGGACTGGGGGCAAGAGCTGGATGGACCTGGTCCAATTCTATTGAGTCCGTGAGGGGTTTGTCTAAGATTGTTACAGATTGCAGTAACGGTGCTGTGGAGGTCTGCGTATTTGGGAGATTCGGCAGGCCCCTGATCCTGATATTATTATGTCTTCCTCTGTTTTCGAGGAACAGATCAGATAGCAGAGGTAGTGTTTTCGTTTTGTTGTTCTGGTGTAGCAAGGCGTTGCTCAAAGTTGCTGTTGTTTGATTCTAAGGAGTCAATCCTGCGCGACATATCACAAGACTCCTGGATAGATGCAAGCTCTCTCCTAAGGGTGCCCTCGATCCTGATGACATAGGCATCAAAGTCATGCCTGGAAGGAAGATTCCAGACTACTGTCTCTATGTTATGATGGACAGTCTCAGCTGTGGCCGCAGTTTGCAAGGCGGGGATGTGAGAGGTGTCGGGCTCTGTGACGCCGTTGCTGGGATCTGGGCGGTATGGGGTTATGTGCCCCGTAAATCTCCATGTAACAAAGGGCTGCACATTGGCAAGGGCTGAGCTGGCTGGTCCAGTCTTCTCAACATGGCCAGAGGGGGTCAGAGGTAAGCTGTGGGGGAAATCATTGTCGCTGGTGTTCATATAGGAGGCATCCCTTGATGTACTCCCGGGGGGGCAGTTTTCCCCAATGCTGACGGCTTAGGGGTGGGCTGGGTGGTCCAACTCCTGGGGCTAGAGGGGCCCTGTCTTTCCCTTGCAGGGGGTTTTTGGAGAAGCTGCTCATTTAATAAGGTAAGGTTTCCCCTAGTCGTGGGGGAGGGGGAAGGGCTTGATCCCTGGGATGAGGGGGGATCAGGCTGGTGTTTCGGTACACTAGCATTTGGCCTTTTCCCCAGCTGTGGGACCACCAGCTCCCTCTGTCACCCCTGCGGAGGTCTGCTTGGCAGGGGCATGCAGGCTGCACCTAGGTCCGAGTGGAGGGCACAGATGGTGGTTAGAGCTCGAGCCTGGCACCATCTTGAACGGTGGGTGACCTCCACCTTTCTGCCTTCCAGCAGCAAAATAGGCCGAAATGGGGATGAAGGGGTAGTGTGCCCCTACCTCTTCTTAACTATGGCAGGTCAGTTGAAAAGAGCTGCAGACAGTAGGCTCGATTCAAAGAAACATTCGTCCGGACTTCCGTAGCTGTCTGTGAAAGTTTTGGTGGGTGTTTGTCATTTTTTTGCTTTTTTTCGGATATTTTTCACTCGCACGAACGTTCGAGAACATGCGTATATGCTCTTTCGATAATGGTGCCAAAATCGGAAGATTTTCGTTACTTCGGGAGCTTTTTCCCACCAAATCGGAAATGTTTCGTCCGTTCAGAATTTTTTCGTTATTGCAATGGGCTTGCGATTAATTCAGAGAGCTGATTGCCGATGGTCCCACACCTCATAAATTCGTTTCAGGGCAAAAACATTCCCGGCACCTTTTTGACTACGGGAGCGCGAGCCAGCCATGGACGAGGCTACTGCCTTTGAGGAGCATGAGGATCTGCAACTCATGGGCATTGAGATCGTCCGGAGGGCAGAGACCAGATTGCACCGGCGGTGACGCATGGACATCAATAGCATGCATGACACTGAGCTGTTCGAGCTGACCAGGCTTAATCGCGCTTCCCTCCATAAATTATATAGTGAGCTGCGGCCATGGTTAGCCCGCACCACAATGAAGGGGCAAGCAATTTCAGGTATGACCAAGATGCTTGGCTGCCTGCAATTTTTGGCGAACGGCTCGTTCCAGAGGCTGGGTGCCCTCTCTGTGGGGATTTCACAGCCTACGCTGAGCCGCGCGCTATCCCAATTTTTGGAAGGCATGGCTACCATAACTCGGAAATATATTTGTTTCCCTGAGGATATGGTAGCCAGAAACGCCATTAAGCTGGCATTTTTTAATATCGCCGACATGCCCAATGTCATGGGTGCTATTGACTGCACCCACGTTGCCCTCGTCCCTCCGTCAAGCGACGAGTATATATACAGGCAAGTTTTGGGTTCCATTGTCTCTAAATATTTGTGTGTCCCTCCTTTGCTCAATCACATTATTCGTTTGGTTCATTGGCAATAGTCCCTACTTTCCATAAAAGCTTCCTTGTGACTAATCTCGCCATTTGTAGTAACTTTCATTGCCAATAGTCCCTCCTTTCCATAAAAGCTTCCTTGTGACTAATCTCGCCATTTGTAGTAACTTTCATTGCCAATAGTCCCTCCTTTCCAGAAAAGCTTCCTTGTGACTAATCTCGCCATTTGTAGTAACTTTCATTGCCAATAGTCCCTCCTTTCCATAAAAGCTTCCTTGTGACTAATCTCGCCATTTGTAGTAACTTTCATTGCCAATAGTCCCTCCTTTCCAGAAAAGCTTCCTTGTGACTAATCTCGCCATTTGTAGTAACTTTCATTGCCAATAGTCCCTCCTTTTGTTTAGTCCCTCTAGGTTAATATACTCTCAGATTTTACATCTTCACTCATTGCAATCACTCCCTCCTTGCTAATGCTCCCTCCTTGCCAAGAGTGTATGTGCACCAACGGCCCTTATTTATAAATTAGTCACAAACTTAGTTATTTCAAATTAAAACATTTGTAAGTGTCCTTTTAATAGAACAAGTAAGACTGTCAAGGCTTAAACATTGATCTTCTTTTACATGTTACATTTTGACATAGGCTGTTTGAAGTGTGCGTTGGATTTGTTTACTAAACGTAATTTTTGGGTGGTTTCTGTTTCCTTTTTCACCAGAAATCGCAAAATGGGCCATTCGCTGAATGTGCAAGCGGTGGTGGCCCAGGACCTGCGCTTTCTGAGCGTCCTGGCAGGCTACCCTGGCTCAGCCCATGATGCGTATATCCTGCGCAGATCTGGATTATTCCGCCGGTTTGAGTCATGGGAATTTGCGGGTGCATGGCTCCTTGGTAAGTTGGCTCAAATTATCAATTTGGATTGTATATGTATGGCCAAGTTTTAGGTTGGATTTACCTTTCAGAAACGCTGCCTTGCCCCTCACCTTGTGAACATGTGTAAGCACACTGTAACCATTAGCTTAGACAAACTCCATTTGCTGCAAAATTGTTTTGCCTGCATTGTTTTAATTAATAAGTGTAATGTGAGGCCAAGTCTGAAACAGCCTTCTAAACCATTTTCTTTCTAAATCTGTTATTGACTTTACCAGAGAGTCAGCGCCATCTTTGCTTACATGCATTTAACTTACTGAGTAGAGGTGAGCGGGATAAAGTGCAGGGGCCGGCTTACACCGGTTTTTGAGTAAGCCAAGAATTATAAAGGGGCAGGTCAAGTTAGACCATACTACATTGTTCTGCAGCACAGGCAGGAAACAATATCTGCTAACAGTCTGCCTGATTGCCCACCATCCCCAGTATTATTTGCCTACTTTTGACCCACATCTATCACATATGTTTAATTCTTGGTTTAGCATCTGCAATCTGTATGCTCATGTTTGTGTGACAATGTCACATACCTCTTTTATTTTTATTGCAGTAGTAATGTTGCGTGGCAATGTATGATTTCCTGTTATTAATTTTTTTGTTTTTTTTGGGCTTATTTAGGAGATTTGGGGTATCCACTACTGCCGTGGCTCATGACTCCGGTCCTCCGGCCACAAACTCCAGCACAAGAGGCCTATAACCGTGCACATCGAAAGACCAGGGCAGTGGTGGAGAGGGCCTTTGGACTCCTCAAGACCCGGTTTCGGTGCTTGGACCACACTGGGGGCTCCCTGCAGTATGACCCGAAAAAGGTCATTGACATTATAATGGCATGTGCCGCGCTCCATAATTTAGCCATTATGCAAAGGGTCCCCCGATATCTGGATTGCCCACCCTCTCCACCCTCCGATGAGGCAGACGACGCCTATGTGGGCCAGCCAAGTGCATCTGGGCAAGCCGTGCGGGCAAATTTAATAGCCACACATTTTTCCTAATTTAGTTTTTAGTTTAATTTGTTTTTGTTTTTTTTTTGGTTTGTTTGGCTATGTTTAATTTCATTATGAAGTAAACAATAATGAATTTGTGCAACCCAAAAAAAAAACTATGTTTGAGTATTTATTTGTAGACCTTGGTTATTGTTTGTTTTGGTCCCAACTTGAACTCATATTTCTATATCAAAACACCACACACATGAGCTTGTTCAAAACAAAATGTTTACTACTTAGTAAAAGGTATATGTGAGACAAACAGAATCGGAGGTGAGTGCCCCTCACATACTTTGGGACCACACCTGTACATGCAATTATGTTCAATACATTTGTACACAAAATAAATAGCACAAAATTAATCCCTCTCCTGCTTGCCCACATTTTCCACCGACACAGGTTGAAAGCAAACCTAGCTATGCCACATCTACACCTGTAAGTCAGTGGGCCACCCAAACAAGAACACCCAGTCCCAATCCAAATCCAGTACAATCACAGCCAGGGTCCAAGGTCTTTGATGTTGAGGCCAGAATGTCACCCAATCATGCCGCCAAACATGAGGAGCCACCACAAATGTTATTGTGGCCATGGCAGCCGCGCAACACCTTAAGTGGCCGATTCACTGAGTCTGGGACTCTGGCATTGGCTACTGGGCTACCTCAGGCCTTGAATGAGCTATATGGTGGATAATCAAAAGCAACCGAGCAAGAACAGCGCAAAATGTGTGATTTTTAGCCCTCACCAGACAAGTCAATCCAGTGGGTAGGTTTCGCAAAGATATGGACCAGATTCATGCCTAACACACCTTAATATGTGTGATGCCCATAGAACCCAGGTTGGGGCCCTTGGTGGGGGGGGGCCATAACATGGGCCTGTGTGGCATTCAGAATCTGCAACTGTTCCAAAATGTGTCTTTGGTTAGTGTGCATTTCGGCCATGCCTGACCTAATTTCTGAAGTCAAGTTGGCCATGTGGCTGTTATGGGTCCTCAATTCAGTCAGCACGGCACTGAAGGTAGTATTTAGGGACTCTAATTGGCCCCTAATATGCTCCTGATTTTGTTGGTTTTGGCGGCGAAAAAGGCGCCTCTCATGGTGCCATGCTGACTCCATCATCTGCACGCCCCTCCCCTGGGAAACTGGGCGACGTTGCTGAGTACGCCGCCCAATTCCCCGGGTTGTGGGGCGTGCAGATGATGTTGCTCGAGGACCCCCAACAGCCACAGGTCTGCTCGCCAAATCCTCAGCAGCAGATCTGAAACTGGGGACTGGAGGGTCAGTCTCTGCATGCTGCCCACGATGTGCAGGCAGCATGCAGCCAGCTTCACTCTGCTGCTGTGGATTTGGCGGAGACACATTTTGGGACAGTTGCAGATTCTGTCCCAGGGGAAGATCTTCAGAATCTCCTATGAAGCTTCCATCTTCCTCCTGCTCCTGGATTTGCTCCATCAGTGTGTGGCTCTGTTGGGGACATGTAAAAAAAACAGGTTCAGTGTGTGGAATACCTATAAAAACCACACAAGCCAAACATGGCAAGCTACATGCATACACAACAGCCTCAAAATACACTTACCGTAGACATCTGATCCTGGGTCCTATGCAGCGCGGAAGAAGACGGATACGGTAACATGGCAGAGGAGTCCCCACTAGCTGAGGGATGATGCTGGCCTGCTTTTGACGAAAAACAGCGATTAATACACACAACTATGCATAGTTTATGATTAAGAACACATATGGTAATCCAAGAAACGTGGCAAAGCAGTAAGGGCCCCTCCCACAACGTGGCCACTTGGCATTCCCTAGGAATCCCATTACATTAGTGCATGGATTGTTAAACCAGACTAGACACATCACGTGTCTCAAACCAAACATGCAAAGAATGGCTGATGTGTGAGTTGCAACATCCCTTTAAGGGGAGGAAGTTAACACACTAAGGTGGGAAAAAACACTTACAATATGATTCTGGTGGGGAACATTTGTATGGCATAAAACCTTCCTAGAAAACCATCTTAATCAGTTGTGCAACTAAACCAGCTCCAAACAAATTGACCAACAGGCAAAGATGTTATTGTGGCGTGTGCTTCTCAATTAATACATAGCACCCATTCATTTTCTACACTTCAAAGTGACATATTTGTCACACATTTCATTAAACATCATGTATGTGGATGTCAATTTGCACATTACCAGGCCACACCCATGACACTCCCTAGTCAAAGTGAGCACTCCTAACAAACCCACCCCCTAGAGCCATGTGCTTAGCTAGCCCTTGCTCCCACCCCCTAGAGCCATGTGCTTAGCTAGCCCTTGCTCCCACCCCCTACAGCCATGTGCTTAGCTAGCCCTTGCTCCCACCCCCTACAGCCATGTGCTTAGCTAGCCCTTGCTCCCACCCCCTACAGCCATGTGCTTAGCTAGCCCTTGCTCCCACCCCCTAGAGCCATGTGCTTAGCTAGCCCTTGCTCCCACCCCCTACAGCCATGTGCTTAGCTAGCCCTTGCTCCCACCCCCTAGAGCCATGTGCTTAGCTAGCCCTTGCTCCCACCCCCTACAGCCATGTGCTTAGCTAGCCCTTGCTCCCACCCCCTAGAGCCATGTGCTTAGCTAGCCCTTGCTCCCACCCCCTACAGCCATGTGCTTAGCTAGCCCTTGCTCCCACCCCCTACAGCCATGTGCTTAGCTAGCCCTTGCTCCCACCCCCTAGAGCCATGTGCTTAGCTAGCCCTTGCTCCCACCCCCTAGAGCCATGTGCTTAGCTAGCCCTTGCTCCCACCCCCTACAGCCATGTGCTTAGCTAGCCCTTGCTCCCACCCCCTAGAGCCATGTGCTTAGCTAGCCCTTGCTCCCACCCCCTACAGCCATGTGCTTAGCTAGCCCTTGCTCCCACCCCCTAGAGCCATGTGCTTAGCTAGCCCTTGCTCCCACCCCCTACAGCCATGTGCTTAGCTAGCCCTTGCTCCCACCCCCTACAGCCATGTGCTTAGCTAGCCCTTGCTCCCACCCCTACAGCCATGTGCTTAGCTAGCCCTTGCTCCCACCCCCTACAGCCATGTGCTTAGCTAGCCCTTGCTCCCACCCCCTACAGCCATGTGCTTAGGTAGCCCGTGCTGCGTATGTGTATGTTTCTATACATTTGTGTGGTCATTCAGACATTACTAACCTGCAGGAATTGGTGGGTTGTCGGTGTCCTGCTGGCCTGAGTGTCCCTCTAAGGCCACGGGATGTAATAAGGACAGCACCATCTCCTCAGCCGGTGTAAAGCGCATTTTGGTTGGGAAACCTCCGCCAGTTGTTTCGCTGAAAAACATAGTAAGCATAATTAAGCGCACTGATGGACAGACAAGAATAATAAAAACCCAAACATTAGCTATGTACCTGTGCATCCGCCTTAGATTCTCTTTCTTCCGCACTGCATATTTCAGGTCCGAAATCTTCTGTTGAATCTGGTCCATATCTTTACGTTCCTCACCCGCTGCATTGACTTGCCTGGTGAGTTCTTCAAAAATCTCGGTTTTGCGCTGTTTACTGGTGTGTTTTGATCTTCTACCATATAGCTCATCAAAATGTAAGGTGAGCCCAGTAGCCAATGCCAGAGTTTGGGACTCAGCAAAACGGCCACCCAAGTGTCCTCTGTGCAAGTTGCGCCCTCTTCGGGGTGGTTGTGGCTCCTCACTGCTTGGTTGCAAATGGGGTGACATTCTGGCCTGGGGGGATGGAGGAGACCTCAAGGACTGGAGGCTGGCTGTTGATCTTACTGGACTTGGGAAGGGACTGGGTGTTCTTGGCTGGGTGGACCCTGAAGTTGCAGGTGTAGATGTGGCATAGGGTGAATGCATGCCAACCTGTGCCGGAGGATAATGTAGGCGAGCAAGAGAGGGTGTTGGCGACCTTGAGCTGCTGCTGTGTCTCTGTGGGGCCTTGGAGGTGGTTGGCTGGGTCTGTGGGCCCTTGGAGGTGGTTGGCTGGGTCTGTGGGGCCTTGGAGGTGGGTTGCTTGGCCTTAGTTTTTGAGCCACGTGCGGGGGGGAGGGGGCCGTTGGCCTTTGGCGGCTTTTCGGGCTTCTGGAGCGTGTTCTGGTTTGGCCCCTGCGGCGCCTTGGGCCCCTGCTGCGGCTTCTGGACCGGGAGGTGGTTCGGCCCCTGCTGCGGCTTCTGGACCGGGAGGTGGTTCGCCCCCTGCTGCGCCTTGGGCCCCTGCTGCGGCTTCTGGACCGGGAGGTGGTTCGGCCCCTGCGGCGCCTTGGGCCCCTGCTGCGGCTTCTGGACCAGGAGGTGGTTCGCCCCCTGCTGCGCCTTGGGCCCCTGCTGCGGCTTCTGGACCGGGAAGTGGTTCGGCCCCTGCTGCGCCTTGGGCCCCTGCTGCGGCTTCTGGACCGGGAGGTGGTTCGGCCCCTGCGGCGCCTTGGGCCCCTGCTGCGGCTTGTGGACCGGGAGGTGGTTCGGCCCCTGCTGCGGCTTCTGGCCCGGTGTTTTTGGCCTTTGCCTATGGCCTTGGTGCCACGTGGGGGGGGTGATGTGGGGCAGGGTGGGGTGGGGCTTCGTCCCCTCTTACCCATCTGTGGGCCAGGAGTTTCAGCAGCCTTGGTTACCTTGCCCCTTGGTTGTGGTGGTGCTGCAACCTCCTTTTTTGCCGCAGCCTTGGTGGTAGCCCTTAGTCGGGCTTTAGGCTCTTGCGACCGTGTTTGCGGACCCACGCCCTGCTCAGCCTGCTTGCTCTGCTTCTTAGCTGGAAGTTTTCTTTTTGGTGCCATTTTGTGTGGACTCTCAAAGAGAATGAGCTGTGTGTGCAGGGACCTTTAAATAAGGTCTCCGGCGTGTGACGCCTACGCGTTCGCTTACGCGCACGTCCGGCCGTTCGCACGGCCGTGCGAAACCCGGAAACCGCTGGGGCCGTGCTTATCTGCTGCCTAGAAGAAGAAGAAAGATGGCGCCCACTATCTTCACCCGCCAACAAGAAGAGATAATCATGCGTGTAAGTGTCTTTTAACGACTTTGCTTGGATTGTTAATTGTTGCTCTACATGTTAAGGATGCGCAAAAAGTTATCTTTTTGTTAAAGCTTTGGTTCGACTACATGCACAACCAAGCGCACGCCACACACATGCCAAACGACAGTGCTGCCATATTTGAAAGTTAACTTAGCCTAAAAGTGTGTGTGTGTATGTGTTCATGTGATTGAACCAAATAATGTATTGTTGCCTCTTCTACATATGCATTTCTGAGTTCTTGCTATGTTTGTTTTTTGTTTTGCAGACCATGCTGGAGCGCAGGTACGACTACCTGCCCAACTCGTTTGCCAAACGAAACGTCGCCCTGGAGATCATCTCGGAGATACAACACCAGACCGACACCACCTTCACCCACACACAGATCATGCAGCATTGGTCGGACCTGAAGCGACTGCACATGCCCCGGGTGCGGAGGTTTTTTGGAATCCATTTCCCAAGTAAGTACATAGCGCTTGCATGCAAGATGTAACTAGGACAGAATTTATGCCTTTTATTTATAATGCCTTCTCTTTTGTAGTGTTGGAAATGGATTACAGAATTCGCCGCACCCGGAGGCGCCCAGGCCGACCAGTGCTGCATGATTCTGCAGCTGGGAGTGAAGGTGGTGGATCTCCAGGGCGACGGGCCGACCCCTCCTCTGTGGCCTCCTCAGACCAGCCCCTGGACCTTACCACAGAGGAGGGGCGGCACAGCGTGGGCAGGCAGTCGTACCCTGCCACGCATGCGGGATCCTCTGGTATGTCACTCTTCATGTCTACACCCAAACATATAATTGCTAGCTCCTGATATCACCAAACTGAATCCTTTATTCTGTCTTTGTAGATGTTTCTGTTGCGGGTGAAGTAGTGGGTGAGGAGGCAGCAGATAGGAGCCCACAAGACCCTGGAGAAGGTGAGTGATGTGACCCAGACTTAGCTAAAAACATTTGAGGACTGCGGAATCAGACATCCAAACTAACCATTTGGGCCATGTTTCAACAGGCACTTCTTCACAGCAGAGCCAGGAACCAGGACCTCAGGGTGTTGTCCCCAACGAGCCATCTCTCGGCCACCAACCAAGTAAGTAGTCATTGCATTATAAAGATTTCTGTCTAAATTCCCATGAACACCAAAACACATAATGCCCTAGTCAATGCCAATATAAGAGGGACCGGTGGCGACTGAATTAGCTTAATTAGTTGCCCAGCTGTCCTGTGGCCACTGAATTAGCTTAATTAGTTGCCCAACAGTCCTGTGGCGACTGAATTAGCTTAATTAGTTGCCCAACTGTCCTGTGGCCACTGAATTAGCTTAATTAGTTGCCCAACTGTCCTGTGGCCACTGAATTAGCTTAATTAGTTGCCCAACTGTCCTGTGGCCACTGAATTAGCTTAATTAGTTGCCCAACTGTCCTGTGGCCACTGAATTAGCTTAATTAGTTGCCCAACTGTCCTGTGGCCACTGAATTAGCTTAATTAGTTGCCCAACTGTCCTGTGGCCACTGAATTAGCTTAATGACCTGTGGCCACTTCCTAACCTTAATTCCTGTCATTAATGACATCTGTGCATTATAGTTAATTTGTTTATTAAAATACATTAAATCCACAGGTGAGAAACATGTATTGTTCTCGGAATAATTTGTTTGTCTGATTTATTGGCAGGGACCACAAGACAGCGACTTGCTGATATGAATCGGAGGGTCCTTGAGTTGGTGGCCGATCTGCAGGCGATGCGGGACACGTTGGGGACAACAGAAGAGGAAGACTAGTGTCCTGGTTCCTGGCCCTGTAGATTTGTAAATAGTTTGATTTGTACATAGTTTTCTTGGTTAAACACCCAAGTTTTTTGTATATAGTTTTATTGTTTTAAAAACGGTTTTTAGTGTATATAGTTTTTAAAGTTTTTACCAAATAATTAGTGTATATATTTTTAACAACAAACAAACAATTTGTATATAGTTTTAAAATTTTTAGGGCCAAAGTTGGGCCAAACATTTTTACCAAAAATGGCAATTGAACAATAAATTCACAAAAAGGAAAAAAACATGTTGTCCTATTTATTTGCACACATACATTTAACAAAAACAAGGGGCCAATGACATATTTGAAAAGCAACATTGTGATGTCCCTGAAGTGATTTGGGTAAGTTTTAGGGACCTAAAATGGAAGAAGAAACAAGGCGCTAAGTGATTTGGGTAAGTTTTAGGGTGTGAAAAAGGAAGAAGAAACAAAGCGCTAAGTGATTTGGGTAAGTTTTAGGGACCTAAAATGGAGGAAGAAACAAGGCGCTAAGTGATTTGGGTAAGTTTTAGGGTGTGAAAATGGAAGAAGAAACAAAGCGCTAAGTGATTTGGGTAAGTTTTAGGGTGTGAAAATGGAAGAAGAAACAAGGCGCTAAGTGATTTGGGTAAGTTTTAGGGTGTGAAAATGGAAGAAGAAACAAAGCGCTAAGTGATTTGGGTAAGTTTTAGGGTGTGAAAAAGGAAGAAGAAACAAGGCGCTAAGTGATTTGGGTAAGTTTTAGGGTGTGAAAATGGAAGAAGAAACAAGGCGCTAAGTGATTTGGGTAAGTTTTAGGGTGTGAAAATGGAAGAAGAAACAAGGCGCTAAGTGATTTGGGTAAGTTTTAGGGACCTAAAATGGATGAAGAAACAAGGCGCTAAGTGATTTGGGTAAGTTTTAGGGACCTCAAGGGAAAAGGCAGGATAGCGCGAAGTGGTTAGGGTGAGCTTTAAGGGACCTCAAGGGAAAAGGCAGGATAGCGCGAAGTGGTTAGGGTGAGCTTTAAGGGACCTCAAGGGAAAAGGCAGGATAGCGCGAAGTGGTTAGGGTGAGTTTAGTGATGGAAGTGAAATTATGTAGGCGAGCACTTTAATGAGAGAAGTTTGTAGTGCGCAGGCGCAATATCGTAAGAATTTCGTCTGGCCAGATATTTTAGGAAAAAATGAAGCAGGATGTAGCGGGAAAATGATAGGATTCGTGTGAGGATACGATGGGAAAAGGGCAAAAATGAAAGGCTACGTTGGTAGTTGTGAAAAATGAATCTGAACATTTTCGAAGGAAAATGACAGCCTCGTCTGCGTACTCTGGCATACGAGCACACGGACGCGCTACGGAAGGTTTACGAAGCATGCATAGAATCGCTCGAACGTTCATGCGAGAGCGGGAAATTTTGAAAATCTTACGACGTCGGCACCAAAGCGAAAGTTTTTTTGTGTCTCTCTGAATCGAGCCTAGTGTGTCCTACCCCACCATTGGCAATGTAGGAGGCATCCTTTGATGTACTCCTGGGGGGCAGTTTTCCCCAACGCTGAGGGCTTAGGGATGGGCTGGGTGGTCCCACTCCTGGGGCTAGAGGGGCCCTGTCTTTCCCTTGCAGTAGGGTTTTTATGGAGAAGCTGCTCATTTAATAAGGCAATGTTTCCCCTAGTTGTGGGGGAGGGGGAAGGGCTTGATCCCTGGGATGGGGGGGATCAGGCTGGTGTTTCGGTACACTAGAATTTGGCCTTTTCCCCAGCTGTGGGACCACCAGCACCCTCTGTCACCCCTGCGGAGGTCTGCTTGGCAGGGGCATGGGTCCGAGTGGAGGGACCTAGGTCCGAGTGGAGGGGACAGATGGTGGTTAGAGCTCGAGCCTGGCACCATCTTGAATGGTGGGTGACCTCCACCTTTCTGCCTTCCAGCAGCAAAATAGGCCGAAATGGGGATGAAGGAGTAGTGTGCCCCTACCTCTTCCTTACTATGGCAGGTCAGTTGAAAAGAGCTGCAGACAGTGTGTCCTACCCCACCACTGGCAAGCCACACCCCCTCTTTTTAATTTTTTAAGGATTTAAACCTTAAATATTAATTTAAAAAAGTGGGGGTTCCCCGCTGGAGAGTTGTATTTCATTTGAAAATGTCTTAAAATGCTCATTTGTGTGTAGGGGGTCTCCTAAACAGGAATCTGTCTCTACCAATACATATGTGGTGACATTGTAATCGGGAGGAATGGAGCTTTTACGTGTAATACATTTTTATTTTAAAGCAATAAAATATAAAAATAAATAAATAAATATATATAGACAAAGTCTATATACAAAACTCTGTGGGACAGATGAAAAAGTGCAGTTACTTTTCACCACCGGTGCTCAAGAAAATCTATCCTGGTGCAATGTTTCCATCATCTAGTAACACAAAATAACGTACCGGATCCCTTTAAGAATGAGGCTATTATGTAACCAGCTCAATTTGGCTCCTTTTTGATCACTCACTTTATTTACTCAAGGGTTTCAAAAGATATTTCCAAGATAGATAGGGTTAAAACCATTCCATATTTAATAGATGTCCATTCGTAAAAAAGAGAAATAAAAACAGCAATAGTGTGATACTGTTTATAAACTGGGGTGCACAGCCAGTCTGGCCTTTTAAAATGCCGCTTACCAAATCACCAGAAGAACCAGCTTATAACACATTGCAGATTGAATGAAATAGAGCAGACCTGGGCATTGTAAGGCCCCAGGGCCACATACGGCCCTTTGATTGGCTCTGACCGGCCCGTGACCAGCTTTCCCTGTAAGGTGCGCGGCCGCACACTGCCGACTCCCCTGCCGCTCAGTCCAGCCCACAGTCCGCGCAGTCTTGCCAGAAAACATAGTGCCAGGGTTTGAACAGCACTTTTGCCCCTCTGTAGTGTGTTTAATGTAGCGGGGGCGTGTGTGGATTAGAGCCTGCTCTGCTATTGGACAGCTCCCTCCTGCAGGTTTGGCTGTGGGCGAAGATTCTCTTCCCGCCCTTGGCCTGTACTGTGTGGAGCTGACGCCGGAGATGGACGTTCTCCAGCCACTTGTCTGTGCCTCACGTCACAGGCTGCTGGCACTTGTAGTCCACACCAAATGTGTTACATGGCGTACACAGCGCCTGATGGTGCACTGGCTCTCGTAGTCCATTTCTGGCCAGACCAATGGCTTTGGGAGGGCGGGGGACCATCCTGCAAGGTGGGAAGCGTTTCACACAGCCTTTTATCCAAGGCCGGCCACTGGTCTCCCCCCCCCCCCCCGGGCATCCCAAATCGGGCAACGTGAAAAAAGGCGGACTCCTCTGAAAGCAGAACAAAACCCAGAGCAGCCACTGGTCTTCCCGCTGGGTATCCCAGATCAGGATGCCCCACTGTGTGAAACCCTTGTTACTTAGTAGCAACCTGACAAATGGTCCCCCCCCCCCCTAAAGTGGAAACTGGTCTTCCACCTGGGCATCCCAAATCGGGGCTTTGTTCCGCTTTAGGGGAGGGAGTCTGCTATTTTTCATGTTGCTACTGATTAAATAGGGTTTCACACAGTGGGGCATCTCGATCTGGGATTTCCAGGGGGGAGACCAGTGGCCGCTCTGGGTTTTGTTCTGCTTTATGTAAGGGAACCCACAATTTTTCACAGAATTGAGTTCAGCCTTTTGGCCCGGCCCTCCACAATATTTTTAGTTTCTCATGTGGCCTCATGGAAAAAATAATTGCCCACCCCTGGAATAGAGACTGAGCGTTATCTTACACCCTCTTTTCAAAGTTTCAATGCGAGCATCTCCGTACGATACCATAAACACTGTCTTCCATTCTCCTGGCTGTGAGTCTCAGCAGTGTTCGTCGGAGGTGAAAGTTACGTGATCTACAGGCTCCACCCGACGCGTTTCGTCACTTCAACTTATTCAATGGGCTCATTTGGGGAATTGCAACAGAATCTGGCAATAGAGGGTGACAAAATCTCTAGGTAGGCTGGTAGTTACATGGATAAAGAGAACGTCAACTTCCAATGGCATGCATATTTTTTGTGTGCTAAAATAATGTCCTTAAGTTGTTTTATAATTTTTGGGAAATGGCTCTGTTTATGGCAATAAGATCTCGAGCACCAACATCCCCAGCAACGGGTGCACTCCCCAGCAACGGGTGCACAGCCTATCTGAATGGCTGGGTTGGAGACGCACTCACAGGACAAAGATACAGGGATGGAGCTGCCCAATGTTTACATCTGCAAGGGAACCAGGTGAGTTTTGGGGTTTCAAGCGGCTGGGGGAAGGCCAGCAGCCTGGAATCCAAGGCCGACCACACTGGATTTTTTTCTGCTTTAATGCTCCTCAAAAGCTCTGTTTATGGCAATGGGGAGTTAAAGCACATTCCCAGCAGCGTGAATCAGATATAAATGGCTGGGGTGAAACCACCAGTGTTTACATAGGCGAGGCAGTAAGAAAGTAGGTGAGTTTTGTGGCACCCCCCCCCCCCCCCCCCTGGAGAATTTCATACAGTGGGGCACCCTGATTTGGAATGTCCCAGGGGAAGGCCTGTGGTCGGCCCTGGAATCACTAAGAAAGTGGACTTTGCCTTTGACCTAATGCCTTTCGGAGATCATTTCATTTTCAAATTGCTCAACTTTTCACAGGAACAATAATTTTGACTACAAACAGCGTAAAAAAGGAGTAAAAAGCTCAATACGTTTCTTAGGAGTAAATAGTGTATTGACTTTTATTGGCTTCCTAGATGGTGATTCAGCAACATTCTTTTTTCACCTAAAGTACATTTTTTTTACTACAAGAGATTTGAGGCCATTACATTCACATTTTCTTTACATTTTACACATCGTCCTAACTTTTTTAACAATGCAGCGGCAAGAAAAGAGCAGGAATAGGTTTTAGGTTTTTGAAGAACATCTTATTGCATGATGCCTCACTGGCTTGCTGAAGGATGCATATGCCAATTTCCTGACTTGCTTTCATGTATAAATATCCCAGTGGCATGCTTATGGATGTTTGCTTAACCCTTTAAATGCCAAGCATGTAGATTGTATGTGCCCGCCTTTCCTACCGTTAAGTACCAAGCATGTAGAATCTACATTCTTGGCTTTTGCTCATCCCTGTCCTGGGTTCCAGCTCCGGGTGGCCTCCTCGTAACACTGCCGGTCCTCCTATCACCGTTCCGGGGTCTTCAGCGGAGCAGAGAACGCTTGTTCGCTTTGCCTATTTCTGACACCTCGCAGGCCGCCGCAGGTAGGGGCCTTTTATAGCAGCAATGAGATCATCTCACTCTGTCGCTATAAAAGGCCTGTCCCTGCAGCGGGGGTGAGAGCAGAGGCTGGGAGGGATCAGCAGATACAGGAGACAGGATATATAATTTTCCTGGAAATTCCTGCAAAAATCACAGTTAAACAGATACAGCGTAAACTGCTGAGAAATGGTTTGGCAAGAGAGGATGACAAAATCTCTAGGTATACTGACACTGAAAGGGTTAACATTTCTTGACACTTTTTATTTCCCAAAACCCATCTACAGCAAACATTTTAATATATAGTGGACAAAAACCCTGACTCTAGAGCGGATTGAAAATTTGTCTTATCCCTGCCAAGCAAATCCTCGCTTCAGGAGGTAGTAGTGTCACCTAGTTGACTGTGTGCTGTGACAGGGCACCCAGACCATTGAAAAACTAAACAGAATTACAGCATTGAGTAGAATCTGGGTTATGAGTTCAAATTAGCGTAATTGTGAGCCATTGTTAATCCGAGGAAGATTTAGAACATTTTAGGATGTGTTGGTGGCATGAGATATTTAGTAAAGCACCTCAGTTCTGCCTACATGGAGAGTCAGGGGGAAGGCATTTATAAGATATATTTTATTGCAAACCAACACTGTGCACTACACAGTGTCATGGTACACTCACCTTCTCCCCGGTCCCGCAGTGTCCTCAGCCAGCTGCTCGGGGGGCACGGGCTCTGTTGCCTGGCAGCCATGTCAGCAGCCAGTGCTGGCTCGGGCAGCACTGACTCGAGCAGCATCTCAGTGCTCATCTGACTGTGCCCGCAAGCATGGCTGTCTTATACTCTCCAGCGAGCATGTTGTCTGCAACGAGCGCAGTCAGACGAGCAGGGGATGAGGCCGCGTGAGTTTAAAGGGCCAATGAGCTCTAATTTTACTTGTGGGTGAAGTGCCCTAATTGTGAACGCCCTGTGCCACCATAGGAATGCTTAAATAGGAAACGGGTGCCAAGGATTGGCTGGGGAA
Source organism: Gastrophryne carolinensis (assembly GCA_027917425.1). Lineage (NCBI taxonomy): Eukaryota > Metazoa > Chordata > Amphibia > Anura > Microhylidae > Gastrophryne > Gastrophryne carolinensis. The sequence goes on along the minus strand of CM051240.1, from coordinate 88,740,675 downwards.
ACTTTAGGCTCATTGGCTCAACAAGAAGCCAGGGGCTGATTAGGTAGGCATGCTGCTTTGTGTTTAGTCTCGTTACCTCTGTGATTTCTCATCGTTGCCAACCCAAATTGCCTGGCTACTTGAAACTGTCTCTTCCTTTGTACTGCAAACTCTCTGACCTCCCGGCTTGACCTTTGGCTTTACCCTTGACCCATCTTTTGCTTCACCCTTCGTGCCTGAAGCGGCCTCAGAAGCCCAGCTGCTGCTCATCACAAAGAATATCTTCCTCCTGGGCTTCTGAGGCCACTTCATGCAAAAGGAGGGTTTCATACCTCAGATCGGCTGCCTCATCCTTGGCTTTACAGAGAAATGCTGTGCAACCCGTGAGGTCCTTGAGGATTTGCATCCAAAAAACTACACCCATGGCAACCAGCCTGGTACCCCTAGAAATCTTAAGATTTTGTTATTTTTTATATTCTGCATGATTCTATGAAGTATTCGGAACTGAACTAATGCTGAATACGGCTACCTGGAGTTTTAAAGTGATATCTACCTAATTAAAGACTCAGTCTTAACTAGGGATGAGCGAATCGATCCGGACGAGCCCGGATTTGTTCCGAATTTCATGGAAAATTCGATTCTGAACGAATCCGAATTTCCCCGCGATTCGATCTATCGAAGTTTTCCTTTAAACTCCATTTATTTCAATTACAGGCATTCTAAAGTGGTGGATGAACATGTCCAGACATACCCCCTGGGGCAAAGTATCATGGGTAAGTCACATGCAGCCTATCAGCAGCCAGGAAGCCCGGTGATGTCAGCGTGCTATATAAAGCGGCGGCCATCTTGCTTGTGCGCATTTCAGCCTTGCATTGCGGCCAGAGCACAGCTAGTTAGAGACAGGGACAGAGAGTTAGAGATAGGTAGGGAGAGTCAGAGAGGTAGACAGAGCCAGGGAAAGATATGGAAAAACTGGAACCATCCAGCCAGGGACAGCTTAGAAGTGACAGTGAATTTTTTTTTTTTTCATTAGCCAGATCAGTTTTCAATTCAATTTCAGTTCTTTGTGCTGTAAATCTGCCTTGCCACTGTGCATGCCATCTATGCAGTGGCTTATTTAACCCTATCTGTTACACACAAGCATTTATCATAATATATAACTGGATTAGTTTAAATATTTTTTGGTCTGCCTTTAACAAAAAAAACACCAGCCCGCCTGGGGCTATACTAAATACGCTTGTTGATCCTTCCTCAGCTTAATTTAAGTATTGCATTTTGAATTGGTTTTTGGTCTGCCTTTAACAAAAAAAAACCAAGCCGCAGGGCATCCCAAACCTGCACTTAGCAGCCTATCTGTTATACTAAATTACGCTTGTTGATCCTCCCTCAGCTTAATCAAAGTATTGAATTTTGAATTGGTTTTTGGCCTGCCTTTAACAAAAAAAACACCAGGCCGCAGGGCATCCCAAACCTGCATTAGGCAGCCTATCTGTTATACTAAATATGCTTGTTGATCCTTCCTCAGCTTAATCAAAGTATTGCATTTTGAATTGGTTTTTGGTCTGCCTTTAACAAAAAAAACACCAGGCCGCAGGGCATCCCAAACCTGCATTAGGCAGAATATCTGTTATACTAAATACGCTTGTTGATCCTTCCTCAGCTTAATCAAAGTATTGCATTTTGAATTGGTTTTCGGTCTGCCTTTAACAAAAAAAACACCAGGCTGCAGGGCATCCCAAACCTGCATTAGGCAGCCTATCTGTTATACTAAATACACTTGTTGATCCTTCCTCAGCTTAATCAAAGTATTGCATTTTGAATTGGTTTTTGGTCTGCTGCAAAAACACTAGGCCGCAGGGTATCTCATATTGCCAATTTTCATAGTATCTGGTGTAGAGAAGCAGTCCCTCACTTTATTTAGCTTCTTCTTTTAAAACTAAACATTTTTTTTTTCGTACCTATTGCGCATTTCAAATACATAAAAATGTCAGGCAGACAAGTGCAAGGATGTTCAAAGAGGAGTGGCAGAGGCCAAGATTCAGCAGGCAGAGGTCGCAGCAGACTAGGAGCGAGTGGCAGCAGGAGTCACGGTGAGAGACCTGAACTGCCAGTATCTGCTAGCGGTCGTGTCTCCACCAGTAACGCATCTGCCGTGGTAGATTGGTTAACGCGCTCATCAACATCATCACAAGTTACATCTGAGACCCCCAGTCTAGGGTCGGTAGGTTCCTCTGACACAACCCTGAGTTGGCATGCCCTGAGAGCAGTCCCTGTCCTCCCATTGCCTCTGTCCTATGCCGTTCCCTCCCCCATTGACGTATCCTATGCTTTGGGTTCAGCTCCACTCTTTAGTGAGGAGGACGATCAGATAGAGGACAGTCAGCAGCTACTGCCCAGCCAAGAAATTGAGGTGGCTTCTTTAGCTAGGCAGACAAATAGTGATGTGGACAGTGTCGTGGGTGTTGCGAGCGTTCCAGCTCCTGCGCCAGACACTGTTGAGGAAACCGAGAACATCAGTGACGTGCAGCCACAACTCGGTGATGATGATGATGAAGCCGATCGCACTTGGGAGCCGGGTGATGAAGGGGCTTCATCGTCATCATCAGGAGAAGAGGGGCGCAGGTTGCCCCGGAGTCAGCAGCTGAGGCAGCAAGGTGTTAGCAGCATGGTTGGCAGGCAGCATGGGGGCACAATTGTAAAGCCTGGAGCCAAACGGGGCCGGGGTAGAGCACCTGCTGTGCGGCAGGCTACCTTATCGGGAGGTAGTGGAGCAGGGGTTCTTGGAGTTGGCGACAGTAGCAGTGAATCAGTGCGGCCTGTTTTGTGGTAAAAGTAGCTACTCTGCAGTGTGGCAGTTTTTCCTGAAGCATCCGCAGGAGGGTAACATGGCCACATGCAAGATATGTAGGCAGAAGGTGAAGCGTGACCAGGGCCCAAATGTTGGCACCACGGCCCTGCGTCAACATATGATGCTCCCCCTTAAAGCGGCCTGGGAGAACCGAGGCTCCGAAGAGGTGGTCCAGCCTGCTTCCTCACCAAGCGGCACGCCGCTCCCAATTTCTGCCAGCCAAGGCTCTAGCACCTCATCCGAAGGCAGCTGTGCGTCATACCCATCCTCTGTCGCTCCTGCTCCTCCTCCTCCTCCAAGTCATGCATCCCGCCAGCAATCCATCAGCGTAGCCATGTCCAAGAGACAGCAGTATGCGCCCACTCATCCTACGGCGCAGAAGCTGAATGTGCTCCTGTCCAAGTTGCTGGTGCTGCAGTCGCTCCCTTTTCAGGTGGTGGACTCTGCACCTTTCAGAGAACTGATGGCTTGTGCCGAGCCGAGGTGGAGAGTCCCAAGCCATAATTTCTTTGCCAAGAAGGCAGTACCAGCGCTGCACACTTTTGTTTAACAGAAGGTGGGCCAGTCCTTGAGCCTGTCCGTGTGTAGCAAAGTGTATGGCAGTGCCGACGTCTGGAGCTGTAACTACGGTCAGAGACAGTACATGTCGTTTACGGCCCACTGGGTGAATGTGGTCCTTTTGCAGCAGCAGCAGCAACTTGGACAGGTCACGCTGCTTCGGCCTCCGCGCACCCTGCCCGTTGGGCCTGTGACACCGTGCGACTCGGCCTCCTCATCCTCCGCCATCTCCTCACCCTCCACTGTAGGCTCAAGTCTCAGTGCCCCTCCAGTCTACCATGTGTGCAGGGCACGGAGGTGTCACGCTGTGCTTCACATGGTTTATCTTGGCGAACGGAGTCACACAGGGGAGGAACTGCTTAAATGGATTCATCAGGAAATCCAAACATGGCTTACTCCAAGAAAACTTAAAATGGGAATCATGGTTACCGACAATGGGAAGAACATTTTGTCTGCGCTGCGCCAATGAAGCCTGACCCATGCCCCCTGCATGGCTCACGTCTTCCATCTGGTTGTCAAGCGGTTTCTGAAGTCTTCCTCCCATCTGCAAGACATCCTAACAACTTCAAGGAAACTTTGCTTGCCACTCATACCCCGCCAAACACACCCTTCTTGAGCTACAGTGTCAGAACGGTAGCCCCCAACATAGTCTGATTTGCGATGTTTCCACCCGTTGGAATTCCACCCTTCACATGTTGGACCGATTATATGAACAGAGAAAAGCCATCACGGATTTCCTGATGATCCAAGCGGATAGGGGGACTCCCCTGTGTAACTTCAATGTCAACCAGTGGCAGCTCATACGTGACACCTGCCGTTTGCTCAGGCCCTTTAAGGAAGCCACTTTATTTGTCGGTCGGCAGGATTACGGGATGAACGACGTGATTCCACTTCTTCATGTACTACAGCACATGTTGGAAACCATGGCTGGTCAGGGCACTGGAGACATGGCGTCTACATCTTACGGCCACATGAACCCCGTTGGAGCTGAACTGGAGGAGGAGGAGGAAGAGGAGGAGGAGTGGCCCAGTGAAACACAGTTTAGGCTTGGTGAAATGGCTGGTTTATCTAGTCAGCGGACAGGAGAGGAGGAGCAGGAGCAGCCAGAGGAGCTAGAGGGTTTTGAGGAAGGCGAGACAGAGCACCCGGACACCGTGGCAGTATGCAGTGGAGATGGAGACAGGTAGTCCCTCCGAGTCACTTGCGCAAAAGGCAGGAAACATGCTCACGTGCTTGCGTAGTGACCCCAGAATTGTTTCCATTTGTCGGCGGGATGACTTCTGGCTCTCCACCTTATTGGATCCTCGCTTCCGGCATAAAATGGGGGCATTTTTTAAACCCGCCGAGAGGGAGGACAAACTGAACTACTACAAAGACATTCTGCGTAGTCAGTTGGCCGATGCCTATCTGCGCCATGGTCCATACTCTCGCAGGTCTGACTCGGGGGGAGCTCTGCGCTCACCTTCCACTGCCATGGCTGCTGGGGGGGTTGGCAGGAGCAGCAGCAGCAGCTCCATCAGCAGCAGCCTCAGTCTTCAGTCGCTAATGAGTAGCTTTCTACACCTGCATAGTGAGGCTACTCATGAGCAGCAGGAAGACCTGGAGCAGGACCTCAACCAGCAGGTCATGTCATACCTTGACATGACCATGCCAACACACCTTGAGGATCCGCTGGACTTCTGGGCAGCCAAACCTGGCTTGTGGCCGCAACTAGCAGAGTTTGCCCTGGAAAAGCTGTCCTGCCTGGCCAGTAGCGTGCCATCAGAGAGGGTGTTTAGTGCGGCGGGGGCCATAGTTACGGCGAGGAGAACTCGACTGTCAACTAAAAATGTAGAAAAACTCACCTTTGTCATCAGGGATGGTTCAGCCAGGATTTCCACCCACCAATGGCTGATGCATGCGAATAGATTCAGCATGGTGCCACGTTTTACACTTTCCAAATGGTGCAAAACATATTTATGTCTTTAGGCCAATTTTTGGGTTCCTGCTGATGCCAACTTCAGGGTGTGGCTTCCAGCCAATTTTTGACCTCCTGCTGATGCCAACTTCAAGGTGTGCCTTTCAGCCAATTTTTGGCCACCTTCTGCTGCCAACTCCAGGGTGTCTTTCAAGGCATTTTTGGGCTCCTGCTTATGCTGCTGCCAACTCCAGGGTGTGCCTTCCAGCTAATGTTTGTGCTCCTGCTGCCGCCAACTTCAGGGTGCCTTCCAGCCAATTTCTGGGTTCCTGCTGCCAACTCCAGGGTGTGTCAGTCAATTTTTGGGCTCCTGCTGCGGCTGCTGCCAACTCCAGTGTCTCTTTAAAGCAATGTTTGGGCTCCCGCAGCTGCTGCTTGCAGCTCCAGGGTGTAATTCAGCTAATTTTTGGGCTCCTGCTGCCAACTCCAGTGTCTCTTTAAAGTAATGTTTGGGCTCCTGCTGCTGCTTGCAACTCCAGGGTGTGATTCATCCAATTTTTGGGCTCCTGCTGCCAACTCCAGTGTCTCTTTCAAGCTATGTTTGGGCTCCTGCTGCTGCTTGCAACTCCAGGGTGTGATTCATCCAATTTTTGGGCTCCTGCTGCCAACTCCAGTGTCTCTTTCAAGCTATGTTTGGGCTCCTGCTGCTGCTTGCAACTCCAGGGTGTGATTCATCCAATTTTTGGGCTCCTGCTACCAACTCCAGTGTCTCTTTCAAGCTATGTTTGGGCTGCTGCTGCTTGCAACTCCAGGGTGTGATTCATCCAATTTTTGGGCTCCTGCTGCCAACTCCAGTGTCTCTTTCAAGCTATGTTTGCGCTCCTGCTGCTGCTTGCAACTCCAGGGTGTGATTCATCCAATTTTTGGGCTCCTGCTGCCAACTCCAGTGTCTCTTTCAAGCTATGTTGGGGCTCCTGCTGCTGCTTGCGACTCCAGGGTGTGATTCATCCAATTTTTGGGCTCCTGCTGCCAACTCCAGTGTCTCTTTCAAGCTATGTCTGGGCTCCTGCTGCTGCTGCTGCTGCTGCTTGCAACTCCAGGGTGTGATTCATCCAATTTTTGGGCTCCTGCTGCCAACTTCAGTGTCTCTTTCAAGCTATGTTTTGGCTCCTTCTCCTGCTTGCAACTCCAGAGTGTGATTCATCCAATTTTTGGGCTCCTGCTGCCAACTCCAGTGTCTCTTTCAAGCTATGTTTGGGCTCCTGCTGCTGCTTGCAACTCCAGGGTGTGATTCATCCAATTTTTGGGCTCCTGAAGCCAACTCCAGTGTCTCTTTAAAGTAATGTTTGGGATCCTGCTGCTACTGCTGCTTGCAACTCCAGGGTGTGATTCAGCCAATTTGTGGGCTCCTGCTGCGAACTCCAGTGTCTCTTTCAAGCTATGTTTGGGCTGCTGCTGCTGCTGCTTGCAACTCCAGGGTGTGATTCATCCAATTTTTGGGCTCCTGCTGCCAACTCCAGTGTCTCTTTAAAGCAATGTTTGGGCTCCTGCTTCTGCTTGCAACTCCAGGGTGTGATTCATCAAATTTTTGGGCTCCTGCTGCCAACTCCAGTGTCTCTTTCAAGCCATGTTTGGGCTCCTGCTGCTGCTGCTTGCAACTCCAGGGTGTCATTCAGCCAATTTTTGGGCTCCTGCTGCCAGCTCCAGTGTCTCTTTCAAGCTATGTTTGGGCTCCTGCTGCTGCTGCTTGAAACTCCAGGGTGTGATTCAGCCAATTTTTGGGCTCCTGCAGCCAAATCCAGTGTCTCTTTAAAGCAATGTTTGGGCTCCTGCTGCTGCTGCTTGCAACTCCAGGGTGTGATTCATTAAATTTTTGGGCTCCTGCAGCCAACTCCAGTGTCCCTTTAAAGCAATGTTTGGGCTCCTGCAGCTGCTGCTGATGCTGCTGCTGCTTGCAACTCCAGGGTGTAATTCAGCAAATTTTTGGGCTCCTGCTGCTGCCAGCTCCAGGGTGTGTTTTTCAGGCACTATAGGGGCCCCTCATAGTGATGCCACCTCAACTCTCTGCAATTGTGCCGCTTTGCGATTCTATTAGCGATGCCTCCGATCTGCACGTGATAATTATTTACAGTATTATTTCAATAACCCAGCACGCGTCCTATGCGTGTTACAGCAAGGCAGAATGGTTTACAACCCTATTGAGGCTCTAGGAGGCTCAGAAATAGCCATTTTTAATAGCGATTCGTCACAAATAAATTCGGGTCGAAATGATTTTTGTCGGAAAATTCGGCAAATCAGTCGAAGTTCGCTCATCTCTAGTCTTAACCCTTGCAAAGTTTGGCCTTACTGTAATTTACGGGCATCTACCATGCCTTTTTCTGGTAAGAGTTTAATATTGGTGGTGGTGGGTACAGGTTTGTGTGAAGACGCATGCACTGTGGGATCATGTCAGATATTCACAATTATTGGATGTTTTGGAAAGCTCTGTGTTTGAGTATTTAATTTTGCTATTAGCGTGGTATTGTCTGTATGTTTAATCCTATAGAATAGACACAGAATACATATGCATATGCAGTCTGGTTAGGACTCAGCACATAGGGCTTTTTTGGCTACATTCCAACCGCACCTCAAAACGTAGAGGTGTGAAAGGGGCCATAGAGGATGAATTACATTACTATTTCTGCAGATCTGCAAAATGCATCCAGACAGGTGTGAACGTAGCCATAGAAGCTGTAAGGTGTCCATGACTAAACTCCTTTGTTCATCATGAGATGGTAGTTGGTGTTGAGTAAAAGTGATCATAAAACTTAGCAGGCAACTTCCAGACCTTCGGCTACAGCATTGGTTTCAGCTAACGTACTGTAGGTAAAGTGCTACTGGCCTAGCAAAAGCACCTTTATGTGCTGTCTTGCTTCTAATGTAGAAATGTCCTCTAAGGGAATTGGATTTCAAGTTCTCCCTTTGGACAGTTTTGGCCATTTCCACTGCTGGCACAACTGCATGTAGCTTAGGTCTTTGCTCAGAATGTGCATGTTCTGGGTTTAGTTTGTTCTTACCCAGGATCAACCTGTCCATCTCAGTCCATAGATTGCCACAGTAGGAGAGGAGCTGTTGGCCATGACCTTTGTTGATGTCATTGTCCTAATAGGGTAGTTTCTTTTACTTTATTTTCACCAAGGCAGCAGAACATTTGTTGGTAGAAATGTCAGCCATTACTGCAACAGGTTCTTGTCTAAAGCAAATTAGGACCCCCTAAGAGGCTGTTGTTTATTCAGGTCCAATGAAGGGCATGATTTTTAGAGCAACACCTTCATTCTGAGCATTGTAATTGAACACCACTATTATCTGGTTTGGCTTGCAAGGATTATACAAACCAAATGATGGAGGGTACCAGCATTCTTCTCCTTCTGTATGTGTTGGTGCAAGCTCAGCATGATCTCTGACAAAAATGTTTGCATAAAGTCTAAGAAATGCTTATTCATTTCTGGTTTCCTCCTCAAGTTATGCTTTAGGGAGAAAAATCTAGCAGCTGCTTTCTGTATATTGCCTTGTAATGTGAATTCTCTCTTTGATAATAGAAAGGTAGAGCTACCCAGCTGTTGGAATCATCACATATGAATGACTTGTCTGTAACCTTCAGCAATTCCTTATGTTCCATGAAGGTGTCAACGTGTTGTCTTCTTCACTAGTTGTAGTTGAGCAGCTCCCCAGGTTGTCATCTTAAGTTCATGCTCTCACTAACTGCTGCTCAACTTCTCCTTCATGGTATAATGATATGGGCATGTCTCAAAATTTGTCATGATGATTTTGACCTTGGAAGACCTCCTGGGGAGCGCGTGATCATTGTTAGTCACCTGAAAACTGTAATCAAAACAGACAAAACAGCCATTTAGAGTGAACGAATCACGCAAAAAATGGGGCAGTTTTTTATTTATTGTAATGCTTGAGTGAAGTAGATGGCAGCAGATCATGTTGGGGTACAGGGAAGTCTACAGTCTTGTCAAGTAGCACCTGAGAGGATCTCAAGTACCACTAGTGTTAATAGTACCACCTGTCGGGAACCCCTGACCTAGATCCATCATCATATGCTATATTGACATACCTTGTGTACCCTTAGGAAGTCTCTGCTAAGTAGTAATAGCCCAGCATTCTTGTTAAGGACCGGTATTTTCTTAGCTATAGCCCTTGTGTGGATGATGAGCAGCCTTTGGTGTATGAATCGATTCTGCTGGATGGTATCTGGATGAACATCACAAATAAGGAAAATTTCAGACTGCCTTGGAGAGAAGCTATGATGAGTCCATTGGCTTTCAAAGATTTCCATAATGCCACAACCCAGGGTGGAAGGGTTAAAAAAGTATACACTTTCAGAGTCTTTTCTGGATGCCCCTTGGGACAGTGGTTCACTAAACATTTTTGCATAGTATTTGTCACAAAGGTCTTCAGAACTCCTTACATGTGGAAGTTGTGGCAACAGATAATGTTCCTTGATCGTGAAACTGTCCAGATGTGGCACACTGCAGATCCCTCTGCTGTATGACCACATAAATTTCACCTTGGTCAAGGTCATGGAGACCAAGATCAATCCAAATAGCAGTATTACAAATTAGGAGTATTGACTTTGCACTTTTGTGCAGAAACCTTTGTGTTCCTGGAAAGAATGTGATGTAAAGGTAGTTTTACCTGAGGTCCACCATTACCATGAATTTGCCAATATCCAGATGATACAGCACAGAGGTTCAATCTTAAGTCTGTTCTGTCAGTTCAGGTTTTCAGTAGTTCACTTGGGACAGATAATACAGGATGCCCTCAGGCCAAACCCACCTTGCACTGCCAAAAGAGTTTGGTACTTGCATGACCTGATCTTTTGGAGAAATATAAAAGCAATATTTTATAATGATGAAGTTCCTGACTTCTTCTGGATAAAGATTGTACACTTGCCTGTTGCAATCTGCTTTATCCAGGCATTCGGCATCTTTTAGAAAAGCCAATAGCCAGAACAATAATGATAACTAAGAAACACCTTGGAAATGGCATCCCATGACCAGCCACTGCATCTGTCTACTGGCAACCATTAAAGCCATTGCCCAGGCTGATATTTGACACAAATCCAAGTCATTTATGGATTAATTGCTCCAACATTTTTGAAAGACACAATTGCACTTCAACCTTTAAGATCGCCTGCCTGAGATGTTGGTCCCCAGGTAGAGGCAAACTTGGAGTGAAAAGAGCAGCTGAGAACCGCTTTAACTGGAATTGGATAATGGTCATAATGGTCACTTTGATCAGGCAAGAAACTGGATTGTCAGCACCCAATGGGTGGGGGGGGGGGGGGCTTGTTGACCAAACCCACAGTATCCACAAGGGATAAACATTACTCACATAGGTTACCAGCACTTCCTCACAATTCATGCTGATTTCACGGGAATGAGTTATATAGTTATAGCAGAACAAAACCTGGGTATTTGACTTTCCTGGGTTTTGATCCATGCCCCGGGGCATCCTGAATTGGGATGCATCGCTATGTAAAACCCCCCAGTTCACCTAGTATAACTTGCCTCTCCTCGATCCAACAGCACATGCATGGGCTCTCCTCCAATCAAGACCTTTGCCATGTTTACATCTTTCAGCAAAGGGCCCTGATTGCCATCTGATTGGCTGGGATGAGAGCGCACCCAAGCCGGCAGCTATGCGGCAGTGGGCACTCCCCTTTGTAAAGAATCAAAGCTCTGATTGGACGAGAGCCCGAGCATACGCCGTTGGACTGGGGAAAGGTGAGTTATTACCAGTGACCTGGAGGGGGGGGGGGGTTCACACAGTGGATTCAAGATGCCCTGGGGGGGAACCCAGCGGCCGGCCTGGAATCTGTTACATTCCAGGCTGGCCACTGGTGGGTTTTGTTCTGCTTTAAGAAGAAACCCTTGTTTTGAACAAAGACAACATAGAAAAGGCTATGGTTGCATACCTTGTCTGTGTGATCATGTTGCCCACTTTATGTCAAAACTGTATGAGACAAGCAAATATAGGGAGTCTGGGATTCAATCAAGAATTAAGTGATTGAACTTGGAGAAAGACTCCACCCAAGTCCCCATTAGAGCGAATGAAGTGCGCTGCTGCATTTACTATAACAGAAGGGGTGTGCCGAGGTGGCAGCGGTGCGTGAACATATCCAGGACCCGTTCTTTGAAACCAATAACTGGTTTGTTATCGGCCTTACCATGGGTGAGTATAGACATTTTTTTTTGTTTAAGTACTACATTCAGCCTGTAATCTTATAGTGGACCCAGACCCAGTGATAACCTTGGCTTGTCCTCCCCTAAAGCCTCCTTGATAGGGATTCCTCTCAGTAAATGGAAGACCCTGAATGTGTCTCTCCAGCTTTTGTGTTTGAGGCGAATCTCTAGTATCCAATCTGTAGTGGATTCCTTGTGGTGGCTGTGTTCTTTTATGTGTAGTGTTTTATTTGGTGATATCTTGATGCCTGTTGACCTACAGTGTTGTGTTTCCCAATGTTTGGTCCCTGATGTTCTCTATATCCCTCCCTTGCTGCCTTGAGTTACTAACATAATCTTTTTTTTTTAATAAAACATTTGTGGCCAAATGTCCACCTTTTTGTTTTTCTTTAGCTTAAAACAATATTATATTTGTCAACTTTTCAAACTATTTGCCAAATTTTTTTAATGTAAAAAATTGTTAATTTTTCCTTCAATGTTTAATGAATAAAATAAGCAGGTAAGTTAGTGCAGTTCTTCCTGCTTTTTGATGAGGTAAGGGGGTTTGGGGTGTTTGGGGGGTTTCACCCCGCGGGACATCCCGATCTCGGATGTCCCGCGGGGAGGGAGGTGATCGGCCCGGGAATCTTATAGATTCCCGGGCCGATCACCCGTGGGTGTTGGTCCACTTTAACTTCTGACGTTCTCCTGTTGTTTGGTATGGCTTAACACTAATAACATTTATAAAAGCTTCCTATGAAAAAATGTGGAATCAACTTTTATCTGTGCTTCTGAAATGAAACAGTTAAAGCACCAAATACAACCTGTAGCTATGTCATTGCTATTTGCCCAGTTTACCAGCATCTGTGCGGCTGCCTCAAAGCCATTCATTCTCTCTTGGCTTATGAGATCGTGACAGGATGCTGCTGCTGGCATTTAAAGGGGTGCCTGACACCAGATGGATGGATGGAAACCTCCAGTCACAGTTCCAGCCTGACAAAAGCTTGCCAACATCATTAGATCATACCCATACCTCATTACATGCCCGTAAAGGTCAGGTCGTAAAATGTAAACACCTTCTGAATTTTAGATTGTGTGTCTCGCATAGTCTCAATGCTTCGTCAAATTCAATTTAAACCAACTAAGTAACTTGAGCAAACGTTTTACCATCCTGGCTACTGGTCACGGTGAAAATGCATTATTTATTTGTTCATATACTAATAAGTGTAGATCGGGGTTCCCCGGGGGCAAGGACCAAAACCCAGGATAGTCAAAATCCTGGGTTTTGGTCCACTTTAAAGTGCACCAATCACCAGGATTTTGCCTATCCTTGTCATTAGTTTTTGCCCCGGGGGTATCCTCGATTTGGGATATAACCCCCCAGATCTCCTTCTCCACTCAACTTTTAGCCATTCCCACGCTCACAGTGTTTGTCCAATCAGAGCTTCAGGCCGTTGTTTTGGCTTGGGTGTTGGTATAGGAACCGGTAGCAGCTGCATTCCCGGTTTCCTAGGAGCAGGAGCGCTCCCAGCTGCAGGGATTAAGCAAGGGAAATATGGAAAGGTTTCCAGATGATCTGGAAGGGTTTACACATTAGGGCATCCCAAATCACCTATTTGGCCAGACGTGGGGGTGATTGGTCCATTTTAATGAGCGCGCATACGCCCACCATGTCAGAGCCCAGAGATGCCAATGTCACAGCTAAAAAAAACAAAGGAATATGGTACTTACCAGAGATTTTTTCAGCAGTTGCCTCTTGCCCCCTCCTCACCTCTACTGTGTCCCACAACCCCGGACAGGTTGGACACTCGCTGCTAGTCTGCTAAACATGGCCAGAGCTGTAGAAGCTTCTTCTCTCCCCGCCTGGTCGGGGACAAAATGTGTGGGAACTAAGATGGTGCAGCTCTGTCCCCACCCGGCGGGGAAAAGAAGTAGCACACACACACCTCGCTGGTAGCACCAGGCACACGAAGGGGCCGGCCGAGGGGGACAAATAGGCGGGCGAGGGGCCGCGGGGACTTTGCAGAAGTGTCCGGTGACCCGCAGTGACTTTGGTGTGGCGGCCCGGCAGCCAGGTGAGAAGCAGCGGACTACTGGGATTTGTCCCGGTATGCCCTATGGCCAGTCCGCCCCTGTCTGCCAGTGTGAAATGAATGGAGCTGTTACAAGCTATCCTCCTGTCGTTAGGGACTGTAGAGATGGAAAACTGTTGCCTCTTTTGACATCTGTGAATAGAGCAGGGGTGAACCTAAGCCCCCCTCCACCCCCTGCCACTGTCCTCTACCACTTAACTAAACCCTCCACCCCCTGCCACTGTCCTCTACCACTTAACTAAACCCTCCACCCCCTGCCACTGTCCTCTACCACTTAACTAAACCCTCCACCCCCTGCCACTGTCCTCTACCACTTAACTAAACCCTCCACCCCTGCCTCTGTCCTCCACCACTCACTTGACTTCTCCACCCCCTTTCGCTGTCTTCTACCACTCACTTAACCCCTCCATCTCACCTAGCCTCTTCACCCCCTGCTGCTGTCCTCTACTACTCACTTAACTTCTACACTCCCTGCCACTGACCTCTACCACTCACCTAACCCTCCACCCCCTGCTGCTGTCCTCTATCACCCACCTAACCCCTTTGCATGGCCACTGACCCGCACTTCTGACCTAACCTAGCAGAAGGCTCAGCAGTAGAAAAGACCCATCAGCAACAGAGTAGGAGGGGGCAACAACTGGAGGACCAGACAGGGGCAGGAAGTACCAGAGGGCAAACAGCAGCAGAGAAGGGAGACTGGCCCATAATGCAGTGCAACGCAGGTAACTGTAAATAAACCTAGCTCAGCATGCATAAGTATAAGGGTTAAATAGGAACAATCACCAGGATTCTCACTATCCTGGCGATTGTTCCTCTCCAGCAGGGCATCCCAATTTGGTGTGAAACCCCTTTGAAGTGCCAATAATTCTTACCTTACTGGTGATCCCATGGCACATGCTCTCCTCCAGTCTGTGCCTAGTGCTCCATTCAGCTTTACTAAGCCACTTTGACAGAGCTGACATCAGAGACCAGAGATGGCAACACATCCTGCATGTGCACCATGGGAACCTTGGTGAGGTGAGTATACTAGGTAATCTTCATCATTTTATACAAAGTCACATCATGATTTGGAAAAAGGAATCAGTCGTCACTGGAGTCTTTAAGCTCCCTGGAGACCAGGACTCCTTCCCAGAGGTCTGACCTGTAGGAATCTAAAATGCACCTTGCCCCCCTCCTGCCCTTTGTGATTCTGACATTTAGTAGATAATTATCTTTTCATTTTTGATGCTCTGTCTACAAGGGGACAATGAAATGGCATAGTGTGCAGCCATTTCCAGGTCATCTTAGAGTTAGGGGTGTGGCATGGGCATGGCGAGGGAGTGGCTAAATTTGAAAAATAATTGGTGCACTGCAGGTGCCTATGCTTTTTCTCCTCTTCCCAATTTTAAAAAGTTGAGATGTATGCTTCTCGTGAGGTGCCACGCCTATTCCAGAATAGATTTTAGTGTTCAATGTCTTTTATTGAGAAACAGGTTAAGTTAACACAGTATATTTGTCAAAATTATCAGCACTTACAAATCTAGCATTATCCTTTGCTAAAGGTATATACGTAGGGGAAATCAGACATATAACATATCAAATCACATGTTTGTTCCCTTCTTGTTTACTAAGGATCTTGTTCCTTTCTCTCCTTAACCAGACCAACAGCCTGGCACATTTGGAAAAACAACTCCCTTGTCCCAGCTGCATCAGTGTCAGCACTTACATTTGCTCCTGCATCCACTCAAAACTGAAATGCTGCCTCACCAATTTCTCCTGGTACCGGTCATGTTGGAGCTTCCTTTCCCAGAATTTAACTGACATAACCCCACAATGCAAAGCAGCAGGAAACTTTCTCTTTGCAGGTGACCTGCAGCTCCATGAGACAAGATTTTGTTTTAAAAATTGACTACAGCAGAAGTTACAAAAAAGTAAATGAATTTTTATTTGCAAATGAATATTCATGTGCAGCAATCTGAATTGCCCTGGGGAGCGATGCATATGAGCATTGTTTCTTGTAAGAGTGTTGGTCCAGTTTAAAGTGGGCCGTCACCCTGGGGTGATCGGCCCGGGAATCTATAAGATTCCCGGACCGATCACCTCCCTCACCGCGGGACATCCGAGATCGGGATGTCCCGCGGTGAGGGACCCCCCCGAAAACCCCCCAAAAACTCACCTCCTGCGCGCCCCTCTAGTCGTGCGCGCGCCCGCGCCGCCCGTTTGTGAATGGCCGGCGGGGGTGCGCGCGCTGTGAGAGGGACGTGCGGGAGGCGGCGGCGGACGCGCTGGCTTGTCCGTCGCTGTCAGCGCTTGTCCGTCGCTGTCACCCGGCCACGTGGGAGCGTTGTGAGGTGAGTATTGGGGTGTTTCTGGGGGGTTTTACACAGCGGGGCACCCCTAATCGGGGTGCCCCCCTGAAGTGGTCCAAAACCCAGGATAGTCAAAATCCTGGGTGTTGGTCCACTTTAAGTAGGGAAGTTGGAGAGTGCAGTCCCCTTTGTTCTCAAGATACCAACTCGAGGGGAAGAAATATCCCAACTGTTTAAACTCTAGGGTTCAGCTATATACAGTGTTTAACTACATTGTAATATAGTAATAAAATCATGTTCACCTAACGCCTCGAAATAATTGCTTTTAAACGTACAAATGTTGAGGACAACATCCGTTAAAGTTGGGGGTATTGAAGTGAGATTAACCTGCAGCTTAAGGTACTGTGGGTTTAAACCCAAACCAGACTTTCTGCCCCAGGGCATCCCGATATGTAAAACCCCCAGGGCGCCCAATATTCGTACTTTTCCCCAAGCCCAACGGCGCATGTGCGGCTGGCTCCGCCATCACTCACCTCCCTTCTCAGCTGTCTGCGGATAGTCGTAAAAATTGGATAGTCATATGGGCAATCCTGGGACAATTCCCTGGACAGACGATGCTAGGATGCCTCTCTGTGTGAAACCGGCTGGGTTCACTCACGCTACCATAGCGCATGAGCAGGTCATGGCTACATCTTCAAAAAGGTGTGTTAATATTGTATTACGCTAAACAAAATTTGTTTTCGATTAGGGCCTCAAACACAACTGCATGGGGCCCCAGAAATGGTAAGCCCACCCTTGAGTGGGGATCATGCTAACATTTTGGTAAATCGAGTATATCTTTGGGTGCACATTTAGTTTTGAACTGAAATGTATATCTGAGTGAACTTTTTTACTTTGACAAATAAAAAAGTGCAACCAAAAATCTTTCTAAAAAAAAAAAAAACACTTTTTTTCACTGTCTGCAATAAAGCTTTTTTTCCAGGGGGATTTTTTGGAAAGTTTGGAAAAAACAGCACCTTATGGGGTATGCAAAAACAAAATGGCAAATTCTTTAGTATACCCAAAAAGGAGCTGTTGTTTCTAAACTTTCCAGAAATTATTCTTACCTCATTGGAAAAATTGGCATGTAAAACATGTAAAAATGCCCCATCGCAAGGTCAAGTGATCTTATAGGAAAAATTAGCACAAATATTTTTATTGCACTTTTGTGTGTTACAGGAGGCTGGTTTCACACCAGCATGGATGTGGAGAGCTTGCCCTTTCGCGTGAGAACCCTGCATCCGCCTGTGAAAAGCTGCCCATAGTAATCTATGGGTGCTTCGTCTTGGCATGACACAGGGGCTGCAATACTGTTTGGACGTGTCTTCACACTCTCGGATCCTGAACGCAAGCCCTTAAAAGAATATATCGAGGATAACCTCAAAAAAGGGTTACTTCGATCCTTCACCTCCCCAGCTGGCACAGGAATCTTTTTTGTCCAGAAAAAAGATGGATCCTTGTGCCTATTTATAGACTACCGAGAGTTTAACAAGGTCACTATTAAGAAACAATAACCCTTGCCCTTTAATCCAGAACTTTTTCAGAGACTCAGGTCCACTCACATTTTTTCAGGCTAGATCTCAGGGGAGCGTACAATCTGATCCGGATTCAGGCCGGGGACGAGTGGATAATCGCCATCAGCCACTATGAAAATTTAGTGATGACCTTTGGGCTTTGCAATGCCTATGCTACATTTCATTTTTTCCTCAACAACATTTTTTAAGACATCTTGGATCAATTTATCATGGTTTATCTCATCTATATTTTTTCTCATATGTGTATGAACATTGGCAACACATGAATATTTACCTGGATCTGATCATCAACTCTCTCTTGCCTTTTCCTTGAATTACTCTGCTTGGATCTGCCTCCCTTGTTGCCAACCCGGAACTGGACTTTTGACTCTGCTTGGTTCCTCCTACCTTGGTTCTAACCCGGAACAAGAATTTAGACTCTGCTTGGATCTGTTCAAATTGAACTCATATCCAGGATTAAGGAAGAATCCATCCATGAGAATCATCCTGCCCCAATTGACCAACCAAGAGGACTTTCTTATGTTCTGGAACTATACCTTTGTCTCGAAGCCGTCCGTTAGCAAGACTTACCGAGGGTCCACGATCATCCCCTAGCGGGACATTTTGGTCTTCAGAAAACGATTGATCTTGCTTATATATTATTTTAGTGACCGAACTCTTCATGGATTGCAAAGTTTTGAGTAAGTCGTGTGCCAACTGTGCCCGTAGTAAGGCTTCTCAACACAAACCTTGGGGGTTACTTCATCGCCTGCCATTTCCCTCTACGCCCTGGAGTATGATCTCGATGGATTTCATAGTGAAGCTACCCTGGTCTTTAGCTCTAGCCGTGGTTACCTGTGAATCAAGAACTTCCTTAATTCCTTTTTTGTGTACAGACCTGGATTTGATCATCAACTCTTCCTTGCCTGCTCCTTGGGTTACTCTGCTTGGATCTGCCTCCCTTGTTGCCAACCTGGAACTGGACTTTAACTCTGCTCAGATGCCATTATTAGTGTTCGATTCATGTCCAAGGTAATCTTGCCATCATTCCCTACCTCTTCTATGAAGGCTAAAAAGAAGAGGGTAAGTATTGCTAAATGTTTTGGGAATATTCCAATGGAAGACCATCTGGACCAGGTGCCTTGCACCTTCAGTTTCCTATTGCCCTGTGAATCCCTTCTATAGTGATGGGTTCCTTGAATGTATTTTTTATGTCTTGGACAAATTTGGGGAGTTTAATTTTTAACATAATCACTTTAAGAGGAACTTCTGAGGTCCCAAGTCCCATTCCTTGGGGCATCCCGAATTGAGATTCCCTGCTGTGTGAAACCCCCTTAGGGCGCTCATTCCTCTTACCTGCTGCTCGAGCCCTCACTGCGCCTCAGCATCTTGACTGTGTCCCTGCTCAACTCCAGCTGTGTGCTTACCCGTGTCAGGTCTCTCTGAATGGGTGGCGCAGGCGTGCCCACGGTTAGAAACAGAGTGTGGATGTGGCTGGCGGCGCACTTGGAGCCAAGCGAAATTGAGCACACTGATTGGCTGAGCTGGGGCTCTGCTAAGTTGAGTGTACCAGATTCAGAACTCAGGGCCCCAGGGAAGGGAATGGCCATGGCAGACCTGACTGCCAGTCCCAAGATTCCAAGAACCGAGTATAACCCAGAATACACCAGCCAACGACCAAAAAAGGCTGTCCTCTGTTGTAGCCAACCTTAGCTGAAGACTCCTTTCTTTGTTATAAAAAAAAACAGGTGGTCTGCTAGATTGCTAAAATTACTCTGAAGCTTTCCTCCGGCTCTTGTGGCAATTCCATTTATTGTCCAGTCCCAGCTATGGATTCTATTTTCCAACTCCTGCAAACACACATACATTAAATCCCTTTTTAATTAGAATTGTGACTGAGAGCATCACATAGAGAACATTATACTGAAAAACAGAGTTTGGTACTAAAAATGGTTAGCCTTCAACGGAATTGCAAGGCCAATTGTTAAAAGATTAAAAATCAAAGCTATATATGTATGGTCTCCAGACTGGACCAAGACCTATAAAGACAAACCAATAGTCAAGTTATAACATCACAAATGTATTAGGCACCGTATATAAAATATCCCATATACTGGACACTGACATTAAAATCAACACATGACAATTCTTTGTGGCCTAATAATTACCACATTTCCCGACACCAGTTAACTGCACCCAATAATAACGATAAAAATATATAAATAATACTGTAGCTCTAATAAATATACTGTATATAAATAATGTGCTTTGCTACTATTCACCCTAACACTCAGAAAAAAATGCAGAGGGGTTGATATCACCAATAATATCTATGAACCATCAGAGAAGAGAGCTAGTTTTTTTTCAGTGAAGCTGATTGATAAAAGTCTATAGAACGCAACCCCTGTTTGCGACAACAGTTTCCAATACTAAGTATCCCATTCCTGACAGAGAATAAATTTATGTTCTATATTTTGATTTGTTTTTTTTTCTAATTTCATGGTCTGTCTATTGTTATGTTGACTTCCTTTGTGTACCTGAACCTTTATGGGCTGGGATGTCCAGCTCCAGCTTTTGGTGGAAAAGAGTACCCCACTTGTAACCGCTTCCAGGGAAGAAAAAGTGTCTTAAGACCCCCAGACACCTTAAGAAAAGCCCTGAGCCCTTCTAAATCGCTCTTTCTCCTACTCCTACTCCTAGATCACCTGATCTATATCAGGTATTCCTCTACTGGGGGACAGGAAGCCTACACTTTTTTATACTCTTATGTGGTTGTATGGCTGCCCCCGTCCCTCAGTGGTCACTACTTGAGCAATGCGCATGACAAATCACACTGGTCACGTTTGCTGGGCTTGTTCATGCTGGGAACTATAAGGGAGAGGGGGGCTGTGCAACCACACATGAAGGGTGGCCGGTATACACACGGGGGGTCTGAGGCGGGCGACAGATGACATGTGGTAATGTTAACTAAACCTTTCCTTTGGTATAGTTTTCTCTGATTGTCTCCCGACTGCCTTCATATTATTAGTACCTCTCAGTCTGCTCAGCAGACACTCTCCTGGCATTTTGTTACATTTGTTAATTAGTTTGTGCACAATCATCTTATATCGGATTAAACACCTTGGAGAGAGCATATGTGTGATAGGACATTGCCAATATTTACATGGCTGGTCAGTGAGACAAGTTTATTGTTAGAAATAATATTTGTTGTACAATACATAAAAAAGCCCAATTATCATCTCCCCCCCCCCCCCCCCGTGTTTTTGTATTAGTGTGTGCATGTTTTTTAATATTGTCATTTTGTATTTTTATGTGCATTGGCTCCCAGCTACATTGGCTCCCAGCTACTGTGGCTTATCAATACTACATACAATTTTGTGGGTAGAGTGCAGACCTTCTGGGGACCTGTGTGGGATTTCCAGAAATCCCCCTTTCAATGGTTGTGGTTATAGTATAGATGGGCACAGTGTGGTCTGGCACCCCCATTTGGTGATAGTATTGGGCTGTGCGCGTCTAATCTATTTGTAGCTACAACCACACATGAAGGGTGATCATCAAAAAATAAAAAAGGAGGGGCAAACATGGCTACCTGCTGCAGCTTCTACAGTGTGTTGTAGTAAATTGAAGAAAGGCACATTAGACTGGCTTCTAGTGAGCCCCTTGCTGCCTTATTATTTCCATTGCCAGGACTGTCCCTGTAGCCACTTGTCTACCACTCAACATTTTTATATGTGGTGGAGGTGGTGAGTTGTATAATGTTACCTGATGTACAGTATACAAGCAAAACGTTTCATAAGGCGCTGCAGATTGCCATGACCAAGCTGTTACTACGGTATACAGTTGTGATTACAGTGAAAGGTTCTGCAAGTGGATCCCTGGCATTTGATAATTCTGATAGCCTGTCAAGTTGATTGATGCTTCAAATAATAGTGCAAATAAATAATGTCTATACTATGGCTTGCAGAGCTTTTCTCTTTGCGCAGATCCTTTCAATTCTTTGTATATTAAGTTCACTCAGGACCAGGGGTGTACACAGCAGGGCCCCATCCTCACCACACCCCCCCTCACAGACACTCACTGGCCGCAAACTACTTTGGTGCGCAACAGCAAGGCGTCGGAGATATAGGGGCCGCACACAGCGCTGACGGGGGAATAAGGAACGCGCTTGCAGCGCCAATGGAGAGACATGCGCACAGGTGCGGTGCCAGCAGAGAAGCAGGGTCTGTGTGTGGTCTCACCAAGTTGGGGTCCTACGTTCCAGCAGGAAGGAGGCGACATGGCTAGGTGAGTATTCAGAACAGGTACATACCATAGGGGCAATGGAGGCAGACCCCCTTGTTCCACATGCCTGGGGGCACGTGCCTGCACTGCCACTATAGTATGTACGCCCCTGCTCGGGACACAAACTGTATTTTCTGCTGTTATAGTCATTTAACCTCTTCCTGGCCTGACCATTTAAATATATACATGCACATTTATTATAATTTTTCTTCATCTGATTTAGTTTTCCTAAAAACAAAAAGCCAAAAACTGACATTTTCAAATTTACCAAAGATGAATACCCCTGCGCTACAATTAGTAAGATAGTAACATTTATAGGTGTCTCATGTTTTGTCACTGTACAACATCTATTCTGGCCAAAAAAACTGAAATAATAATACATTCTTTTATGTTCTACTCTTATTTCAGGTTTTGCGGTAAGCCCTACAAACATACTATGATGGTTTTTAGATGTGTTCTAAATCTTTTGTAACAGAAGAAAATGAAGAAAAGAAGGAAACTATATACATTTTTTCATAATCTCCTTATTTTTTTAATATTATGTCATCCAACGGCACAAAGCAATGGTCTGAGGTGTACCCTAAAATATTATATCAAATACATCTAGATTGGCTCATAAATTAGAGATTGGCTATAAAAAAGCTGGCAATTCATTGAAAGATATCTTTTCAAATAAGATGTGCTCAGCATACCCTAGTTGGCCTTTGTTGCTACATGGTTTGAAGTTATCCACGGAATGCATATTATTGGGAAATAGATGACAACGGGACCTTTTTGATCTGTGGAGTTTAGCATAACTATAGAAACATCTAACAGAATAATGAGGAAACCTCAAACCTCGTGACTACACACACATCCCCACATAAGAAAGGGACATTCCTTTGTCATTCCTTTAATAGCTCCAGTCATAGGCATCTGCTGTAATGGATACTTTCACATCAAAGTGCTCTCGGTAAATCTTCTTCGTGATCCAGGTAATCTTCAACCCCAACCGTGAATGCATTTAATGCTTGGCAGCCTGGTCACTATTATTGTAAACAAGTGGACAGACAGCTGGTACATTCTTTTGCCATTATAATGATAACATCAAGGGCTTCTATTTTTAAAAAAAGCACGGGCATCCTGTGAAGTTGCTCCTGAAAAGGCTGACCCCGAATAGAGTAACAAATGAAGAAGCCTGACATAGACATTGCCTGTGAATTTAGATGACACGGAAGAGCTGTCATCGCTATGTTTATCTGACTTTCAACTTTGATATTGGGCTTGTCACCTCATCGGGATGGCAGCAGAGTATGTTAAATGCTTTCATTGTAGAATCCACTACAAAGTGTTAACTGCTGCACAGGTCATGAAGATAAACAAACACACTGTGGCTGCCACCCTTTATAGCTGACGCCCAACAAAAGCAAAATGTTTTATGTTAATTTTGGAACATGGTAGGGTTACATCCACATAAATGCTCTTATCATTGACTACATTCTTCCAAAAAATTCTGTCTACCAGCAAATCAAGCCATGCCACCCATTACAGCTGAAGCCTAACAATGGGAAAAAGGTTTATTTGAGCCATTTATCATAGAATTAGGTCCACGTTAAGGTTCCTGTGAGGGTATGGAAATGTATCCTTAAAGTAGACCAAAACCAATGGTGATCGGCCCGGGAATCTTATAGATCGATTCCCTCCTCCCGGGGCATCTCGAACCCACCAGGTCTCCCCATACACCTACCTTGTTTCCTAGGCCAATGGCGCATGTGTGAGCAGCGGCCGCATCTCCTCTGTCCCTCTAAAAAGGAGGGCATTTGTGAATGTTAGAGGGTAGCTGGGGATGCGGCCGTCAGCACGCTCGGAGCCGTTGGCCTTAGATGAAGTCTTAGACGACATGATGTCAGCGACTCTGAGCGCGCTGATTGGACAAGCGGCCGCACATGCGCCGTAAGACCAGGAAGAGGTGAGTTGGCTTTGGCAATCTGGCGGGTTTCATGCAGCGGGGCACCCCTGATCAGGATGCCCCAGGGGAAAAGAACCAAAACCCAGGATAGTACTGGGTGGTGCAGATCATTCAGGTACAGTGACATACATTCTGTGTAAAATATTTTATATACGGAGTTTAGGCATACTCCCTCAGCTCCTATAATAATTAAGCACCACAGATGCCCCCCAGCTAATAATTAATAAACAGAGTGCAGAGTGAATGAACCCATTCGTTAAAAGGCAGAGCACCAGCAGAATCCAATAATTAATAGGTGGAGTGCTATTGGAGCCCCCAGAACCAAATATAGGCAGTGTGGCAGAAGCCCACAAAAAGCCCATAACAGACAGTATGGAAGAACCCCATAGCAGGTAGTGTGGCAGAACCCCCCTCCAAGAACCCCATAACAGGTAGCGTGGCAGAATCCCCCTCTCAAGAACCCCATAACATGCAGTGTGGCAGAATCCCCCCTAAATGTTTCTTACAGGGAGCCCAGCAGAAGTATGGAGGACGGCTGGCCAGGAAGCAGCTGAACTCACGAAAAAGCTCTGCATGCTGCTCCCCATGCTGCTGCGGCGCAGACAAGTGGGGGAAGCTATCACATGACACCTGTGTAACTTGTCTGATTTGTGTAAGATTAGGAGCAGCATGCAGAGCTTGTCGGTGAGTTTAACTATTCCTTGCTTACCGGTCACCCAATGTCTCCACAGTGTACATTACAGAGCTGCCTTCCCCTCCTCACATATACTGCTGCTGGGCCACCCTCTTAACTTGACTTCAGGATCGCAGTCATGGGGAGCAGTTGGCCGGGCCCCCCCACGTGACCAACCTGATCATGGGTCCCATCGCAACTGAGACCCATGTGACTGCGATTGTTATGCCACAGCCTGTAAGGGACCCTGACTAAGCAGAATTAGGTTGTCTCTCCTTGTACAGATACATGAGTTTTAATGGCCACAACCATTGCCAAAGCTTCAGGGCCTACTGATCTTTGTCTTGAAATTGCAACTTGGGACAGAGACATACAAGCACCCATGGATCTAGCCAATTGCTGCCAGGACAATAAATACCACGAGGGGAGCCAGTGGAGCAAAAATACTCCACTAGCAGCTGGCTTCTATTGTCCTCAGCTTCAAGCCCTTTTTTCAAAAGTGCTCTCCTGACACTCCCACTAACCCTGGACAGCATGATTTTCCACAACCCCTTCCCTGCATCACAGGTTGTCATTTGTCATCACAACCTTCCACTGCAATGGAAGAAACTAGTGTTCCTGTAGATTAGGGCTTGCATTGTGACTGAGCTGGGCAGCGCAAGCAGATAGAGGTGAACCGAGCCTAAACTTCAGTATGAAGTGCTAGAGGTTGCATTTTTTTTGTATTTTAGTGTGGAATTGAACCCCCCTTTAAAGAGACAGCAAAGACTTATTATATGTATTTTTTTCAACCACTGAAACTTCTGACTCTAGGGTGCTGGGGATGGGGAACCTTAAGGCAGTTTTGCAACTTTAGTGTCCCTTTAACAGCATTAAATCTGTAATCTTAGTTTGCAAGAGGAATCCACCTTAGCTCTCTATTGAGATCTGTTTGTGAAGCCAGAGGTTAACATAATTCTAGACAAATTTCCCCCTTATAATTCCATACCAACAACGACAATCAATAGCCAGTTGCTGCTAAATTTGCCCTTCTTTAGTGCTGGCATGGTGATGCACAGTGTTGAGTAGAGAGAGTAGCAGAAGGAAGTAATTTAAATATATTTTATTTTTTATATCTTTTTTTTCCCAAAAAAAGCCAATACTAGAGGTGGGAAAACCTTGGAACGCTGTAACACTCCACATAAATCTCTCTGATGAAGTGGCAGTAGGATGTTGGCACGCAACGCGTCAGTGGTGCTGGCATCTTGAGGTTGAGGTGGATTTGGACTGTTCTATACGGTAATGTACATTGTTCTGATTTTTCCTAATATATTTTGAAAATCATGGTTATTACTTCAGTACCATTGTGATTCATGCCCTGGAGCCTGCCACCTTCTTTTTGTTTCTTTGCACTTATACATGCACAGTCGCACTTAGCACCTTTATCTATTGCAGGGACATTTTAGTCCCCCTTTTCTCTCATTCATCACTTTCATTATTTTATTTATTGCACAATTTGCACATCTATTGCTTTGCATATATATATTTTCTGCACATTGCACTAGCACTTTTAGAAGGGGAGACTCCCGGGCAGAATCAGTAGACTTATGCAAAAATGTAAAAATATTAATAATCTTAACATTCCATGAATGTCTTTAGCAATTATATTCATTGTTATTAGTCCATTATATCCCCCATCTCATGTATATTGTTTTGTTTTTTAAAATGTATGTCTTCTTGGCTTATAGTAATAAATATATATATTTTTTTTAATACATTCTGAAGAGCGGCTGATCTGTATAGATAATTGGGGGGCCTTGGTGGGCTGTACTGGGAGTCCACCACCTAGTACACATAGATATTCACCCTGTTTGTTTCAGGGTTGTGGCTTACCCCCAGCCAGCATCCAGATTACATTGATATAAAATACCTTAGGTTGTGCGGGAAATTCCCTGTTATAAATAATACTCCACTTAAAGTCCCCTATAAAGCCAAATCACATATATCTTGGAAAATCTTGGTAAAGTAAACACTAAAGCAACACATTTTGACCCAGAGGGTTGTTGTCTATTGGAAGGATCAATCTTCTGCCGCCCTTTAGGATGCTCTAGAAGACACTGATGTCTGAACAGAACACCATAGATCAGGACTTCTATAAAGAAACAGTACTGGGATTCCCTGGGAAACTAGCTGTAGATACCATCTTAAAAAATCCACCTTCAGAGTATTTCCAAATCAGAAGTCATGGGTAGTTATATTCATTAATTCTGTCCAGAAGCAGCCTACAACAAGGAAGTCATTAGCGGGAATATTGGTGAGTACAAGGCAGCATCCTATGACATGTGGAAGGAGTCACAGCTACAAGGAGACTGTAGGAATCAAGGGCAGGATAAAACAAGCTACAGACTATAAAGTCCCACCAGGAAGCAGGGGTGCACCTGCAATGAGGCCAGCACAATCTAAGGTAAAGCAGGAGACAGCAATCGTTGGACCATTTTTTTTGGTTTTTACTAGTTCATTGGTGGTTCAGCGAGAATGGTGGCCTTGCTGCATGTCATCATTTTAGTCCTTTTAATACATGTGATCATTGGTGGCTTAGCAGGCCTGCCCCTGAGGGGCTGCTGTGCTACTAATGATTAATCGATTTGATATACAGGTATTCTAATATTTGAAAATGCGTGTATCGGAGGCGTCTATCTCAGACAGCATAGAGGCTAGCTTCACCCTTCAGGAGGACTATACAGTGTAGATATAACCCTCTCTTTGCAAGCTTTGAAACTACACAAAACATCACCAGTTCAGCATTCAACACAATTATGCCATAAATCCTTACCACAAAGCTGAAAAAAATGTGGTTGTGTCCTATCTCTATGCCGTTTAGGAGAGAAAACTGCCATTCACTTTCATCATCTACCAGATGTAAATCATCACCTGGCTCTAAATCAGCCCCAAGGTAATCAACAATCTCTCCTAAAAAATAGGAGTTTTCTCACCAGGTTCTGAATCGACCCCATTATGAGAAGAAGGCCTACCTTGAGGAGATGAGGAGACTAACAGGCTGATTCATCATTAGCGCCAGGTAGCGACAGATGAGCGTCTGTAGCAGGCATTTTCAGAGCGCCCGCTAGTAGCCGCAGTGCTCGGCCGTGAGTCGCTACTTTATAGCGACTCAGTCGCTGTTCAGTAATGGTGAATACATTGTGAGGAGTCGCTATTTGACCAGTACGGGATCGCATGGTAGCGACTGCTCATAGCGACCGACTCACACCATATTTAGGGAAAAAACAGCCTCACAAATCTCTGGCGCTGAAAAATACTTGCTTGAAGCCCAGAGCGCAGGAGGCGTGTGTTTAAAGTCTGTTTTCAAGCATCTATCAACTAGTAACAAAGCGAAAACATATGGAATTACATTGTAACAACATTGTAACATGAACACTTTAATGCCAGACCTGTAATGTCATTTCTGAGGAAATATATAAAAAATGAAAAAAATTTGAAAAAACTGCTTTTTCAATGCCAGGAGAGGTCAAAGAATAATTTGTGATTTAAAAAAAAAAAAAACCCGTTTAAAGAGAAGAAAAAGGATCGTCCATTGAAATGTATGGGAGAGTGACAGGTAGCGAGAGGTCATACCTGGCGCTGTGCAAGGCTGAACGCTGGCGCTGTTCGCTGAGGCTGTGAAAATGATGAATCAGCCGCTACGTGGCGCTATCCCAGTCGCTAAACAGATTCTGCTTGATAAATGTGTAATTGCGTGCCGTGTCCGGCGTTGACCAGTCGCTATCTGTCGCTACCTCTCATTAACCAGGCGCTACCTGACGCTATCCCTTCTTAAATAAGGGCCTATAGAGCTAGTGTCAAGAGAAAAATATCCCCATGTATTGTCTCCAACACTGGAGACAATAACAGGCAAGGTGGGCAAATAGAATTATAGGGGACCCCTGCCACCCAAATGACTTACTGTCCATGATGTGTTCAGGGAGATATTTTCCTGAAAAAGAACATGGAGAGTATGAGGATATGGGGCCTGATGCAGAGCCTCCTCTGAACTGCCCTTAAAACCCTCCGATTGTCCGGGTCTCCCGTTTGAATCGTGGCTCAAATGTGATGCAGAGCCTCCGTCGGAATGGCTCCCTAACTGATCCGTCAATTTCACTTTACTCGGAAAGCTTTTTTTGCTCTCTCGGGTGCCTTCAATTTGATCGGGGCTCCCGTTCACGTTCACACGGGCGGGCCGTTTCTCCCTGATTTTTCCTGCCTTTTTGAACGTACCTGCTTGGTTTCCGTCGTATTTGACCTTCCATTTTGGTGGTTTTAACAAGTATACTTACATCTCCATGGCTCTTCAGCTGCCAATCTGGCTACACGCAAGCGCACATCCCTCAAACTCCATTGGAATATACATATGGCAACCACTGCCAATCTGACACATATTTTTTTGGGAACAATAAATTTGGGTTCTTCCTTTTTCCTTGCCATTAATGCATACCTTAATCTCCTTTGTGTTCCTTTTTCCTTGCCATTAATGCATACCTTAATTCTTTCTGATTGTTTTGGATTTATTGTACCATATCTAAACTTTTTGTGTCATGGAAATGTGTGATGATGTTGTGTGATTGTACATTTGCAGGAAACACAACTTTCTTTTTTTTTTTTTATTTTTTTTATTTTATTCCAGCGTTTGAAATTGAATTTTTTACACAAAGTTTTTTACAAATAATTGAATCTAAATGTTTTAACAAATAAACTATTTTCATTTTAAGCCAAATTAAAATTCTTTAGGCCTCGGTGTCTTGTGCCTGTGATTTTCTTGTATCTGTGAATGAAAAACAACATTAGTTTAGCATTGTTTATTTGGTTTGGTTGTGCGTGGTTTTTTGGGGCCCTTTTTAAACCGGACCTTCTGCGTTTTTTACTGAAAAGGCCAAACTCTTAACCAAAGATTCCGCAGCATCTCAAAATAATAGATAGTAATTTTTTAGTGAATCAATAATTATTCTTTCCACCACTGGGCCGCAACTCAGTTCAGGAATTTAGTATACGGCCCCGCCATCTTGACTCAGAAGCATCACACTTACTGAGGAGAGGAGAGTGGGATAAGGTACAGGGGGTGGGTTATAGCTGTGCTTTGCTCACACAGAGCAGAGACCTCTTGAAAAGGTCAGCAATCCCAGAATGCAGAGCAGCACAGTTAGAAGGCACTTCCTGTTTGCAGGCTGCCTGATAAGATGGCGGCTTCCATAATCCGCCATCTTAGATGTTGAAAGCCTCATAACATGCACTAGGTGCAGGTAGGATGATTTTGAAGGTGGGCAAACTTTATGTACAGGGTGTGGGAAACATATAAGATAGACTTATTCTGAGTGAAGGTCCGCTTTAAGGGCTTTTTAGACAAAGTCTTTGGTTGTTTTTTTTGGTTTTTACATTTTGTGGCCAATGGAATTGTTGGTTCATTTACTTTGGTCCCCAAAAACGCCACTTACCATGTTTTAGGCGCATATTGCGTCAGGGGCGGAGGCTCCATTCTTGCTCCATTGGTTGCTGCTGTGAATCTGTTTGCATGACAAAGACACTGATATTAGAGACTGTTGTCTCATGTACACAAAAAGCATTAACAAGTTTGCTGGCCTAACTAAAGTCACTTTTTGAACCTCTTGCTGCCTCACATTGCCCTAGTTCTGCTATCTGCATGTAGCCTAGTTTGGAGCTGCGTACATGTGTTAAACTAAGGTGGGCTTGTATGTAACGTGCAAAACGAAGTTGTTTCAGACTATTCTGGTGTTTTTTTTTTTTTTTATTACAAGGAATGTGTGTGCGCACATAAACGCACGCGCGCATACTCACATCCATGATGATGTCGTCCTGCTCCAAGGTAAAGATTGCGGGCGCGCACCCGCTGTTGACCACGGCCACACGGAAAACATATTTAAAGCACAAGGCACTCAGCTCTGTGTTGGATACCATATCAATATGGGCAGACCTAAAGGGAGCAAAAAGAGCCAACCAAGGGCCGAGGCACATAGCAGCCGCACACATGCCTCATCCTCCACAAGACAGAAGAGCAGGCACCAGACACATGCCGAACATGCCCCCACTAAAACGGTGGATACTCCACACAAACAGGCACATTCCAAAAAACGCAGGACCAAGGGTACATTAACCCATTCACCACCACCTGCAAAAAAACCACGCACACACAAGGGTACCCCATCTAGTCAGACCATGCAGCATCCTCCACCTCCACACACCAAGCATACCCACAAATCCAAACACATAAGCAAGGGTAAGCGCATTGCAAAAACCACCACCCCACCCAGGTCACCCACCCCTCCACCTCCACCCTCTGGTTCCCCCAATTCCAGTACCTCAGATTCCACATGCAGCTCCACATCTGATAGCTCAACAGGAACCCAGACATTAAGCCAGAGAAGCACACACACAACATCCCCCTCCCCCATAAGCCAAAGAAGCACACACGACTCCCCAGATACCCAACCATCAATTTCCTCAGAGGCAGGGGAGACCACACACCCATGTGGCAGACAACTACGGCGTGGCTCACTAACTGCCCGATTTTGCGATGCTCAAAGCATGGCGGTGGCAAATGCAGTTTGCGAACATTATGATGCCCTATTTGGCCGCACCTCCAAAACAACCACAAAGCAGGCTAAGATGGAAATCTGGACTAATATTTGCAGGCAGGTCAATAGTGTGGGATCAGTCCAGAGAGATATTCAGCAAATAAAAAGGAAATTTGGGGACCTGAAATACTACAGCAAAAAAAAAATGGACATGCGCCGTCAGCAGAGGTAATGGACAATTTTTAGTCACATTGTTAAAAGGATGTAACACTTATTAGATGTAATTTAATCTTCCCCAGCCAACAGACAGGGGGTGGAGCAGAAGTAAAGGAAAAAGTAAAATGCATTTTTTTTAACATTGTTAAAAGGATGTAACACTTATTAGGTGTGATTTAATCTTCCCCAGCCAACAGACAGGGGGTGGCTTACCCACTAAAATTATCCTTACGCCCGCCGAGGAACATGTATATACATTCATACACCCGGCCAGCATCCAGGGACTGGCAGAGGCACAAGACACAGACCGGAATGTAAGGTCCCAAGGTGAGTCTGATTTTGCCATGACCTAGTACAAAAAGTTCAAGAAGGCAGTGTTATGCTTCACAACACACTGTACTTGGCCATTTACCTAATCTTCCTATCTACATACTAAGGACCAAGTCAACAGGACACACCAGGCCCCCAAACCCCTGCGTTAGCACCGAGGCCAAGGGCACACCAGGCTTCTACACCACAAACCCAAATTGTGGATTGCGATGAGGTAAGTCAATGGGCCTTGATGTGTACTTTTAACATTGATATTTGCGAGCTTGTGTGGACAGAAATAAACTAAAAGGATGCTATATTTCTTAACAGACCACAGGAAGCCCACCCATCATCGACCATATACGAGATTTGGAAGAGGACACCCCACATATGTCACTAACCACTACTGCACCAGTGGCAGCAACGCAGGCAACCCCGGCACAGCCACCACATCCACAACCACCTTCGGAACCAGAACCAACCACCCGTCCCACTGCTCCTACCCAGTCTAGACGCCATATTTCCCAAAGAAGGCAACTTCAAATTTTGGAGGAAACATGGAGGCAGGAAAATATTGCCTTTGCTGCGACAACACAGCAATTCAATGAGACTGTGTGCACTCAACTCACAAACCTCAACGCCCAAGTAGAGGTATTAAACAGAAATATCTCTGCCCTAACCAGCCATATGGCTGAGATTAATCAAAGCCTGGCCCACATTGCAGCCAATTTGCAGGCACAACATCATTCCTCGTCACCATGCAACCCAACATACCACTAATTTGTGGGGAATACATTTTCTCTGCCCACGTGTAATTTTTCTTTTGGGACCAAAAAAACAAATGACAAAACAAAATTTGTTTTAAAAATAAAAAAAATAAAAAAAAAAATACAAAAAAATTGTGGTCTCTGAAAAAACACTAAACACTAGTTGTGCACGTATGGTTTGCGCGGTGCCACTTTGGGTGCAAGAAAAAGGAGGGGTGGGGAGGGCTGAAACTAAAGGTGGTGGAGTAGCCCACAAGCCATGATTAGGTTTAGGACCGTTGCAGGCGTCTATTGTAGTGCCCCCCCCCCCCCAGTCACATCAAGACAACGGAACCTCATCTTCAAGAGAACAAAGCCTGGCTCCAACACAGAGCGAGTCCTCCTGGGGGCAGTATTGTAGCGCTCCTCTGCCTGTGAAGATCGGTGCAGGATGGGGGTCTTCATCCAGGGGACCAAAGGATAGGCAGAGTCTCCTGCCCTAAAACCAAAAAACAAAAAAAATTAAAAAAAGGTGTGCATTGCAACAATAGAAAAGAGGGACAAATAGGTGAATAGGTGAGCGGGGTAGGGTGGGAGGAAAGGACATTTGTAATGAGACTACATGCACATCCAACCTGTACTCTGATTTAAAAAGTCTGGGGAATACTACTTACATAAGAGGGCAAGAACATGACGCAATAGGGTACAATCACTTAACCCATTTAATTTGTAGATCAATAATTGGGCTCCAAATATACTACGCCAAAAGTTACCAAATAGTGTGTTACGGGAACAAACACAGTCAGAGAGGGTGGGCAACCAATACAAGTTTCAGACACATACCCAGTAGCCAGCCACCAAATAGATCGGCAGATTTGAATCGCTCATGTAGGCAGGAATTCCTAGGCAGGGAAAGCCAGAAAAACGACTCCCAAAAACCAAATCAGGGCCAGCCAGTGCCTGCACATTTATCCTATGTCCCATCTTCAAATGCCTGCACACAAACAATAAAATAAAAATGATGGAGACCCTGTAAAAAGGATACCCAAAAAAAAACCATAAAAAATATCAAATACTCATGCCATCGATGTCCAAAGGCGTGCGGTGCAGCCTGGTTTCTGCCATACTCAGCAGGACAAGACCGCGGATCTGGCGCCGCTGATGTGCTCCAACAGAGGACTGCATATTATTGCCCGAGTGCAAATACGGCTGCTCTGACTTGCCGTAAGTGAAGGCTCGGCGGCCCCGTTTTATTAGGGTGATTTCAATCGGAAATCAAGGCTCTGCATCACTGAAAAAAACGGACCAATGAACGAGGCGTCCGTTTTCCCGGGAAACAGCCTCGTGCGAGCCGACAATCGGAAAGGCGGCTGAGCGCACACCTGAGCGCATAAACGCACACTAAAATCAACGTAGCACCCTTTCCTGACCCGATCAAAGCCCAAAACCAACGGGAAAATGCACGGGATAGCTGAACGGGGAGGCTCTGCATCAAGCCAATGGTCCTTTCCTCAGTTTGTGTCAAGTACACAACAAAGGTATATTGTGCTGTACACTGATAACACTAACGGCGTTTGTACTGTATTGTTAGTAGCTTGTCATTCAACATAGCTGTTGTTCTTATGTTGTCATATTTTATTATATTATGGGCAGCCAAAAAGAGCATTTCACTGTGTATTATGTGTGTATGGTGATGTGTGTGTAAATCATTAATTGATTCATTTTTTTTTATTATGTGCGTTCTTTCATTACATATGTACATATTATTATAATATGATGATGTATAATGCTTCCAGCATAATGAAACAATTGAAAAAAAAAATCAATATACTAACTGCTTAAAATATACATATCGGGGAATTTACCCCGGCTGAACACAATAGGTGCGCTCTCTCCAGCTTAAAGTGGACCAAAACCCACATCGATCAGCCCGGGAATCTATATGATCGATTCCCCCCCCCCCCAGGGCATCTAAAATCGAGATGCGTCACTGTGTGAAACCCCCCAGGTCGCCCATACACTTACCTTGTTTCTCGGAGGCTATCCCTCTAGCAGGGCATTTGTGAATGGCCAGCGCGGGCACGCTCCCTGTTAGATGGAAGCGGGGGATGTGGCCACCAGCATGTTCGGAGCTTCTGGCTAAACGTGACATCAGTGGATCAAAGCGTGCTGAGCGGCTACGCATACGCCGTAGGACCGGGAAGAGGTGAGTTGGCATCGGTGAAGAAGGGATAGCGCCTGGTAGTGCCTCGTAGCGACAGGAAGCATCTGGTGAACGCCAGGCTCTGTACGCAAAGCCACATTTAAGAAAGCGAAACTGGTGAGCGACTCTAACAGCGCCATGTAGCGCCACATGTATTATTACAGGCAGCTCAGCGTATAGCGCCTGCGCTCTAGGTTCAGGAGTGCCATGTAGTACCTGTCGCTCTGTAGCGCTCTCCTATACATTTCAATGGGGTTTGATTAGTTGAGTATAAATAGTGTGTTTGGCAATTTAAATTTGTATTTTTTTGTTCCAATCATTGTGTGACCCCTCCTGGCTGCAAACAAACATTTTTATACATTTTTTTGACTTGACTTTTTATATTTTTATGCAGAATTGCATTTACAGGTCTGGCACTAAAGTGTTATTGTCCCAGTGTCATTTCATGTGTTTTCACTTTGTTACTGGTGGATATGTGTTCAAAAACAGACTTTGATCACACAGCGTCTGGCCCTCTGCTACAGCGCCCAGCTTTAGAGCGCTAACGCGTCTCGCACGCTGCAGCGTTATACAGTTGTTAGAGCACCCAACACACATCACAGCGACACACTCTGTTACAGCGCCCGATACCCGCTTACAGCGCCTACTAGCAGTCGCTCTAAGCGCCGCTATACAGATGCTCATCTGGCAATACCTGGCGTTAGTAGTGAATCAGCATCCGAGTCCCAGCCTCCCTCCACTGTAACAGATGAGCTAATCAGCCGCTTTGGCTAAATCACACAGCAATTATCACCTCCTCCACTGTCAATAAACATTTATCTACTTGATATCACAAGACTGTGATCCCCTTATCTACAAAGTTTGAATTAGAGCACATGGGGTTAAACCTGTGGTCTGAACTGTAGCCAATCAGATGAGTCGAACATCTCTGATATGTACTCCAAGAGACCGCTTTGGTGTATGTTGCCAATATAAACACATTGTTGCCACAGAAAGCTGTTTTCTTTTCTAACCTATTAAAAAAACAGATTAGTTTAGCAGATTTAGCAGATCATTATTAATAGTAAGTGCCATTGAAAATGAAATTTCATTTTAAATAACTGTCATTTGCAGCCCACTACCACACCTGGCCACCAGGGGCCCCACTAACAGACCAAGAATTGGCATTCTCCTGTATGAACAGCTTGTACTGCTGTATGACAAATCAAGGAAGTCTGCAAGCGAGGAGCCATTTTGTTGTAGATTTCTGATTTTATTGCAGTTTTTAGGCTACAGATTCTTCTTTACTGCAAAATTGTGTGCAGTTCTGTAGCTTTTGAATCATCTATTCACTTAGTCCATTAAAAATAAAAGCTTCCACAAGGGCCATTTCATTCAGGTGACTCGAGCTCCACACCCAGGGTTGCTATAACAGCCTAATGCACAACACTGAGCAGCAGCCATGGAGCGCCCTGTCCCCTCCAGGCTCATCATCCCAGCTGTGGCTGCAAGGCTGTGAGTACAAGAATGGCTAATGCTACCCATATATGTATTGTATTTCTTATAAATAATATTACCAGTGATACAATTATTCAGTTATGATTTGATCATTAGGATTACAATTATTCAGTTGAATTGTATAGTGGTATTACTACTATAGTTATTCATATATTTGTGTTCATTACCTGGGAGGTTTTACACAGCGGGGCATCCCGATTTTGGATGCCCTGATGGGAGGGAATCAAGCGACCCCAGAATCCTAAAGATTCCCGGGATGATCTATCTGTGGGTTTTAGTCCACTTTAGAGCGGAACTGAAATAAGCAAGTCATAGTTACATAGTTAATACGGTTGAAAAAAGACATATGTCCATCAAGTTCAACCCAGGGTTTGGGGTAGAGGAATTTATTTTTTTTAATTTGTTTTTTTACTGATAACAGCTAATAGTAACTGTTATACTGCTAATAGCAAATGTTATATTCTTCTAAATAACCTTTCTTAGGGACCAAAATGTTTTTTGGTCCTAACCGCGACCTCAAGAAACCCCTATATAACTGATACTATAATGGTTGGTGCTTAGCTCAGCCTTTTATAATACACACCACTTAACCCAGGGCTAGGTCCCCTCATGATATTCTAGGCTTGAGTCTGTGACCACACCTTATTATTTTTCTAAAAATATGTATGTCTTTATTAAATAATTTTAAAACATTTCAATTCATACAAATGACATCATTAGTACTATGATACAACACTGTCATGCTGTGATTAAGACTTTTGTACATCTATATATCTGTGTTCAAACATCTCCTCTGGAGGTGTAAGGGCAGGTAACATGTTTCGCCTATTTGGCTTCCTCAATGCCATATATATATATATATATATATATATATATATATATATATATGACAGACAAACATTTCTTGTTAGTATGATTAGTATGTTAATTATTAAATGTATAATGTTGTTCTTCTAAATAAGCTTCTGTGGGAGGTTATTCTACAGATTTATAGTTGAATTTTTTTTCCAGTTCAAGGGAGCACCCCCTTGTCCTCTAGAGGAGGATTTTACTTGAAATAGAGGTTCCCCATATTTTTGTATTGGCCATTTATATATTTATACAAGTTAATCATGTCCCCGCTCAGTCTTCTCCTCTCAAGACTAAATAGATTTAATAATCATAATCTTTCCTCATAACTAAGATCCTTCATTCCTCTTATTAGTTTGGTGGCTCTCCTCCGCACCCTTTCCATAGTCAGAGCGTCCTTTCTATGAATGGGTGCCCAGAACTGGACGGCATATTCCAGGGGAGGGCGCACCAGTGCCTTGTAAAGGAGCAAAATTACATCCCTATCCCGTGATTCCATGCCTCTTTTAATGTGTGATAGTATATTGGTGGCCTTGGAAGCAGCTGCTTGGCATTGCATGCTGTTATTTAGTCCAGTACCCCCAGATCCTTCTCAACAAGTGATTCTCCCAGTTATACTCCCCGGAGGACATATGTGGACTTCCGGAGGTCATAGAACTCTTAAAGCAAGAATGCCATTTACCAGACCTACTTCCCCCCCCCACACACACAAGCTGGATGCACCCCTGGACATTGCTGTGGTAAGAGTAACACAGGTTGAGAAACCGTGCTCCAGCAGACCCATCATTGAAACTGAGGATACCTGGCAGACATTGCCCATCGAATTGTTGACTTGTGGCCATAGTTTCTTGGCACATCAGTGTTGGGTAAATGATGTGTTTTTTATAATCTGTGGAATATTTTAATAATGTAAATATGTGATTCACTGCACTAGACAAGCACCATCCTGTTTCTAATTTACTGTGTGTTAACCAGTAGGTTAATCATTCTAAACTAGGTTTGGGTTGAAAAGATGTTTTTAAAAAAAAAAAACTCTGGTAACCTGAGAAGTTGACGACCATGATCTATGTGAATTTTGTTTTATTCACAGAAAATATTACATTGATGTGGAGAGAAAAGAAGCTGCTTTTGATTTATCTTTAAATGCCAACGTTTCACATGAAAAATATAGACTGTATGAAGTAAGTGAAAGAAAACACTGTTCTTTGGAGACTCACATTTGTAATATTAATATTATTATTATTTATTTATATAGCGTCATTATCTTCCGTATCGCTGTACAAAGTAGTAATTGCAGACAGGGTAGAAACATACAGTACATAGACTATTACAAATGCAGGGTTTACAATGAATATTCTGAATATAAGATACAATAGGAGAGAGAGCCCGGCCCTTGTGAGCTTACAGTCTAAAGGATGAGGGGTGGAGACAAGGGGGACACACAGTCAATACTGAGCTTTGTGGCATGTGCCCTTTTGACTGTTGGTCCGCTTTAAGCCCTGGTAGAATGATACTAGTGGATGAGATCCACGTATTGCTATTTGAATGTTATATGTCTCATGCGACTTGTGTTTTGTTTTTTGGATGTTCTCCCTCTTTCTTCTTCTCTTTACTCTAGTTACTTATCTTACTATCTACCCTACCTATCCTTTCCCTTCACTTCTCACCCATGGGGCGGCGAAGGTGCCTGGGCTACTTGGTAAGCAATTGGGTTAATCTCATGTTATGGCTGTGAAGGTGATCTCACTGAACGTGCAAGGCCTTAACTCCCCTAATAAGCAATCGAGGGCATTTAAACTATTTAACTCTCTGAGAGCGGGAGCAGTATGCCTGAAAGAAACGCATTTCTCCTCAACCTCCTCACCGCACTACCTGCACCCAAAGTATCCGCAATTTTTTCAAGCCACGGGGCAAACCAAGCAAAAGGGGGTCCTCATAACTTTTCACAAAAACTCCCCATTTGTCTGCACTGAGTGGCTGGCAGATCCAGCGGGCAGATATTTGCTTCTCCAGGGAGTCCTGCATGATGTGCAGGTCACGCTGTGCAATTATTACGCGCCTAATGTGGGACAGGTTAAGTTCCTGTCCAGGATCTGTGAGCTGGTTAAGGCACATGTACAGGGGACAGTAATCCTATGTGGACTCTAACGTGACCCTACATAACAGGCTAGATAGGTCCTCCCCGCCCTCCCCACAGCTTGAGGGAGAAGCTAAGGCCTTTACCAGTATAAACCAGGGGGCCCAATTGGTTGATACATGGCGGGCATTGAACCCAGGGAAAAGAGATTTTACCCATTACTCCCACCCTCCCAAGCTGCATAGTAGAATTGACCATATATTTACCTTAAGGGTTTTTTTGACGCACATCCTGCGTGCAGAGATAGTACCAGTACCTTGGTCTGATCATGATATGGTTACAATCACATGCTGCAGCTTGCTAAATAAAACGGGGTCGGCCTCGTGGGTGTTAAACGACTCCCTATTATCTACGGAGGAGGCAGTACAGCAGGCGAAAAAGACTGCCACAGAATATTTTGCGCACAATAAGGGCTCAGTGGACTCACCCTCAATGTTGTGGGGAGCTTTTAAGGCTGTTATGAGGGGCCACTTCCTAGGGATGGCTTCGAGGCAGAAAAGGGAAAGGGAGCTGCAGGCTCGGTTACTGGAGAAGGAGTATGCAGAGGCTGTCAAGGAGTTTAAGGACTCAAAGGCGGGTAGCGGAGTAGCCAGACTGGAAAAAGCCAGGGTGGCTCTAAACCAGTTTCAAACCAGTCAGGCAGAAACTAGGTATAAATGGTCGAGGCAGAAATACTATGCCTGCAGTAACAAACCCAACACCCTGCTGGCTGCCCAACTCCGGTGTCAGGAAAATCCAGCCCCTCCAATAAGGCTGAAGGTGAAAGGCGGGGCTCTAACCACCACCCCCCAAAAAATATTGGAGGAATTTAGGGCAGACCTGGCAAAGCTGTATGAGGCCCCCCAACCAATGGATGGGAAAGTGGTTTCTGAGTTTTTTGAGGATATCTCGCTCCCTAGGTTAACTGAGCCACAAAAACTAGCTATGGAGGCGGATTTTACAGGTGAGGAAGTGTCACAGGCTATTAAAGCCAGCTAAAAGACCGGGCCCGGATGGACTAACCGCAACCTTCTATAAAAAGCTCAGCCAAGAGGTCACCCCCCCCACTAGTTAACCTCTTTAACCATATAATGCGGGGTAATTTCTTTGAGGGTGAAATGTTAAAGGCAAACATCGTTATGATCCCAAAGCCAGGAAAGGATCATCAAAAATGGAGCAACTATAGACCCATTTCCCTCTTAAATATTGACCTTAAATTGTTTGCTAAAGTTTTAGCCACTAGGGTAAATTGCTTTTTGGGTTGCCTAATCCACAAGGACCAAGTGGGGTTTGTCCTTTACCGTCAGGCGGGAGATGGAGTCAGGCGTATACTACAACTGATAGATTCAGTTAAGGGTACTGATCAGGAGTCCATGTTGCTGTCTTTGGATGTTGAGAAGGCGTTTGACTCCATCTCCTGGGAATACCTGCGGTGGGTGCTGGGGAGGTGGGGATTTGGGGAGGGAATGCTGGCTGCTGTGGATGCGTTATATAACTTACCAAAGGCCCCATTGAAATTCACGGGTGTAGAATCTCCCCCCTTCTCAATCTATAGAGGAACTAAGCAGGGGTTATTCTACATCCTCTACCGCAGCTCCTCCCAGTAGGGCGGGTTCTGGTCACCCCCCGGGGCGGGTTCTGGTCACGGTGGTGCAGCCAGGCTGTTTAGAGTTAACAGAGACTCACATAGGATTTATTAGAACTTGCACTTTAATAATGATAAAGACAGCAATTATCTGACATTTATACCGCTTAGATTAAATAACACCAGTATGCTGTATTATTATCTGTTTGACTGGAACATGCTGTGATTATATACCATGTTGTAAACTCTAAATTTGCTCAGTAAAAATATTGAAAAAGAAAGAAGAAATAGCTGCAAGACAGTTGTGGAGGCGAGATAGGAGAGATCTAAATACCATAGGGGTTATAAAAGAAAAGGCCTAGACTGACAGATGAAGTGTAGGAAAACATGGGGAGTCATTCTAAGAATAGTGTGCACTCCCAGGCACACATACGTGCACCCGCAGATGCCCATGCACATGCTTACATCCCCAGACATGCATGTGTGAAATCCCAGATCAGTAGGTAGGTAGGTGGGTGGGTAGGTAGGTGGGCAGGTATGTAGGTGGGTAGGTAGGTAGGTGGGTGGGCAGTAGGTAAGTGGGCAAGTACATAGGTAGGCGCAGAGGAAGCATCAGTGAGCGGGAACAGCTTACAGCAGCACCGCATTGTAAGTAAGCGATGCGCTGTTTTGCACAAATAGCATTGCCACACCTGCTGTCCTGCACCCCACGTTCCTTTCGAATAACACCGCATGAATGTAGCCGAGGAAAGGTGCACACAGGGGAGAGGAGTGGGCTGCACACAGTGGAGGGGAAGAGAATAACATGAATGGGAAGCTACACATCGATGAAAGCAAGAGCCGTGATAGCTTGAGGTGTGTGAAGGTGGGAGGTATGGGAGGTTGGGAAATGAGATTGTGTTTCCCCTTCCGCCTTGGCCCCATGCAGTTACAACATCAATGAGAGGCAGCAGCCAGAGGTATGCTCCCCTCTTTCTTTTTTGTTTTTACTTGAAAAAACCCTTCAAATTCAAGGGATCAACACCAGGTAAAAAGTACACTTTTCTTTGCATTAAAATGTGCACTTTTGTTGGCATTAATGGCCATAATTACCGTATTTGCCGGCGTATAAGACGACTTTTTCCCCCTGTAAAACATGCTTCCAAGTGGGGGGGTCATCTTATACGTCAGGTGCACCTGGGTCACATACATATAAATGTACTTACCTTCACCAAGCTGGGCAGCACGATCGTCCTCCTTCTCCTCCTCCTGCAGAGTGATGCTCTTGCTCAGGCAGCACTAGTTGATCAGAGCAGGGAGAGACTGAGCAGGCCAGCAGGGTGAGCGCCGAGCAGATCAGCTTTCCTGCTCTCAGGCACTGTGTGGGCAGGCAGGGGGCTGGCTCCTGGCATGCACTCCTGACATCGCCCTCGCTGCTCTCCATTTTGAAGGGGCTCTTCTGATCTGAGGTGTGATTTATTTAAGATTTATTAAAAAAAAAAAAGTTTCTATGGGGCATCCCCCAGTGTAAAGCCCCCAACTGGCCCCTTTCCCAGAGCCCACACATTACACACTATGCCATTAGATGAGACACATTCTAAACAACCCAGGCATGTCCCCAGCTATAGGCGAGCAGGGATGTGGCTGCAGTGTAATGTGGTGTGGACTCTGGGAAACGGGGTCATTGGGGAAGTTTACACGGGGCACCCCAACTTGGGATGCCCTACTGGGTTTTGTTCCCTGCATCAGGGGCAGCAAAATGGACTCCACACCACATTACACTGCGGCCACATTCCTGCTCTCCTTTAGTTGGGGCCTGTGCTGGCTATTCAGAATGCGTCCAATATAAAGGCATAGTAGGGATGTGGCTGCAGTGTAATGTGGTTTGGGCTCTGGGAAAAGGGCCAGTTGGGGGGTTTCACACAGTAGAGGAAACCTAATTTGGCATGCCCCTGGAGTAGGGAACAAACCCACTGGGGCATTCCAATTCAGGGTTGCCCCACTGTAAAACCCTCCCTATTGGCCCTATTCCCAGAGCCAACACCACATTACCCTGCAGCTGCATCCCTACTATGCCTTTAGCTGGGACGCAATCTGAATAGCCAGCACAGGCACGTCACCAACTAAAGGCGAGCAGGGATGCAGCTGCAGTGTAATCTGATGTTCTTTTACGTTTTATTCGGTGTGCGGAAGAGGGAGTAGTCTTATACGGCGAGTATATAACAAACTCTATATTTTGAGTGGAAATGTTGGTGGGTCGTCTTATACGCCGGCAAATACGGTAAATCCTGATGTTATCTAAGCATTTGCATTCAATATATATATATATATATATATATATATATATATATATTGTACCCATGTGGGATTAGCTGAAAGCGTAGCTGATGAGTTGTATATACGTACTACCAACAAGTGCACAGAGTACATAGTTTTCCTGAATTTTGGTCAAGGGATTAACAGCATTATCTTATCCATTCAGCTCACACATGACCATGTAGTGCATAAAACCCAGAGACCAAAAAAACACTTTTTGGAGAATCAGATGGAGGCTACACTTCGGCATTACAAGGGTATATCTAAATCGCTCCAGCTAGATGAAAGTCAAACAAATCACCGATGGAAAAGACAAGTACAACGGAAAATAAAGAAAAATATGTCGGCTTTAGTTATGCCTGTAAGTTTAATGTCATTTACAATGCTACATATATCCCATTTCCAGTATGTAGAGTGTTTCTAATGACTTTAATTGATACAAATCAATAGCATTAAAATGATGTTGTAAACAGTATTTGTATGACTTTGAGACGTTGCAAATACAGGCAAAGGCATACCAACTAAGTGTTCCTGATTTGGAGGGACTGCCCCTCTTTTTAGTCCGTGTCCCCCTGCCCCTCATTGCTCTCC
Organism: Gastrophryne carolinensis; assembly: GCA_027917425.1. Classification (NCBI taxonomy): domain Eukaryota; kingdom Metazoa; phylum Chordata; class Amphibia; order Anura; family Microhylidae; genus Gastrophryne; species Gastrophryne carolinensis. Next base: position 88,697,378 of record CM051240.1, on the reverse strand, counting down.
TTTGTCTCTCTTTGAGATGTAACATGTAAACCTGCATCAATAAATGATTCATTTGCCTATTTAAAGTGTTTCTATTGTTATAACTGTTACACCCTATTTCCTATCCATCACTTAATGAGGGGGTGTGTCCTTCTTTCCCACCCTAAAAAATTGGTAGGTATGGGTAAAGGCAAATAGAAATATATGACACATGTATATTCAATATGAGTTGGCTCTATTTACACGGGCCATCAGGCCCAGCTTTAGAGCGCTGACTCTGTGTGTGTAGTTTTTTCTTAAGTATGGTGTTGAGCACCGAGTGCCGGACGCACTAAGCTGGTGCTACGTGTCGCTCGCTGCAGTGTAGAACTGTTGTTAGAGTGCCCAACACACATCATATTCATCAATGCCGGCCAGGTTTCTACAGCGACAGCAACACGGGGAGGCCGATTCATTAATAGCGGCAGGTAGCGACAGTTGAGCGACTGTAGCGGCATTTTCAGAGCACCCGCTAGTAGTCGCTGTGCTTGGCCGTTGTTCTGTAGTTGATAGCGACTCAGTCGGTTTGCCGTAATGTTGAATATTGGGTGAGGAGTCGCTATTTGACAGGTTCCGCAATGTATGGGTGCGCATGATAGCGACTGGCCCTAGCGACCGGCTTCCACCATATTCATTAAAAAATCACGCTCAAAAAATTCTCGCGCTGTGAAATGCATGTTTAAACCCCAGAGCGCTGGAGGCGATGGGTTAAAAGTAGTTTTTTAACCCCCAAACAACCATATTTTTGGAAACCAAAAAAAACACGTTTTTTAAATAATTTTGTAATATGAATACATTAATATCAGACCTGTAATATCAATTCTGTACAATTTTTAAAAAAAATTTTTTACCTTAAAAAAATTATCTAAAATGGCAGAAGTGGTCACAGATTTTTTCACATTTAAAAAAAAAAAAAAAAAAATACAATTAATTATGAATATTTCAAGATTGTTCCATTGAAATGCATTGGAGAGCGCCAGGTAGCGAGAGGTCATACCTGTCGCTGTTCAAGGTCGGACGCTGGTGCTGTGGGCTGAGGCTGGAATAATGATGAATGAGTGGCTATATGGCGCTATCTCAGTCGCTAAGCAGGATCGGCTTGATAAATGTGTGATTGTGGTGGGGAGCGTCATTACCGTTCGCTCACCATTCGCTACCTGGCGCTATTCCTTCATAAATAAGGGCCTATGTTACAGCGCCTGACATCCGCTTACAGCGTCTAGTAGCGGTCGCTCTCAGCGCCGCTATACAGACGCTCATCTGGCAATACTCCACGAAGTGTTCGTGTACTTTTGCTGTAATTGTCAAATTAAAACTGCAACCTGGAAAAAATACCATCTGCTTTAAGTTACTTGTTTAGAAATTGTATTCCAATAAATTTGCTTTGTGTTCTATAAAATTCACCTTATTGCTTATATCCTTTAGTTAAAAAAAAAAAAAAAATATATATATATATATATATATATATATATATATATATAAATATATATATAAAATGATACAATTTTACCACAGGAAATGTATTACGAATTATTGACCATTTATATATTGAAACATTTATGAGTTGGAGTAAGACCTGCTGGAGTAGTCATGGTAAAATCTGTGCATTAAATCATTAAATCAGGGCCACATTATCTTATTCTTCAAGGGGCCGCAAAAAAATGTAAGCTGCAAAAATGCAAATTTATTTAGGCAAGCTTTAACCTTAAAGCGGAAGAAAACCCACAATGTAAAAGATTCCTGGACCTTGCGCAGGCTTTCCCAGGGGCATCCTGAATCGCTCCGCTGTGTGAAACCCGCCAGGGCACCAGCAATCGCTTACCTTTTGCCAGTCCAACAGTGCATGAGCAGACTCTCGTTCATCTGGTATGAATATGACTTTTTGTTTTCAATAGGGAGCGCTGCTGCATCCCTGAGGGTGTGCGCAAGGGAGAGCTTAGCAGAAATGGGGAGAGGCAGATAGAGGTAGGCAGAGGTGAGGTGCGAAGAGGTGGGTCTCTAATGGCAAGGCAAGCTCAGCTTTCCAACTCCCAAGGGGTGCTGGGGGCCACAACTGATAGCAGCACGGGCCCCATGTGGCCCCAGAGCCACAGATTGTGCATCCCTGCCCTAGACTATACTGATGCACAGTCACTTGGAGTGGAGGGCCTAGAGGGCATTCTTCTGTGTTTCTCCTCCATTATGATACACAGTCACATATATTGGAATTTAGCTACACTTTATCTGCACTGCAGTGCAGTCTGCGCCTCCTGGTCCATCACTGACAATCCCCACCGTCTCACTTGGCCCTCCGTGCTTACCAGTGTCTGCTGCAATCATTTCTTCCGATGCTTGACCCTTTTCTTCCAGGTCCATCTGATGCTGGGTCCTGCAGGAAGGTCTACAAGGTCTCCATTGCAGTGATGCAGTAACACAGCACTAGCGTTTCTCCATCACAAGGCAATGTGTACGGCCTCCTTGGGGAGTTATTTTCCTCAACTCCTCGTCTTGGTAGCAACGTGATTTACTAAGGCCCTTATTCATCAAGCGATAGCGCCAGGTAGTGTCTGTCGAGCGCCAGGTAGCGGCAGCTAACGACGACTACAGCCTCAAGTACGCCCGGCGGCGGTCACAATGACGCATTTATCAAGCAAAATGAGGCTAGCGCCGACGAGAGCGACGGCTAGCGCGGCATTCATCATGAAGCCGCCTGGACCGAACAGCGCCGCTGCAAATTCCCTCACAGCGCCAGGTATGAGCTGTCGCTCCCTGGCGATGTCCAATGCATTTCAATGGAGCAATCTATAATTATTCATAATTAATTGGTAATATTTTTTTTTTTTTTTTAATGTTAAAAAATCGGAGAACACTTCTGCAATGTTAGGATTTATTTTTAAGTCCAAAAAAAAAAAAAAAAAAAATATGTGCAGAATTGATCTAACAGGTCTGAGATTAATGTATTCATATTACAAAATGATTCTAAAAACATGTATAATGTTACATTCAAAAAATATGGTTGTTTAGGGGTTAAAAACTAGTTAATACAGATCGCCGCCAGCGCTCTGGGGTTTAAACAAGGAATGGACAGCGACAGCACATTCGGAGCGTGATTTGTTGATGAATATGAAGCTAGCCGTTCGCTCTGGCCATTCGTTGTCAGGCGCTCACATACAACGCTGGACCTGTGAAACAGCGACCCCCCAGCCCGTATTCAACATTACCGCACACCGACTGAGTCGCTGTCATCAAGCTAATGCCGGCCAAGCACAGCGAATACTGGCTGGCGCTGAAAAAATCACGCTACAGTCGCTCATCTGTCGCTACCTGGCGCTATTGATGAATCGGCCTCTAAGTGAGCAGGTAAACCATGAACATCTGTAACATCACAAAAGCAAAATGTTCTTCCTGGGAAAAAAACACAGACAGGAAGTAAGAACAAAGGATTTTATATCTATCTATATGCCACGTCAGTTACTCAAGGTAACCCAGGGCCACGTCTGAGTCTGGTTAATAATGAAATGAACTTTAAAATGTGTTGGTTAAACCTTGTATAAATGACTAAAAACCTCAACTGTTTTATATTCACAGGACCATTACGCAAATAACCATGTCCAACTGAGCAGCATCAACCAAAACGCCCGGTAATGATTCCATTTAAAACTATATACATTGCAAGGAAATGTGGCAAACGTATAGAAGTTGCTAAGATCAACCTGATTGGCTGCAATTGCTTAAATGTGCTCCAATTTCCTTACGCTGGTCTTCAGAAATATGATCATTATGACCACTTTAGAAAGTGAAAACAGAGGGTTTAAAGTGAACCAATTTTGACTATCCTGGGTTTTGGTCCTTGCACCCCGATCCAAGTGAAACCCCCCAGGTCGCCTTATCTAACTTACCTTTCCCCGGTCCTATGGCGCATGTGCGGCCTTTTGTCCAATTTATGTGCTTGGATCTGCTCCCATCCATTCGTCTAAGAATCATCTAATCTGAGTGGACCCGAGTGTGCTGGTGGCCACATCCCAGCTACCTTCTAACAGGGAGCGTGCCTGGTCATTCACAAATGCCTGTGAATAAAGGTATATAGCAGGGAGGGGGCCGCGCCGTAGAAGCGCGGGAGAAGGTGAGTTGACTGGGTGACCTGGGGGGTTTCACACAGCGGGGCATCCTGAATCTGTATGCCCCAGTGGGAGGGAATCTTTAAGATTCCAGGACCATCAGGCCTGGGTTTTAGTCCACTTTAACTTACACAAGTAAACATAATGTGTAATAGAATAGATATATCAATCCAATCAAATTACATGATCTTCATACTAGTGCATGAATTATTCAATAGAGCATAAAGTGCATCAGTGCTATATCACCTGGTACACCCCTGTGGACATAGAACCTCCTAATTTAAACTAGTCACTTTAGCAAAGCTATATAATAGAATAAATCCTAGGAATTTAATATGTTAGGTCGCTGAGCCACCAAAAGTTTTTTTTAATGATGGTGTGAGGGTACATTTTGATAATAGCTTGCCTTAGGCAGCTTCACCCCTGTTCCTAGGATACTAAGTCCTGCTGCTGCCAATCTGAGCCCACTGATGGAGACCAGGCCCCACCATCACCAATTCTGGTCCTGTTGCCGTCGGCCAGCACCTGCCTGCCCCTGCTAGGTGCCCACCAAAGGATCAGATGCTGAAATACAGGGGGAAGCAGCTTGTACTGGGCCCTCTTCTGCCATGGGCCCTGTATCCTCTATGATATGTATGCCTTTGTTAACAGCTATTAGAGGGAGTCAAATATGGCAGAGGGAAAAGTGGTGATGTGATATGTTTAACAACATGGAATCTAAAGCAGAAGGTAATAAGACTGTACACGACAGTAATCTGGCTGCTGTATTGTAGCTCCTATTGGTCAGTGCAGTGACATTTAATAAATATATTGTCTCAATAACTAAATTATGCTAAGGTAAAAAAATCAAGAGGAGGTGTTATATATACAACCTGTGCTTGTATTGAGTGTTTCGAGTGTTGAGGAAGGGCAATTTCTATGCAAAATAGTTCTCAGTGCGGAAGGGAAAAAATTCTGCCCACACGTCACCCATCCATGATGCTGCTGCTGCCATCCCATACCGGTATGTGCCATGCTGTGCCTTTTCCTTAGCAAAAAGCACTGTCCCCTTCCCATACCTAAGGCCAAAATGTGGGAAATTAGGTGCCTGTCTTATGGCCTGCACCACTAACAGTGGCCCTGACTCATCTACAGAAAACAGGATGGCTGGGATAAAGGCCCTGCCAATGGCCTTGGCACCCAATCGCCCTGCTCGGCCTCCCTTAGAAACAGCCCTGTGTTGAGGGTTGACTATTTATTTAATGTACCATTCTACTTTTACAGGGAACTGCTCACCTTTTACTACCTTTTCTCTCAGCCAGTTTATGGAAAACAGTGACCTTAACCACTCTAATACATGCCACGAGCATTGCATGATGGGTAGAGGTAACACCGAATGGGTGCATCCCCCATGCATAAACATCCTTCAAGCTACCGGTACCTGATGTTCTTTTACATATATTAAAATGGTGCCAATTTAAAACTTTTTTTATTAGGTTAGATCATGACTTTAAATGATTATTCCACTTTCAATGGTATTTTTAAATGTTTCCATTATTTTGTGGCAAAAGTCTTCAATGTGCTGAGCTTTTCTGTTTTTTTTTTATTTTCTATTTGTTTGCAAATAGTGTTATAAAAAGAAAACAGTTTTTCATAGCAACAATGTGTTTGACTTAGCTATGTACACCAAAGTGGTGACTTCGAGTACATATCACAGACCTCCTCACTTTAGCTTGCTAATCATGGGATTGGCTAAGCCATGGTAGTCAGGTTTAACCCATTCTGCTGCAATTCAATTTCTTCAGTTTGGAAGGACCACAGTCTTATTCCTTCATAAATAAGGGCCTTAGCCAAAGTTGCTAAAGAGTTCACCTGTTAAACTGGAAGAATTGTGGCACTTGTAGGGCATTGTTTTTACTCAAGGCCATGAAAACCACCCCATTGATTCCCAGGAATCTGAGAATCATGGAACCAGTATGCTGATAAGTAAATCACAGGAATGGGAGCACGCTCCTAATACAAATGTGTATTTTACTTTCCAGAAGAGGAAAACAATAAGGCACCAAAAACCTGACAAAAAGGGAGTTTTACTTTAAGAGGTTTGACTCCCTTACCTTCTTGGTTTGACTACGCCATCTTATAGCAAATAGGGGACAATTTCCCTGACAGAATATAAACAAACATAAGCACCATCTGTAAAATGTTCCTTTTAGATGGAAGTGCTTGATTTGGTGCTGAATCAACCCCTAGGTAGACAATAAAAAGGAAGGGAACTTTTTAATCCCAAAATGTAGTATTAAATTAAAGAGGTGATTCTACCGCTGAAAAATTGCACTACTAAAATGGTGAACTTCTTACAAATGGCGCTGAATCAACACAAAGGCATCCAAGCTATAATTATTTTGGAACAATGGCTGAAGTGCAAAGCCAAATTAACCAAAGCAAATATATGCTTATTATTTTTCCCTAGTGACTTACAAAGCTTCAAAAACATCAAAACTGACATTTCACATGGAGAATTACAAAGACTTGTTACCTCAGCTGCAAATCTTATTATAGCCACGGTATGTAGACTTCATATTACGTTAATTTGTTTCCTTGAATTTAATGTAGATGGTATAATTGTTAATACGTTAGTAAACACATATATGTAAGGAAAATAGAATATGATTTCATATATAGCCTTCTCATGTCCGGTCAGTAAACAATAGACCTTAGTTAAACAGCCTCAGTTCAGGAAAGACCTCAGCTTATCAAAGACCCCATGCTGATGCAGTTTACACTTCTCATTAACCTATCTAGCGAGCAGACACTGACCCCGTAACATAAAAAGATTCTCAGTCATGCTGGGGCCAGAATTTAATAAAGAATTTTGTAACTGATCACATCTTTGGAAATTTGAAATCATAACACCCATGTTTGTGGGTTATTCTTGGGTGCCCATGGACTGAAAACCATAGAACTCAGATTAGGAGTCATATATAACAGCGGTGTCCAGTCTCATAGTGTGCGCTGCTCCTAACTGGGTCAGTTGGTACCAGGATCAGATTTTCAGAACCTCCCACCACAAAGTTATGCCACATATTAGTTTTTAGGAGTTTTACCTAGCAACTGCTGGAGAAGAAGCTCAAGGCTCATCCCGGGGGGGGGGGGGGGTGGGGGTAGGGGGGTGCTCAGGGGGCCCTCTTTGTCTTTCCTGTGCCCCCTGTGGCTGCCTGCATCACGGCATATCATCTGCAATAATGTAATCATGACCAGTTTTTTTTAAGATACATACACTCACATTTAGTCACTTTGTCACTAGCACTGTATCAGAGGGATTATAGTCATTAATGTAACTATATATATAATGTAAATAACTGACATCTTCTCTGCTAGCTCTGATTGTAACTTGTATTTGCCCTTCTTACCAGTATTGCACTTATGCATTGCACATTTATAGTTTGTGCTTAAAGTTAGAAATATATAACTTACTCTTGAGCTGCTCTATTATCTTGATCCCAAACCCACTTGTCTGTGATTCTCGTTTACATTATACTCTACTGGACTGGCTTCTGGCCCAGTACAAACCGAGGGGTTTATCAAACTAGAGCTGGTGGCAGTCTGTGGGGCTGGCAGGGCTCTGTTCACTGGTGGTGGTGAAAGGGCCCCAGACTGTCAAGGTCATGACAACTGGCTACAAGGGACCATACAGCGTGATCTCAGTGGCAGAAACTATGGATTTCCTCACAATATGCATAAATTAGAAATGACTATATATAGTCATATAATAAAGAAAGAGCAAGGCTGGGTAGTCCTGATGGCAGCTCTCCCCTGATTCTGGCACAGCTAGCTGCCACGCCATTACTGCTGCTGGCTGATGATGAAAATAATGAATGCCCTGGTGCCGCAGTGCTCATCTTAGTTGCCCCCCCGACTCTGAGCCTCCTTTATACAGTGTATAGCAAACTGAATTTTTAACTAGGGGACCATCTATCAGATTACTAGGTTGTGGGGGGATCCAAACACAGTGCAGGTTATATAGCGCCTGTGCCCCAACATATATCAGACATATACAACAACATGACTGAAGTGCATTCGAGCACTCCCCACCTGCTCCCTGGGTGCCATTGCTAGGGTAGGCCACCCTGCTTGTGTTTATCTCACTGTGCAATAAATTTAACTGATCATTGTTGGTGTGCACTCCTCTAATTTTGTCATTGGTTTTCCTCTGTCAATTTTGTTTTATATATACATATATCCTATATGTCATATATATATATCTTATATGTGATGGTTCACATATTCAAATTTAAACTAGGGGCCAGTCATCACTTTATAGATTATGGGAGGCCAAGACACAACAGGCATTGTGGTTCGCCGGGACTGACACTGGGCAGAAAATGGCGCGTGGTGACGTGGCTGGTCACACGGCGCAAGGGGAGAACTGACATACTACTATAAAAAGAGCGGGATGTAATCTATACAATAGCGTACCTGTTATATGATGTGAGCCTTAACCCCCAAGTCCCAATGTATTAATACAAGAACAGCCCATAGGTTTATCTCTTTTTTAATTTAGATGTTTATTTTTTTCCCATTGTTGGTGGTTTGTGGTGACATTAAGTTCTAAGCCTAATGTGGTGATGAGTGTGTCATTATGGATTTACATTTTGTGTTGACTTCAGGATGCAGAAAAAAGGAGGAATATAAATTATAAAGTGACAGCACATATAGAAACTATTTCTCCACCAGAAGCCACTCCATCCTTGTTTATAAGATTAGTTGGTGTTCATGGAAAATCAGAAAAACTTTTTCTTTCAACCACATTCTACCATGATACCTGCAATGCTGAACAGGTAAGATTCTGTTACCCCCTTGTTCAATAACTAATAGTGTGTTGCTAGTACCGGCATAATCAGTTTATGATGGAGGAGATGCTACCTGGAATTAATGATGATGATGATAAAGTAATGGAAAAGATTGACTCAGTGGTCGGTCAGACCAGAGGGTCACACAAAGGAGCACCACCAATATAAGTTCATACTAAGTTTATTCAAATTATGCAAAAGACAACACATTTAAAAACCACAACAACAAAACATGTACAATTAAAACCACCTCTACCTGCCCTGAAGAAGTGTGAATGCACCTGTCCTAACAATGCCCATGTATAACACAATATCTCAGGGGAATGGTGACCAGAGCCTATTCCCTGCCCATTCCCCTGAGATATTGTGTTATACATGGGCATTGTTAGGACAGGTGCATTCGCACTTCTTCAGGGCAGGTAGAGGTGGTTTTAATTGTACATGTTTTGTTGTTGTGGTTTTTAAATGTGTTGTCTTTTGCATAATTTGAATAAACTTAGTATGAACTTATATTGGTGGTGCTCCTTTGTGTGACCCTCTGGTCTGACCGACCACTGAGTCAATCTTTTCCATTGCTACATGTACCAGTGAGCACGCCTATACTGGTTAATTATTAGTGGTGCACCATATTGAGTAATACTTATCTGATGATGATAAAGTACACATAATGACAATGCTTATACTGTTAAACTAGTAGTAGAAGGTGGATTACTGGTAAATTTGTGACCAAGCTATTTTTTTTTGTTTAGGCCATTGTTTCCAATGTTGAAGCAAAAGATGTTGGCGACTTGAATCAAATCATGATGGGAGTTAACCCAAAACCTCAAGGTGTGAACATTGTGTTTCCAGCCATGAGCACCACCATAATGCAGGATATATTTGCATTTGGGCATTGCATTAGCCCATTTAGTAATATCTGTCCATATCCAGGCAATTATCAGTAAAATTCTCTCAACCATTTCAAGCTTTTATCAGAACGTCATAGTGTATAAGCTAACAATTAAACATATTTTTAGATTGTAGGTGCTATTGTACAAGGATTTCTGTATCAAACGGAAGAACAGAATATGTGTTCCCATGTAACAAATGGATTTCAAGTCAGATTATCACACTATATGTTGCAGAACATAATCTATCCGACCAGTCACAAGCAACAGAAAATGGTATGAAAATTGGAATTCAGTCTATATATGTCTCTATATTTTCCCTGTAATTGGTAGTGCAGCCTGATGGTGGTTTTCTGCAATGGTCTGTCAAGGGCCATGGAATGGTTGGTTCCTCTTATGAATGTGACAGGCTTGCCAGTTTTCCAGAACAACCACAGCATGGGGTAGGTGGGCATGAATCCAGAAGGAGATGCCAGGGCTGAGGAACCAAACTAGGTTCTAAGACAAGCCAAGGATTAAAGGCCAGAGATTAGATACATGCAAATACAAAAACTAGACTAAACACATTGAAGTACCATGACACTGGTTTTGCAACCTGCTCTTTTGCAGAACCTCTGATTCTTAAGATGTGCAGTGCAGGTAACCCAACAACACGGTTGTGTACCAGACCAACAGGGGAACATGAAACTGGAAAATGCCAGGTGAGCAGTTGATAGAACCTCAGAGGAATATTGGGGGTAATGCTAATTTTTTGGGTGCACCAGCAATGTGCCTTGGGGCGTGAATTGCAGCCTACATCTTGGTGATGTTTTTAACTTTAGCACACAAGAAAGTGCAATAAAAAACAAAAAAATCCCATGTACCTGTGATGAAGCATTTTTACACATTAGGTATGGGTATTTTTTATGGATTTCTAGAAACAACAGGACCCTATGGGGTATGCAGAAAAATATTCCAAATTATTCTGCATAGCCCATAGGGTGCTGTTATTATCAGCCTAGGGATAAATACTTTTACCACATTGGAAATATGATGTTCATCACCTTTAAGAATGCCCCATCGCAGGTGCAGGTGATAGTTTGGACAAAAATGAAATAAAAAGATGTTATTGCACTTGCTTGTATGCCAAAATATAAAAGCTCACCAAGATGCAGGATGCTATTCACACCGCAAGACTTTACCAAATAATTAGCATGATCCTCATTGTGACCGCAGACAGTATAAAAAAATGAGCGGAGAGTTGGGCCACAGGGTCCAAATACAAGAAACAGGCAGCACAGAGTGTCAGGTATATAAAGCAAGCGCTTTATATGGGGAGAAAAAAAATTAATTAAATGAAAATTATAACCAAGGTTGATCCTACGAGGTGGACATAAAACACCTCAAAAAGAGAACATTTGTAGGTAATTTTTGAGGTGCAATAGTAACACTTACTACTAGCAGTTAGATACAAATAAAAAAATGATTTATTATAAATACAAGTAACAATCAACACAAAACCATATGACAATCATGCACTTCTTAAATTTGACCACAAGATGGCCATGTCTAAAATACCAAATAACCTTTTCACTTTGCCAACACTAGAGAGCAGCTGACTAGAAGGTCATACACTATTTCCAAGGGGAATTATGCATTAAAAACAACTATACCCAACAAAACGTTGCTCCGACAATACCATAACCAAACACAGATATTTGATAGTATAGCCCCAAATTACCTGGCTTGATAGTGACTATTGGAATATGGATTCCAAGAAAAGTTTGTTACCTCTGAGTACAACAAGCAGTATTCAGTAATATGCATCTTTACCAAACATCACCAAATAATGACGTAGCACATTTACCATTACAGCTCTGCAATAAAGCAGGCCAGTTAATTATCAATATTTAGAATAATAAAATCTATACATTACCAAATATCTTGGTATATCGGCTTCCAGTGCAATGTAATAATAGGGAGTTCTTTAGGAAGGTAATATATCCCCTGTTATATATCCTTTCCTGGGCTGATGATGATATAGGATGATAACTTATTGTTAGATCTGATGCTTCCTTCTTTTTTAGATCTTTAGATGATTTGATGCCCTCCTTTTTCTCATCCCCTAGGACACGTGTTTTAACTCATTTCTTATCTGACCTATCCACCCATAACAAACATTATGTCATTTGGTGGGTGTGCCCATGTAAATTAGGACCTAGTCATTCCTATGTTAACCACAGAGGGCAATCTAGGATGAGAACTGGATTCTACAACGAGCTATATGGGATATATTACATAAGATTTCTAAGCAAAATAAAATGATACCTTGATTTATATATCTTCACCATGAATATGCCCGGCAAGAGTCGTGACTATTCACTTCACATTGGATAGGATAGGAATTTAAATAAGGTGGGTGACAGTAAGTCACAGGCAAACACAAAACAATAAGAGAAAGAAAGATATCAATGCATAGCAAGGGTCATACTCCCCTAGAAACAGTCCCGCTGAATAAAATAATTCGTCATTTTAACCCCCCCCCCCCCCAACAAAAAATGATCAAAATCCAGCCTGGCTTGGGCAATCTGACCTGGCTGCTATACTCCCTCTATAGTGAGGACTAGACATGAGCGAACTTCTTGAAAGTTCGATTCGGGCGATTCGCCGAATTTCCCCAAGAAATTCGGGTTCGCCCGAATCGAACTTTCACAAATCGCTCATCTGAAAAAAAAAATGGCGGCATGGTGGGAGCGGGCAGGCCGGCTACGCTGTCAGCGAGCGGCGGAAGCCGGCCCGCTGACAGCGCAGCCGGCCTGCCCGCTCCCACCATGCCGGCATTTGTTTAAAAAGCAAACACTTACCTGCATGGTCGGAGCGTGGAGGCCGGCGCTGCTCTCAGGCGCCCTCTGATGACGCGTCCTCTGATGACAGCTGAGAGCGGCGCCGGCCTCCACGCTCCCACCATGCCGGCATTTGTTTAAAAAGCAAACACTTACCTGCATGGTCGGAGCGTGGAGGCCGGCGCTGCTCTCAGGCGCCCTCTGATGACGCGTCCTCTGATGACAGCTGAGAGCGGCGCCGGCCTCCACGCTCCCACTATGCCGGCATTTTTTTTTTTTATTTCAGGGAAAATTCGATCGGTACGAACCAAAAAAAATTCGGGTTCGTGCCGAATCGAATTTTCCCTGAAATTCGGAGCGAATTCTGGTTCGTCCGAACCGGTTCGCTCATCCCTAGTGAGGACTTTGGTGCCCTGCTTAGTCACAATAAGCCTAGCTTTAGGTTGTTTACATGCTTGCCTACAGGGAAGGTTTGAATATACTCTTCTTCTTAAAGTGGACCATCACCCTCCCGTGATCGGCCCGGGAATCTATAAGATTCCCGGGCCGATCACCTCCCTCCCCGCGGGACATCCGAGATCGGGAAACCCCCCCAAACACCCCAAATCCCCTTACCTTGACTTCGCCGGCGGCCGGCCGCCGCCGCCGCCTCCCTCGCGCCCCTCTAGACATGCGCGCGCGTCAAGAGTGACGCGCGGGAGGCGGCGGCGGAGGAGCCGCTTGTCCGCGGCTGTCAAATCGCTTGTCCGTCGGTGCTGGGAGCGGGGAGAGGTGAGTTTTTCGGGTGATCGGGGGGGTTTCGCACAGCGGGGCACCCTGATCGGGGGTGCCCCACCGAAGTGGACCAAGACCCAGGATAGTCAAAATCCTGGGTGTTGGTCCACTTTAACAATCAATTCCTAGGAAGGCCTAAATCAGTAATGAGGCAGATTGTGCTCCATATGACATGACTGTCAGCAGCAAATTCTGTTGGTGGCCTGGTGAGTTAGATTGGCCACCAGTGGTAAATGATGAAGCAATAAGGGGATTCACAGCCGTCTGGCTTGTACTTAGGCCCCTGATTTGATTTGTCTTTGAACAGTTCTTGTATATTAGGGTTTTTAAGGGACTGTAAATCCTATTTCTTCCCTGCAGCAGCTCCCAGCCGTTCCAGAGAGGTGTACGTTCTCTCTTAAAGGGAAACCAGGGATGCAACAGACCCGTATGCTGGACGTTAATATACACAGCATATGGCACTGAATAAGAGCCTGCACATGTGCTGTAGGACCAAGAAAAGGTGCATTTTAATGGGTGATTTAGGGGATTTCATATTGCAAGGCTTCCCAAATCAGGATGCCCCTGCTTTAATGAAATTTCTATGAAGTAATGCATACTGTTTCCATTATATTCCAGAATGTACATTATTTGTCTTCCCCCTGTAAGCTGGCTACATTAATCTGATTTGTGTTCAATTTAGGCACAGAAAATCATAAAAAAGAAACATCTAAACTATCTGCCAATAACACCAACCTGCATGATCACACAAATATCGTATCTATAGATAAATCTGCGCCTTTAAATTCATCTGAAAATACAGGAAAAATGGAATTCCACGACAGGGGTGATACAAAAGAAAAAAAAGGATCTCCGATAAGCAATGCAAATTCACTGACTAAGAATGTAACGACCAAAGCACTAGGCCTTCCTCAGGCAGGTAATACTAGGTCAGCCAAGTGGAGACGGAAATTAGGGATATCTGCTTCTTCAGAGCAAAATCGTGAAATCATTTCAGATACAACACATGAGTTATGCTCAGGGCATCAAAGTGGTAAAGATCAAAGCATTGATCAGGTGCCCATTCTGGAAGACATGATGTCTGATACCATAATAGAAGATGTTTGCAAGAAGAGCTTTCCCATCACTTCTAACACCAGTGATACAATAGCAGAGAGAAACACAACTACAGATTTCACTATCCAGTACCAGAACAAGTTACACGCTGATGAACATTCTGAACATGGCAGAGCAAGCAGTCCAGCAAGCTACCTGTTCTTCTCTCATGGGAGAAAATCTACACCTCTGAATGATAAAGCCTGCAGTGATGACAGGATAAACCCATCTAATACTTACCCAGTACACCATCCGTGTATGGAGCAACAGTCTGGTCCTTACTCTTCTGATAACAAAAAAGAGAGTATTGAGGACAGAACCCCACAGCTTAATTTATTACAACAGATTATTTTAGAATCAGAAGATGGTGTAAACATTAATGTATCTGACCCCAACTTCAAACCTTCTACCAATTATATAGCCAATCAAGGGACGGAGAAATCCAATGAAGAATTTGAAGCCCATCAATTAAAGACTTCAGACTGCTTCTGTTCATGTGAAGACTGCAGCAGCTATGAGACAGATTCTTCACTCAATGATGATTATTTGTTTTCTGACAGCTCATTGGCTCTAAGTCCTTCAGAAGAAGAAGAGAATGAAGACATAGGGGTATGCTGTGTTAGCTTGCTGAACAGCCAGTTACTAGATTACACAGTTGTTTTCCTCATCTATCTCTCAAGATTAGACCAAATGTATATTCGTAACAGTTTAGGAAGAAAAGTTATAGTGAGTTGTATCGTGTTAGCCATCAATATAAGCAGGAAAGCTAAGGTTAAGTTTAAATAGAGGGTGTTTAGATCTCTTTAATCCCTCTATATGGCCTAACATGGGTCTCTCTGTAGCCTGGCTACTGACTATATGCTTCAGCATAGTCATAAAATCCTAAGCTGTGAGATAAGAATCAGAATACCTGATCCTTATTTCACCGCTTACGTTTTTACGAAATCTAAGGCTAAGGTAATACCATATATTGGCTAACTCAATAGATTAAAAAATGCAAGTTTTCAAAACAATTCAAGCTTCTTCTTCAGGCATAATACAGATGTGAAACCATTGATGTGGATGCTGTCTACCATCCCACAGATCTCTCACATCGGCCAGTTCCTAATTAATTAATGTAAAGACAGTATAAGGAGCCAACATGCAGAACTGATGTTAGCCCCACATGCTGGAGAAGCCTCTAACTCCTCCTTTTCATGCATTTGTTTATGCTGCATAAAAAAACGTAGAGAGACTTACGTAGAAATAACTATCTTCTATAAAAGGCAATGTCTCTATGCTAGTGCACAGATTGGTTCATCCTTATCTAGGTAGCGCATTTCATACAGCCACAGTAATCTTTCACTAACGCCACATCTAGCTAATGTCCTGCTGTGGTCACCATCTTTAGGTGTAGTGTTCTTCTCCTGATGCCATCTTTTAGGTGTGACTCTCTCTCTCCGACACCATCTTGTTGGGGAGGCCGATTCATTAATAGCGCCAGGTAGCGACAGATGAGCGACAGTAGCGTTATTTTCACAGCGCCCGCTAGTATTCGCTGTGCTTGGGCGTTGTTCGGCTGTTGACAGCGACTCAGTCGGTGTGCGGTAATGTTGAATACGGGGTTAGGAGTCACTGTTTGAGAGGTTCCTCGCTGTATGGGAGTGCATGACAGCGAACGGCCATAGCGAACGGCTCCCAGCATATTCATTAACAAATCACGCTCCAAAAATTCTCGCGCTGTGAAATGCTTGTTTAAACCCCAGAGCGCTGCCGGCGATGGGTTAAAAGTAGTTTTTTAACCACCAACCATATTTTTAGAAAAAAAAAAAACATGTTTTTCAAAACATTTTGTAATATGAATACATTAATATCAGACCTGTAATATCAATTCTGCACAATTTTTTTTTTTTTTTTCCTTAAAAAAAATCTAACATTGCAGAAGTAGTCACAGAATTTTTGACATTTAAAAAAAAAAAAAAAAAAAAAATTAATAGCAATTCATTATGAATATTTAAAGATTGCTCCATTGAAATGCATTGGAGAGCGCCAGGTAGCGAGAGGTCATACCTGTCGCTGTTCAAGGTCGCTCGCTGGCGCTGTGGGGTGAGGCTGGAATAATGATGAATGATTCGCTATCTGGCGCTCTGTCAGTCGCTAAGCAGGATCGGCTTGATAAATGTGTGATTGCGGAGGGGAGCCGGCGTTCTCGTGGTGGTGAGCGTCATTACCGTTCGCTCACCATTCGCTACCTGGCGCTATCCCTTGTTAAATAAGGGCCTTAGGAATGTGAACATAATTTGTGAATGTGATTTTATTTCTTACTCTTTTCGGGAGTGGGAAGGGGCTTTCAGCTCTGGGCTCATCGTCCCAATATACTGATCTACAACACCTGTAACTTAAGACACACATTTATACAGAAAACTACAAAGCAGGCACAATTGTTTTACTACTAACACTTGAGTAATAGACGTATTATGCGGTGTGTGTACCTGAATATCCGAACATTCTTATCACAATGTGTAGGATTTTACAACTTTGCTATTATTCATGTGTGACAGTAGAAAAAACAATTGTGCCTGCTTTTTGTATTTTTCTGTATAAATGTGTTTAAGTTACAGATCTTTATTATGCCTGAATCAGACGTTTGAATTAAAACAAAGGGTAGAAATTAAGATAAAAGATGCAGGAAAAAGACACATCAAATAAACTTGTAGGCATCACCTATAAACATCTTAGTATTGGTGTTAACCTACTGGCCTCAGAGCATCTCCCATGACACTTATAGTTACAGTTACCCATGCTTTGTTCTTTTTCTTATTTGGAATAGCAAAGTTCAGGTGTGGCATTCTTTACAATGATCTCTCCATTGCAACAGCAAGATGGAGAGGTTACTCACACATCTCAGAAAGCTGTGAATCAGTAGAGAGCTGCTATACAATGTCCAACAATTAGAACAACAAATTGCATAGGGAACACAGCAATCCTCAAAAAATAATTCCTACACCAGGTGGACCCACACACTGAATAATGCATTTTATAAAAAAATGTAATGTAATGATTTGAGGCAGTCAAAACCTTGCCTATGATCCAGATCACCGTCTAAATAACTAATTGTCAAGAAATACCAAAATATCCACATTGTGTCAATAGGTAAAACACCCTTAAAAATATGATACCCCCTTGTTGCCTCTCCCCGCAGCATGTTTTGTGAAGGAATCCTCTGCTACATCAGGCTGTGAGTCTGTGAAGGGTCGTTTGTTTTATTCCTGCACCAGCCCCGTTGTACCAGGACTGTCAGGCTCGTGATAAACATCAGAATGCTGAGGGGACATATCCAATGTAACCCAACAGGGAGACGCACAGACTCTATCTTGCTTGATACATCGTACAGCAACAGATGATAAAAATCCTTACTTTTAAGGAGAGAAAACTCATATTTGCTATCATAGGGGTCGATTCAGAGCCTTTTGAGAAAACGCACTTCTTTTTTAGGAGAGAAAACTACTATTCCGGTTGTAAATTTTCACCTGGCTCTGAATCATCCCCATGATGATTCATAGACAATGAAAGCGAATGGCAATTTTCTCTCCTAAAAAGGAGTTTTCTCACCAGGCTCTGATTCAACCCCATTTTCTACCTTGGGGGTGATTCAGCATCCGGATGTACATTTTCAACCCCAAGGTAGACAATGAAAGTGAACGTCAGTTTTCTCTCCTAAAAAGAGACTTCTTACCTGACCCCAATAAACGCTGTTGCCTCCGTAAGTACTAGTAGTTAGATGTAAAAAGCCCTATCAATCTGCCATTTCTATTCTTCATAGCCTGCAGACCAAAGTTATTTTTACCCAGCAATCCACTGGCATAGTTTCAAATCTAGGCTTCTCTCTGTATTTGACAGGCAAGCTAGAATGTATGCTCGGGGCCAGCCTTAGGTTAATTGTCACCCAGATGAACAGAATAGTTCCCCAAACACACACATAACAAGACGCTCGGACACTCTAAGCGCCGCTACATAGAGGCTCAAATGACAATACGTGGCACTAGTCTTAATTCAGCCTCCACAAATCTCAGGGCTGTCACTTGTCCCTGAAGTGTTAAAATGATCACCTATGCAATTTAGGTCAAAAATGCATGTTTTAATAAACATTGCTGCAACCTCAGAAATGTGTACTAGCTTGTGAAGCAGAGTAAATCATGGCAAATACATGCTGAGCATACCCCATTGGGTGCTGTTGTTTCCAGACTTTAAATAAATCTTCCTTACTTAAAGCGGAACAAAACCCACCAGCAGCCAGCTTGGAATGTAAAAGGCTGGCTGGCTTTTCCCCTAATCGGGATGCCCCGCTGTGTGAAACCCCCCCCCCAGGGCACCTAAAAAAACTCACCTTTACCTGCTTCAACAGCGCATAAGCGGGCCTCTTGTCCAATCTGAGCCATTTGCAATGTGTATCCTGCGCTGCCGCATCCCTGGCAGTGTGCACGAGGCCAGGGATACAGGGGATGCATGCACTCATTCATTCCAATCAGAGCACTTTGCAGAACGACGTAGTCAAGTCAAAGGGCTGTGATTGGACGAGAGCCCACGCATGTGCTGTTGCAGCAGTGAAAGGTGAGGTTATGTGTGGCATCCAAATTCTGGATGTCAAATTCCTGGGTTTTGTTCCACTTTAATTGGAAAAATAATACACCTCACCTGTAAAAAATACCCCATAAAAGGTACAGGTGATTTTTTGGGAAAAATGTAGAAACATTTTTTAATGCAGTTTTTGTGTGTTTTAGTAAGAAAAGCTCACTCAGATGTAAGATTAAGGGCCTTATTTATCAAGGGCTAGCGCCAGGTAGTGTCTGACGAGCGCCAGGTACTGCCAGCTAACGGCGGCTACCGACTCAAGTACGCCCGGCGGCGGTCACAATGACGCATTTATCACGCTAAATGAGGCTAGCGCCGGCGAGAGCGTCAGTTAGCGCGGGATTCATCATGTAGCCGACTGCAACGAACAGCGCCGCTACTAATCCCATCACAGCGCCAGGTATGACCTGTCGCTCCCTGGCGCTCTCCAATGCATTTCAATGGAGCAATCTTTAAATATTCATAATTAATTGATTTTTTTTTTTTGATTTTTTTTTAACTGTCAAAAATTCTGTGACCACTACGGCAATGTTAGATATTTTTTTTAAGGTAAAAAATGTTTAGAAAAACTTGTATAATTTTTACATTAAAAAAAATGGTTGTTTGGGGGTTAAAAACTACTTTACACACATCGCCGCCAGCGCTCTGGGGTTTAAACAAGGAATTCACAGCGCGAGAAATTTTTGAGCGTGATTTGTTAATGAATCTGCAGCAAGCCATTCGCTCTGGCCATTCGCTGTCAGGCGCACCCATACAACGCAGAACCTGTGAAACATCGACCCCTAACCCCGTATTCAACATTACCGCACACCGACTGAGTCGCTGTCAACAAGCAAACCCCGGCCAAGCACAGCGAATACTAGCTGGCGCTGTGAAGATCATGCTACTGGCGCTCATCTGTCGCTACCTGGCGCTATTAATGAATCGGCCTCTAAGTTCACAGCCAAAAACCTGCAACCTGCTTCACAAAATAAATAGCATGACCCTCAATTTCACAGATATATTTTATTTTATCATTTTAGAACTCTACAACTTTAGAAAGAAAAGTGGATGGTCACATTGAAAAATCAATTGTTTTTCAAAGATCCCTAGCTGCAGTGTGGAGTTCTGATGGCGGCACGCTAAGAAAATTGTTTCATGCATACTTCTTTTTACCCAGGTAATGATTTATTTTAGGGCTCTAAAAGGCATTTTTAGACTCAAAAAGAGCACATCCGGGAGACTTGAAGACTAGGGAATCGGATGGCCCTGGAGCCTTTTAGACCCCGGGGCTTACATATTAGGGCTTAGGTCCACATTATGTAATCTTAGATCTTCCGCAAAAGGACAGTGAGCTGCATTGTGCCTTCTCAGTTATCTGTCCTTTCACTATAGCTGGTGGTCTAAATGCCCCACTCATAAGGGTGCATAAAAGAGCCAGATCAGGTAGACTCAGGGTTTTATTCATCAAGGAATAGAGACAGGTAGTGCCTTGTAAGTGACAGGTAGCGGCAGGTGAACGCCGGCTGCGGCACGCAATTAGAGATGAGCGAATCGAATCTGACGAACCCGAATTCGTTACTAATTTCAGGAAAAATTCGATTCGTAACGATTCCGAATATCGCCGCAATTCGATTGCTCAAATCGCTTCCTTAAAACTCCATTTACTGCTATCCAGCCCATCTGAAATGGTGGATCCACATGTCAGGACATTTGCCATGGGGCATGGAATCCTGGGTAGGCGTCACATGCTACCTATCAGCAGACAGGCTTACCGATGATGTCACAGACCTATATAAGCGGCGGCCATTTTGCGGAAGCTCATTCTGACACTGTATTGCGGCCAGAGCAGATCAGGCAGGGAGAGAGCGAGGGACAGACAGATAGATAGATAGATACAGCGAGGGAGAGATAGATAGAACAAAGAACAGACGAAGCGAGGGACAGATAAAGAAGGAGAGAGACTGTGACAGAGAAAGACAGGGAACGTTTTTGCATTAGCTTTCAAGCCTATTTAGTGTTAATAACACACCTGAATATTTAGCTTTTCTTTTTCCTAGTGTCATTCTTTAAAAAGCATGCTAGCATAAATATTTGAAGAGTACCTGTCTACTAACTGGTTGCGTTTTGTAAAGAAAGTAACTTTTCCACTGTAAAAGCAGCCAGCCTATGTATTTGAAGAGGGGGCATCCCAAATACTAGCATAAATATCTGAAGAGTACCTGTCTACTAACTGGTTGCATTTTGTAAAGAAAGTCACTTTTCCACTGTAAAAGCAGCCAGCCTATGTATTTGAAGAGGGGGCATCCCAAATACTAGCATAAATATTTGAGGAGTATCTGTCTACTAACTGGTTGCATTTTGTAAAGAAAGTCACTTTTCCACTGTAAAAGCAGCCAGCCTATGTATTTGAAGAGGGGGCATCCCAAATACTAGCATAAATATTTGAGGAGTATCTGTCTACTAACTGGTTGCATTTTGTAAAGAAAGTCACTTTTCCACTGTAAAAGCAGCCAGCCTATGTATTTGAAGAGGGGGCATCCCAAATACTAGCATAAATATTTGAAGAGTACCTGTCTACTAACTGGTTGCATTTTATAAAGAAAGTCACTTTTCCACTGTAAAAGAAGCCAGCCTATGTATTTGAAGAGGGGGCATCCCAAATACTTGCATAAATATTTGAAGAGTACCTGTTTACTAACTGGTTGCATTTTGTAAAGAAAGTCACTTTTCCACTGTAAAAGCAGCCAGCCTATGTATTTGAAGAGGGGACATCCCAAATACTAACATACATGTTTGAAGAGTACCTGTCTACTAACTGGTTGCATTTTGTAAAGAAAGTCACTTTTCCACTGTAAAAGCAGCCAGCCTATGTATTTGAAGAGGGGGCATCCCAAATACTAGCATAAATATTTGAGGAGTATCTGTCTACTAACTGGTTGCATTTTGTAAAGAAAGTCACTTTTCCACTGTAAAAGCAGCCAGCCTAAGTATTTGAAGAGGGGGCATCCCAAATACTAGCATAAATATTTGAAGAGTACCTGTCTACTAACTGGTTGCATTTTGTAAAGAAAGTCACTTTTTAAGCAAACTTTGCCTTTTGCCGGGGGGCATCCCAAATACTAGCACGTGTCTTTTATGAGTACCTGTCTACTTACCTTTTGCCTTTTGTATAAAAAAGTCTGGTTTTCAAGTTAAAAGCACCCATTGCCTTTCACTGGGGGCCATTCTCAGTGCTACCACTTATCTTTTAAGATTACCAGCCGACTTACCTTTTGCCTTTTGTATAAAAAAAGTCTGGTTTTCAAGTTTAAAGCACCCATTGCCTTTCACCGGGGGCCATTGTCAGTGCTACCACTTATCTTTTAAGAGTACCGGCCAACTTACCTTTTGCCTTTTGTATAAAAAAGTCTGGTTTTCAAGTTTAAAGCACCCATTGCCTTTCACCGGGGGCCATTGTCAGTGCTACCACTTATCTTTTAAGAGTACCTGCCTACTACCCTTTTGCCTTTTGTATAAAAAAGTCTGGTTTTCAAGTTTAAAGCACCTATTGCCTTTCACCGGGGGCCATTGTCAGTGCTACCACTTATCTTTTAAGAGTACCGGCCGACTTACCTTTTGCCTTTTGTATAAAAAAATCTGGTTTTCAAGTTTAAAGCACCCATTGCCTTTCACTGGGGGCCATTGTCAGTGCTGCCACTTATCTTTTAAGAGTACCTGCCTACTAACCTTTTGGCTTTTGTATTAAAAAAGTCTGTTTTTCAAGTTTAAAGCACCCATTGCCTTTCACCGGGGGCCATTGTCAGTGCTACCACTTATCTTTTAAGAGTACCTGCCTACTAACCTTTTGCCTTTTTTTAAAAAGAGTCTGGTTTTAAAGTTTTAAGCACCCATTGCCTTTCACAGGGGGTCATTGTCAGTGCTACCACTTATCTTTTAAGAGTACCTGCCTACTAACCTTTTGCCTTTTGTATAATAAAGTTTGGTTTTCAAGTTTAAAGCACCCATTGCTTTTCACCGGGGGCCATTGTCAGTGCTACCACTTATCTTTTAAGAGTACCGGCCGACTTATCTTTTGCCTTTTGTATAAAAAAGTCTAGTTTTCAAGTTTAAAACACCCATTGCCTTTCACTGGGTAGGCATCCCGAATACTAGCACTTAGCTTTTAAGAGTACCTGCATCTTTAACTTTTTTACATTTTGAACAAAAAACACGTTTTAAAACTGCCTGTGGTGCATTTAACTCTGACCAGGGGCATCCTGTGTAAGACCATCTGACAGTGTCTTTTTGCATTAGCTTTTAACTACAGTGTCTGCCTATTTTGATCTAACTTTTCTACACACCTGCTGTTACAAAAATACTGTTCTAGGTGTAGTGTAGTGTATTATTTTCCCCTCCTAAACGCAGTAAAAATGTCAGGCAGAGATGTGCCAGGATGTGCACCGAGGAGAGGCCTAGATTCATCAGGCAGAGGTCGCAGCAGACTAGGGGCGAGCAGGAGTCGCGGTGAGAGGCTGTCATGAGATCTACCGTCATCGATTGGTTAATGCGGTCATTGACATCAACACCCCCAGTCAACAGTCGGTAGGTTACTCAGACACAACCCTGAGTTGGCATGGCCCAGGAGCAGCCCCTGTCCTTCCATTGCCTCTGTCCTACCCCCCCTCCAGCCGACATATCTTATGCTTTGGGTTCAGCTCCACTATTCAGTGAGGATGATGTGTTAGAGGACAGTCAGCAGCTACTGCCCAGCCAAGAAATGGAGGAGACATCCACCGCTTCTTTCGCTAGGCAGACAAACACTGAGGAAGAGAGTGGCGTGGGAGGTGGTGTGGCGAGCGTTCCGTCTCCTGAAGCACGCGCTCTTGTGGAAACCGAGGAGGACATCAGTGACGTGCAGCCAAACACACTTGGGAGCCCAGTGCAGAAGGGGCTTCATCATCATCAGGAGAAGAGGGTCCCAGGTTGCCCCAGAGTCAGCAGCTGAGGCAGCAAGGTGGTAGTAGGGTTGGCAGTCAGCATGGTGGCAGAATTGGGATGTCTGGAGCCACACGCGGCCGGGGGCGGGGTATACCACCTGCTGCGCGGCAGGCTGCCTTCCCGGGAGGTAGTGGAGCAGGGGTTCCTGGAGTTGGCAGCAGTAGCAGTGAATTAGTGCGGACTGTTGGTGGGAAAATTAGCTACTCGGCAGTGTGGCACTTTTTCATCAAGCATCCGCAGGAGGGTAAACCTGGCGACATGCAAGATGTGTAGACAGAAGGTGAAGCGTGTCCAGGGCCCCAATGTTGGTACCACGGCCATGGGGACCTCTGCGCTCACCTTCCACTGCCATGGCTGCTGGGGGGGTGGCAGGAGCAGCAGCAGCCCCATCACCTGCAGACTTAGTCTTCGGTCGCTAATGAATAGCTTTCTGCACCCGCATAGTGAGGCTACTCATGAGCAGCAGGAAGACCTGGAGCAGGGCCTGAACCAGCAGGTTGTGTCATACCTTGAAATTACCATGCCAACGCACCTTGAGGATCCGCTGGACTTCTGGGCAGCCAAACTTGACTTGTGACCGCAACTGGCAGAGTTTGCCCTGGGAAAGCTGTCCTGCCCGGCCAGTAGTGTGCCATCTGAGCGGGTCTTTAGTGCTGAGGGAGCCATAGTGGAAAATGTGGAGAGACTCACCTTTGTGAAGATGAATCAGGCATGGATCAGCCAGGATTTCCACCCACCAATAGCTGATGCCTGCAAATAGCTTATGCATGGTAGCTCCTAATACTGCTGCCAACTCCTGGGTGTGTTTTTCAGGCAATATATGGGCTCCATATGCTGCTGCCAACTCTTGGGTGTGTTTTTCAGGCAATATATGGGCTCCTAATGCTGCTGCCAACTCCTGGGTGTGTTTTTCAGGCAATATATGGGTTCCTTATGCTGCTGCCAACTCCAGTGTCTCTTTCAGGCAATATATGGGCTCCCTATGCTGCTGCCAAGTCCAGAGTGTGTCTTTCAGGCAATATATGGGCTCCTAAGGCTGCTGCCAACTCCTGGGTGTGTCTTTCAGGCAATATATGAGCTCCTTCTGCTGCTGCCAACTCCTGGCTGTGTCTTTTAGGCAATATATGGGCTCCTAATGCTGCTGCCAACTGCAATGTGGTTTTCAGGCAATATATGGGCTCCCTATGCTGCTGGCAAATGCAGGGTGTATTTTTCTGGCAATATATGGGCTCCCTATTCTGCTGCCAACTCCAGGGTGTGTCTTTCAGGCAATATATGGGTTCCTTATGCTGCTGCCAACTACAGAGTCTCTTTCAGGCAATATATGGGCTCCTAATACTGCTGCCAACTCCAGGGTGTGTTTTTCAGGCAATATATGTGCTCCTAATGATGCTGCCAAATCCAGGATGTGTCTTTCAGGCAATATATGGGTTCCTTATTCTGCTGCCAACTCCAGAGTCTCTTTCAGGCAATATATGGGCTCCTAATACTGCTGCCAACTCCAGGGTGTGTTTTTTCAGGCAATATATGAGCTCCTAATGCTGCTGCCAACTCCTGGGTGTGTTTTTCAGGCAATATATGGGTTCCTTATGCTGATGCCAACTCCAGTGTCTCTTTCAGGCCATATATGGGCTCCTAATGCTGCTGCCAACTCCAGGGTGTGTTTTTCGGCAATATATGGGCTCCTAATGCTGCTGCCAACTCCAATGTGGTTTTCAGGCAATATATGGGCTCCCTATGCCGCTGCCAAATTCAGGGTGTATTTTTCTGGCAATATATGGGCTCCTTATGCTGCTACCAACTCCAGGGTGTGTTTTTCAGGCAATATATGGGCTCCCTATGCTGCTGCCAACTCCACTGTGTGTCTTTCAGGCAATATATGGGCTCCTAATGCTGCTGCCAACTCCAATGTGTTTTTCAGGCAATATATGAGCTCCTAATACTGCTGCCAGCTCCAATGTGTTTTTCAGGCAATATATGAGCTCCTAATACTTCTACCAAATCCAGGGTGTGTCTTTCAGGCAATATACTGGTTCCTTATGCTGCTGCCAACTCCAGAGTCTCTTTCAGGCAATATATGGGCTCCTAATACTGCTGCCAACTCCAGGGTGTGTTTTTCAGGCAATATATGTGCTCCTAATGATGCTGCCAAATCCAGGATGTGTCTTTCAGGCAATATATGGGTTCCTTATTCTGCTGCCAACTCCAGAGTCTCTTTCAGGCAATATATGGGCTCCTAATACTGCTGCCAACTCCAGGGTGTGTTTTTTCAGGCAATATATGAGCTCCTAATGCTGCTGCCAACTCCTGGGTGTGTTTTTCAGGCAATATATGGGTTCCTTATGCTGCTGCCAACTCCAGTGTCTCTTTCAGGCAATATATGGGCTCCTAATGCTGCTGCCAACTCCAGGGTGTGTTTTTCGGCAATATATGGGCTCCTAATGCTGCTGCCAACTCCAATGTGGTTTTCAGGCAATATATGGGCTCCCTATGCTGCTGCCAAATTCAGGGTGTATTTTTCTGGCAATATATGGGCTCCTTATGCTGCTACCAACTCCAGGGTGTGTTTTTCAGGCAATATATGGGCTCCCTATGCTGCTGCCAACTCCACTGTGTGTCTTTCAGGCAATATATGGGCTCCTAATGCTGCTGCCAACTCCAATGTGTTTTTCAGGCAATATATGAGCTCCTAATACTGCTGCCAGCTCCAATGTGTTTTTCAGGCAATATATGAGCTCCTAATACTTCTACCAAATCCAGGGTGTGTCTTTCAGGCAATATATGGGTTCTTTATGCTGCTGCCAACTCCAGAGTCTCTTTCAGGCAATATATGGGCTCCTAATACTGGTGCCAACTCCAGGGTGTGTCTTTCAGGCAACATATGGGCTCCCTATGCTGCTGCCAACTCCAGGGTGTGTTTTTCAGGCAATATATGGGTTCCTTATGCTGCTGCCAACTCCAGTGTCTCTGGGTGTGTTATGGGCTCCCTATGCTGCTGCCAACTCCACTGTGTGTCTTTCATGCAATATATGGGCTCCTAATGCTGCTGCCAAATCCAGGGTGTGTCTTTCAGGCAATATATTGGTTCCTTATGCTGCTGCCAACTCCAGAGTCTCTTTCAGGCAATATATGGGCTCCTAATACTGCTGCCAACTCCTGGGTGTGTTTTCAGGCAATATATGGGCTCCGTATGCTGCTGCCAACTCCTGGGTGTGTTTTTCAGGCAATATATGGGCTCCTAATGCTGCTACCAACTCCTGGGTGTGTTTTTCAGGCAATATATGGGTTCCTTATGCTGCTGCCAACTCCAGTGTCTCTTTCAGGCAATATATGGGCTCCCTATGCTGCTGCCAAGTCCAGAGTGTGTCTTTCAGGCAATATATGGGCTCATAATGCTGCTGTCAAATTCAGGGTGTGTTTTTCAGGCAATATATGGGCTCCCTATGCTGCTGCCAAGTCCAGAGTGTGTCTTTCAGGCAATATATGGGCTCATCATGCTGATGCCACCTCAAGGCTCTCTAATTGTGCCGCTCTGCGACAGCGAATCTAATAGCGACGCCTCTGATCTGCATGTCATACTTCTTTACAATATTATTTCACTAACCCAGCATGCATCCTATGCATGTTACAGTCAAGCAAAACGTGCTGCAACCCTATGGAGGCTCTCGGAAGCCCAGAAATATCCGTTTTTAATAGCGATTCATCGCAAATAAATTCTTCCGGAAAACGCAATACCACATTTATGAAAGCGATTCTGGTGAGCGCCTCTTACAACTACACGTAGCGACCGTAGTTCATCATCGCAGATGGCTCAGTGGATCCTGGCAGCGCTCTGGCTTTCAGAGCGCCTGGTATTACCTGTCGCTACCTGTCGCTCTCCCATACATTTCAATGGATGTTCCTTTTCTTCTGTTTAAACAGGGTTTTCTTTTAATTATTTTTTTTTTTGTTTTGTATCAAATCATTGTGTGATCTCCCCTGTCCTATTTAAATACATTTTTGAAAACTTTTTTGATTTTAGATTTTTTTATGCAGAATTGTCATTACAGGTCTGGCATTAAAGTGTTAATGTCACAATGTAATAACAATGTCATTCCATGTGTTTTCGCTTTGTTACTAGTGGATATTTGTTCAAAAACGGACTTTAATCACACATCTTCTTGCGCTCTGGGTGCCGGCGCTGTGTGAGGCTGTTTTCTTGATGAATATGGTTTTAGTCGCTCACACTGACCAGTCGCTACCGTTCGCTCCCATATAGCTCTGTACTGATGTTATAGTGACTCACACATCAAATTTATCAATGCCGGCAATGTTACTAGAACTGAGGCGCTTAGTAATAGCGACTCACGGCCGATCAGTGTGATCACTAGCGGTCACTCTTAGCGATGCTGTACAGACGCTCATCTGCCGTTACCTGGCACTAGTAATGAATCAGCCTGCCTGAACATGGCTGGGAGGTTCCGGCACTGGGTTTTGCCTAAAAAAAAAAAGAAGTAATGCATTTCTTTTTCCTGAACTAACATAAATGTCCTAAATTTTTCAGCATCACAGATGAAGAAGGTAAATCTATATTGCATCATGCAGCCATACAAGGGAATGAAAATATTTGTCAGGTACTTAATATTGCATTGTCTATGATCTATAGATGCTCTTATGTTTTATGGGAATTAACCTGCTTGGGTTTATTATAAAAAAAATCCTCGCTGGTGAAACAACAAATAATTGAAATCCAAATGATTAAGAGCCTCTGCAATGTTTCTAATGTTCTAAAAAGAACATTGCCTGCACCTGTGATGGGGCAGTTCCATGGATGAGGCACCACATTTTTATAATAAAGATGAATTTTTTGTGACAAAGGCAACTTTCACACCATTGTTCTATGTTTGCACTAGTAATTTTGTATGGAATTTGCTTGCGCAAATGCAATTTCCAGTTGATTTGCGAGCGGTAGTGCAGCAAAAACGCAGCAGGATGGACTGTGATTTCAGTACAATATCAAAGGTGAAAGTAGTCTTACACCAGCCTTCAAGGAATTCAAGCATGTTTGAAGCAGTTCAGTTACGATCAGTTATGGAATTACAATATCTTCTGCATGTAAGTAGATTTTAGGATCTTTTATGTAGATGTTTCCCTTGCGGATCTTCACTCTTAAGTATCTAAGTGGGTCATTGTAATTTCCCCTTTATCCCGCACTTGGAAACGCATCTGATCGCTAAATTGGCTCTCTCAAAAGTGGCGCTGTGACGAGGTGCAGCCAGCTGGCCATATGCCCAGTACAGTACGCTGTTCAGGCGCGCACATGCTCCCATGCTCAGCCATTCAGAAAGAGAAGAGAAGCCAGGGATGCGCTGCAGGACCCGCCAGGGTAAGGTAAGACTACCGGCATCCCGGGGGGTTTCACACAACGGGTTTCAGATGCCCCCGGGGTAGGCTAGCTACCAGGTATGAAATCTTTTAGATTCCAGGGTCCCGGCCACAAGGGTTTTGACCTACTTTAAATTACCTAAGATAATATATAGAGAATATATTGTTGAACTTTCTTCACCATAAGTTTGATGTGTTCAGGGCCAGTTAATAACAATTTAAAAACAAAATGCAAGCATAATGATGGAATGTATGGCTGCAGACACAGAATTATTTTTACAAGGACATATGCAAAATTATTTTGCCCAGGACAGTATCAGAATAGTTTTGCCCAGGATAGATGCTGACATGTGCTATAATATTGCCCCAGACAAACAATTATTTTGCCCAGGATAGCCCCACAATCATTTTTTCCACCCCACCTGGCACTAGCTAGCAATATCTCCTGCAGTAGGTTTAGCAACATCTGCAATGGGCGTATGTTGGGAAGGTTAGGCGGGCCCCCCTTGTGTGGTGTGAGCTGGTTGCAGAGAAAGGTCATAGCACAGTAGCGGATGCTACTCTTCACAATGTTAAAAGGGCACATATCAGACACTTTTATAGGGACTGCACTTGGGGACAGGATTGAAGGAGTTATTGTGCTTCACACTGGAGCACAGTACTTTGCATCACCCATTGGCGGCAGGAGGAGGTGCTTCCACAGGAGAGGAGTTACTGGGCTGGCTAGAAGTAGTGCCACCTTGCCACCCCCACCACTCGGCACCTGCCAACATGAAATGGCTTGGCAGGCCAATTCCGGCCAGACCCGGCCTTGTGTTTGACACATGTGAACTAATGTAACGGAAACCATTTCCACTGGGGTTCTGTTTCTCATTACCGGTTGGTAGTAATGTAAGTTGCAAAGTTTTCCACATTCAGTAATTAACCCCTAGTATTTTAAGGGGACAGAACCTTTACCTTTTCTCCCTTGTAAATCTAAAATGATTAAGCTACATTTTTTGTTGCATTTCTTTTCTGAACAGGTGCTTCTGGAAACAACTGTAGGAATGGTAAACGTTGATCAGCAGGATATTTATGGAAAGACAGCTTTGCATTACGCTGTTGAAAATGGGAATATCAAGACAATCAAACTGCTGTTGGACAAAGGTGCGAAAATGGAAATAGAAGATAAAAAGTCAAAGACTGTTCTTGATATTGCTTTGAGAAAAATCCGGAATAAGTAGCCGGACATCTGCAGACAGCGTGCGCATGACAAGCAACACAAGGTCAAAGGGACAGTCCAGACTGGGATAAAAAAAAAAGTAGACTTACCTTAGCTTCTCTGGACTCTGTAATTCATTTTTAGTTGATGCCAAGATCACATTCCACTGCCTACTCCATTAATGACAGTAGAGCAGGTACTGCATGAGGCTCTGTGGGCACATTGGGGACCTGAGACATCTCAGCACTGGATGAGTTTTACAGAGCTGGGCAGTTGGGGGGGTTACTTTTTACCCCAGCCTGGACAAGGATTTAAAGCACGCTTAGATCTTGGGTGACGCCATCTTGCCTAAAAGAACTGTAATTCCACTCATAGCACCAGTATGCCGAGAAAATTAAATGCTAGGGTACTGCAGTACCTACCTATGTAAAACACTCCACAACAAATCTAACATGCGATTCCAAGACATACTTTCTTTTTTACCTATATGTTCTAAAAGAAGTCTAGTCAAAACTGACAGGATGTCCTCCTACCCTTTTAGCATGGAGGCATCAGAATTTGGATGCCCCACCCAGTGGGTACATGGGAAAGTCCACTAGCAGTCACAGGGGCAGTGTGAGAACTCATAAGCAGCGGGCTTGGGCAGCCCAATCTCGGGCTTCTAACAGTGGTGCAAGGGAAAAGGATCTCCAGTCGAGTTTTGACTAGATAGACCAGATAAATGGAAACTCTTCTGAAAAAGAGAATAATTTACCACCTATAGAACTTGTTGGGACTGCAGACCACGTTGGGTTACTGAGAGAGATTATTGATTAATTTCCATGTTGGATCAGGTTGGTGCTGTAGACATCAGCAAAGATTTTAGACAATGGGTCACATGAGGAGCTCATAGATATATGATTGAAATTTGGACTTAATCAGTTGATTTGCACTTAGTTAAAGGGACTAATCATTAAGCAGCCCATTAGTTGATTTGCACTTAGTTAAAGGGACTAATCATTAAGCAGCCCATTTCTTCTTCCATTTAAAAACAGAAACCCATTTAGGACAGTGCCATGCGTAGCCCGACACAATGGTCTAACAATTGCCTTTGTCTGCAGTATCCATTTAAAGGGTAAAAATCAATGTGTTGTTGTTAAAGGTGTGTATTCCAGAGGAGGAACAGTTACCAGTAGTGTACAGCGAAGTTCTGTCCTGTTTGTAAATTACAAAATTTGGATGAAAAGGGAAATATTACACATGTCCACAAGATGTCATTCTACACCCTAAAAGGGCGATACTAAGAGGCTGATTCACTACTAACGCCAGGTATCGGCAGATGAGCGTTTGTATAGCGGCTCTTAGAGCGACCGCTGTAAGCGGGTATCAGGCGCTGTAACATAGCGGCTCGGTCACTTTAGTAACCTGGCGCGCATTGATGAATGCACCAGTACAGCGCTGCAGTGAACAAAAGGTAGCACCAGCTCATTCCGACCGAGGTCTCGGCGCTCAACACCATACTTATCAAAAAAGGACGCAAACACAGCGCCAGCGCTTGAAATCTGGTTGCTATAGCATAGAGCGTCAAATGCTGTGTGATTACGCTTTCTGTTTTTTAA
Organism: Gastrophryne carolinensis; assembly: GCA_027917425.1. NCBI lineage: Eukaryota > Metazoa > Chordata > Amphibia > Anura > Microhylidae > Gastrophryne > Gastrophryne carolinensis. Next base: position 88,665,123 of record CM051240.1, on the reverse strand, counting down.
CATATCCACCTGTAACAAAGTGAGAACACATGGATTTACATCGTTTTAACACTGTGACATTAACACTTTAGTGCCAGACCTGTAAATACAATTCTGGTAAAATTATAAAAAGTCAAAAAAGTTTCTAAAAGTGTTTGTTTGCAGCCAGGAGAGGTCACACAATGAAATTTTGATATATATTTATGCATTTCTATATTTATATATGTGTTCTTGCACTATTATGGATGGGATGCCCCTGCTGTGGATTTGATTTTAGCTTTATGTTTGTCATATTTTTAATCTAATAAATTTATGGAGATGATTTAATTTGATTATGATGTGATTTATTGGGGTGATTGGTGCTGACTTTGTTGTCGCCCGCTTTGTGGTAGCTGGGGCCAGAGTACTTTGGACATTCACTTGTGTGCATAGCTTGAAGCATCACCAAAGGACTGCTGCAGTGTAATCTGGAGCCTGGTGTCAAGCAGATGCTTTTCTCAACCCCCACTAACCCACGCCCCAATGGCCCTGAAATCTATAACGTTCCAGGGCTGCTGGATCCCCCCCCCGGGCATCCAGAATCGGGATGCCCCACTGTGAGAAGCTCCCTCAATGTGCTAAGCTTATATTGTATTTTTTTCTTATATTGGCAAGTATGTTTCATGGATGCAGTTTTCACTGCAATCTATTGGCTATAGACAACCGTACACCAAGAAGACAGAAACACTGCTGTTGGCCATGTGTAAAGTTGTGTGAGCTCCCTCACCTCAGCAGCAGCCTTAGCAGCAGTGTTCTGTGTCTACTGGACATTTTTCTTCTTGTAGATCTTGGTGTACAGTTGCCAACAAAAACTGACTGCAGGTAGGGAAAACTGCTACCATAGAACACGTTTGCTAACATAAGAATACTAATACTAGATTCACTCAACACCTTGGGGACATCACTTTCCATCATAAGTAGACTTTCCTTTTAAAGTGGACCAACACCCTCCTGTGATCGGCCTGGGAATCTATAAGATTCCCGGACCGATCAGCCCCCTGACTGCGGGGCACCCTGATCGGGGGTGCCCGCTGTGTGAAACCGCCCAGAAACCCCTAAATCCCTACCTGATCCTCGATCCAGCGGCACCTGCCGCCGCCTCCCGCACGTCCCTCTAGCAGAACACGCACCGCGCGCGCCCTGTAAGCGTGATGCGCGGGAGGCGGCGGCGGGCGCGCTCTCTTGTCCGTCGCTGCCTCCCGCTTGTCCGTCGGCGGGGATTGGCTGTAGCGGTCACGTAGGAGCGGGGAGAGGTGAGTTTTTGGGGCTTTCTGGGGGGTTTCACACAGCGGGGCACCCCTCATCGGGGTGCCATGCCGAAGTGGACCAAAACCCAGGATAGTCAAAATCCTGGGTGTTGGTCCACTTTTAATAAGGTACTGAAGTTCTGCAGGGAAACTAAATGCAAGAACAAAAGGATCTAAAATCTGAAATTACCTGGGAGGAAGAACAGACGCAATGTCAGAAAAGATTACTTTACAGAGAGAGCGGTGGATGCTTGGAACAAACTTCCTGCAGAGGGGGTCAGAAAATCTTCAGTAAGTGAATTTTAAAGTGGACCAACACCCAGCGTGATCGGCCCGGGAATCTGATCAAATCCCTCCCCTCGGGGCATCCAAAATCAGGATGCCCCACTGTGTGAAACCCCCCAGGACACCCACTAGACTTACCTGATTGTCGGTCCAACGGTGCAAGCGCAGGCTGCGGCCGCATCTCGCGCTTCTCTCTAGCAGGGCGCATGCCTGCGCCGGCCATTTGCCGTAGGAGCGGGGTGAGGCAAGTTGAATCGGGCGATCTGGGGGGTTTCACATAGCGGGGTACCCCCCCATCGGGGTGCCCTGGGGAAGTGGACCAAAACCCAGGATAGTCAAAATCCTGGTTGTTGGTCCACTTTAAAGAAAAGGCCACTTTGATGTACTTTTCCCCTGAGACCTCAGACCTGCCACATACCAGTGGGCACCGCTGGCCCGCTTACCTCACTTTATAGAAATATAGAAGACTGATCCAAGCAATCCATCTAGTCTGCCCCGTGATATTTTTTTTTTCAATATATATATTGAAACTGGGCTTCCCTAACGCGCTGTGGAACCTTTGAGATCAGCCAATCAGTGAGCTCAAAAGTGTTGCTGGGTGTGGTTTCAGTGGTGGACAAATCCTGTTTTGTTTGAAAAACCAGGCCACTGCTGAACCAGCAGCAGTGTCCGTCTGCTCGGGCGGGGATGTCCACCAACATACTTTAAAAACCAGAGATATCCTAATAGTGCAAAGCATATGTCCAGGGTGGGGCACGTCTGAGCAACGTCTTAGCTCAGCGGCTCCGAGCGCGCTGGCGGCCACATCTCGCGCTTCCCTCTAACAGGGAGCATGCCCGCACCCTGCTAGAGGTATAGCGTGGATGCGGCCACGGCTCGTGAATGCGCGTTGAACCTGGATTAAGGTAAGTGTAGCGGGCGACCTGGGGGGTTTCTATTTATCTGGTTACTATTCACATAACTCCAGTTGCCACAATTTTATAAAGAGTCCTTGGCAGTCCAAACCATCCTGCATCTTAGGTTATTAATGTTGGTGGAAGTGGAAAAGTGTATTGAAGTGATTGTAGTGTCCTCCACCCAGGTTCTCCAGTGGGTCCTTTTGGACAAAGATGAAAAACATTAATCTGGTACTGATATATCTGCAATAATCATGAAATCATAGGAGACTTCAACATACCTACTGACACCAACAATCCTGCTGCTATCAGACTACCCCCACTGACTTTTTCTTCTGGCCTCAAGCACTGTTCCTAGGGGTGTCTGAAAAAATAGATTCTGTCAAGTATCACGATATTTCATTTGACGATACTAGAATCGATTTTTTCTCACCTGACCCCTCATTTGATCCAGCCGGCTCTCCTCTTCACCCGGGGGACCTTCGAACCCCTCTCCCCCGGGGCTCTTCAGTCTTCAGGAGAGAGCCCAACAGGTCCTCTCCCCCTGCCTTCCCGACAGTCATTCACAAGTAGTCCCACCCGGGGACGTGGATGATGTCACCCCCACAGGCGTCATCCCGGCTCAGCTGTTAGATGCCGGTGATCGCTGGGCAGAGTAGGATGGGGCAGGACCTCCTCTGGCCGGCGATCACCGCATCTTGTCATCGGAACGTCGAGGGACACAGGAGCTGACAATTGGAGGTGAGTAAAGAAAAAAACATTTTTTTTTAATAAAAACATTTTCTCTATGTGTGGTGCTTTTTTTTACTGTTAACCCTTTGTGAACTGGTAAGGGATCTATGTGACCCCTATACCAGTTCACAAGGCTCTGGGTCTGGCAAGTCACTTGCCATTAACCCGAGCCCCCCATTACCTGCCTCCCCATAGCCCGGGGGGGGGGCAGAAGAGCCCGTGGCCATAGGCTATGCCAGCTAGTAGCCTGCAGGGCCAGGGGCACTGCGCACTGTTCTACAAGCCCCCATAGCTGGTACAGGCTGGTTATGCTGGGTAAATTGGATCTCACACCATTTTTGGGGGGGATTTTTAAGGGTTTTTAACCATTTAAATTACCCCCCAAAAAATGGGCCCCACCCCCGGGAAGGGGGGGGGACCTTATGTCTTTTTTTAAATTTAAATTAAAATTTAAAAGATCGCAATATATCGTCTTTGAGACAGAATCGGGATATATCAGGATATATCATATCGTCATAAGTGTATCGTAATACGTATCGTATCGCCAGATTCTTGCCACTTCACACCCTTAGCTGCACCTACCCATAAATACTGCCATACTTTAGACCTCCACTTACCTCTGCTTATTTTACTTCTTTACTTCTCCATGACAGCTTTCAGTCCACACTACTCAACTACTAATACTATCATTTTCTTCCATTACAATTAACACTGGCAACCACACAGGTGACCTTAGGCGGAGACCTACATGTGCTATATAGTTAATCTTTCTCTGACTTTTTGCTAACGCTTCACGCTTTGTCCTTTTTTTACCAGCACCGACTCTGCAGCCTTGCACTAATACAACACTATTCTCTGCCCTGGACTCCGATCTCCTACAGCAAACTGACAGCCTTGATTCAATATGGACATTGCTAGACTTAAACCACACTCCCAAGTCACAGCCTTGCACAGTTAAAAAGAAACTCCCCAAAACTCTTGCACAATGGGCATGCATGATACTGAATCGTTGTCAGCGCTTACATTTTCTCCTGCATCCACTCAAGCAAAAGTTACTTTCTTCTAGAAGCAGCCATTTTGAAGCATTCCTGAGACTTCCTTTAACAGCTTCCCAGCTGTGCTGCTGCCTGAATTTAACTGACATAACCCAAAATGAACAGCAGCAGAAAACCCAGCAGCACTTCCTCTTTGCTGGCCGCCTGCAGCTCCACAGGACGCCATTTTGATAGTAAATTCAATCTTGGCAGGAGTTGCATAATTTTATGTGCAGCAATCTGAATTGCTCTGCGTATGAGCACTGATCTTGTAAGGGTGTTGGTCTAGTTGAACGGCAATGGTGGAAATCCAAAGCCATTAAGGACTAAAAACATGCCCTTCAGGAACTCAGAAATGTCATCCAAGTTTTCACCTTTCTCTTCTCTCATAGCCGCAAAGTTTAATACTTCGAAACAACTGCTCAACACCTTTACATTGCATTACATTACATTTTACATTCACAACCTCCTCCTCCTATGTTTTAACAGTAGCCAATTTGCAGCATTCTTTAAAGAGGATCAAAACCCAGGATTTTCACTATCCCAGGTTTTGTCCCTCCCCCCCCCCCCACCCCCCAGGCATTCTTATTTTAAATGCTCTGCTATGGGAAACCCAGCTGGTCTCCCAATATGCTTACCTTGCTGGCAATCCCACGATGCATATGTGTGAGGTTTCCTTGTGGACAACCCATATCTTAGAGGCCGATTCATTAATAGCGCCAGGTAGCGACAGATGAGCGCCAGTAGCGTAATTTTCACAGCGCCAGCTAGTATTCGCTGTGCTTGGCCGGGGTTTGCTTGTTGACAGCGACTCAGTCGGTGTGCGGTAATGTTGAATACGGGGTTAGGGGTCGCTGTTTCACAGGTTCCGCGTTGTATGGGTGCGCCTGACAGCGAATGGCCAGAGCGAACGGCTTGCTGCAGATTCATTAACAAATCACGCTCAAAAATTTCTTGCGCTGTGAATTCCTTGTTTAAACCCCAGAGCGCTGGCGGCGATGTGTGTAAAGTAGTTTTTAACCCCCAAACAAACCTTTTTTTTTTATATGTAAAAATTATACAAGTTTTTCTAAACATTTTGTAATATGAATACATGAATATCAGACCTGTAATATCAATTCTGCACAATTTAAAATTGTCCTAACATTGCAGAAGTGGTCACAGAATTTTTGACATTAAAAAAAAAAAAAAAAACATTAATAGCAATTAATTATGATTATTTAAAGATTGCTCCATTGAAATGCATTGGACCACGCCAGGGAGCGCCAGGTCATACTTGTCGCTGTGATGGGATTAGCAGCGGCGCTGTTCGTTGCAGTCGGCTACATGATGAATCCCGCGCTAGCTGACGCTCTCGCCGGCGCTAGCCTCATTTAGCGTGATAAATGCGTCATTGTGACCGCCGCCGGGCGTACTTGATTCGGTAGCCGCCGTTAGCTGGCGGGACCTGGCGCTCGTCAGACACTACCTGGCGCTAGCCCTTAATAAATAAGGCCGTTAGTCTGGCTGCTGGCTTGCGGCTTGTTGTCAGCATCAAGACAATAAAACCCACAAAGATTCATCTGCTGGGAATTTCAGAGATCAAGGTTGTGGGCAGTTAGGCAATAATCATTTTTTATGTACTGACTTGAGATGTTCTTAACGATTATTCATAGTCATAATGGGAACATCAAGTACCAGCAGCAGTGAAACCCTCTGAAACCACATTTCTCTTTTTTTATGCAGCTTAGGTCCTATTTAGTGCTCTGTGCGTATATGTATCTGTGTAAATTGAAAAAGATTGTGAAAGATCAATTGAGTTTTCACTTTTTGTAAATAAACACATTGTAAATGTTTAAACCTTTCATGGGATTATGTAAGGTTGACAGCCTTCCCTCGAGTTCACCCCAGGAAACCTTTGCGCACAAAAAACATTTGGAGCCTGATTTATCAAGTATCGACGCCTGTTAAAACCCCTCGTGATGCCAAAATTTCAGAATTCTTCCAAAAATATGTTCAGTTTTAGAAGGAAATATGCAGATGACCCTAAAGAAATGATTAAGGCTAACAGAAAAAGTATAGAAACTATATATAAAATCATACTTCCAGCCCAAATAAACTACAGTATCAGTATCACCATTGCATCAGAAGTGCAAAATTCCTACATGATTTTCTCTTCAGTGTTATAATGAAATTCTAGAGTCAAACACCAATTAAGATCAATATTAACACATGTAAAAGCCACTTGATTTTTAAAAAGGATGTTAACCTGAGAAAAACTTGGCCTGAGAAAAATCAGATCTATGCACAGCACAAACAAGGCCATGGACAGTGCAGGCTAAGCACATGTATCACATTTTACTGATGTAGTCTAAGGTTTTGTACTCAGCGCCATATTCTGGCTCATCGCTGCTGCCTCTAATGGCTTTTCCCCTGTTCCAACAGGTCCTGAGCATCTCTCCACCTTATTTTCTTGGGTTTCTGTTTCAGACACCAGTATCCAGGGTCCTCTCTGCCTTCCCTGCTGGGTCTTCAGCTGTTGCCCTCCTCTGAAGCCACCAATTGCCACTTCTGAAAGAGCCATGATAAGCTTTTGAAACAGCAGCCAGGAAGGGGCATCTGTGGAGCCCCAACGGACAGTCTCTAGAGCCACTACATTTGGGGTGTGAATTGGCAAGTATCTGGTGATACGATACGTATAACTGAACTAAGGAACAAAAAAGACCGCACCAAACTATTATAATTATAAATTAGTGTGCTACACTAGTAGGGGTTTGTACAGACCGAAATCTGTAAACAATTTAAAACAGACGGGGGGTCCCACACCACCCCCTACAGAATAACTACACATATAACTTGGGGCAGACCAAGCCACCCGTGTGGTGGATGCTCAATCTGTCCGTTTATGCACAAAAGTAAAGTTATTAGGAATCTTAAAACAGGAAGGGTATTTAACATCCGACAATTTATCAATTGCAAAACAGTCGGAGTGGTGTATGTTCTTAAATGTAGCTGCCCCAAGTTATACGTGGGGGAAACTAAAAACAGCCTTAAAGCGAGGATACAGGGACACCTCTCGAACATACGCCTTGCGGAGAGGAATACACACCTGGGCAAAATTGTTCCCCCAATGGCCGTTCACTTTTTACAAGGTCATAATAGTGATTATAGCCAACTGACGGTCACCGGGATTGAAAAAGTGACCATGGGCCCGCGGGGAGGTGACTTTAAAAGAGTTTTACAGCAGCATGAATTACGCTGGATTTATAATCTGAACTCTCAGGCCCCGTTTGGGCTTAATGAGAATCTGGCGTTCACACCATTTCTAGGGATATAATCAATCGTTCCCGCATAGGGAGTAGAGGGGATATAGGAGGGGATGTGCGGCTCACTTTCCCGGGAGGATGGGTTTGGACACATATAATTTTGCATGGGGGTTAAGGTGTGTGGTTGGTATGTTTGGGGTGTGTGGGGGGCGGGCTATGGCGTTGGGGGTGGGGGTCTATGGGTGGTATCTTTGGTGGATAATGGGGGATATTGTTGTAGATAATACATGGGTTCATCACTTATGTGGGCATCAATGCCCCTTAATGCTTACAGTTTGGGCAATGATTGGGCCCACAAAGAACAGTCTTGAGGGGCCCCTCATATGCCCTTTCTTTTGTTGCACACGGGTTTTGATTTCATTTTCTTTAGTCCACTCAGTCATTGCTTTGTGCACATGGATGTTCTTCAGTTGGTGTGGGGCTGTAGGTTTCACAGTGTAGCACATAGTGTGTTTATCTTTATAGAAACATAATTTGTTCACCACTGTGTTTAGTTTTTCAGCACTTTATTAGTTGCACCAATGATATTGTCCTGACTGTCCTCGGAGAGAGAAAAAGAAAAAAGAAAAATAAGAAGATGAACAAAGAGGAAAAGAGAGCAAAATAGCAGTCCGGGATTTTGACACCCCCATACACCCCCTCCCTCCGTATATGGAGTTGGTGTTGTTGTGGTATCTCACCATAATCCAGGAAGATGTCTTGTGTATTGGTGAAGAAAGAAAGAGAGAAAGGAAAAAGAAAAAGAAAAAAGTCTTTTGTTCAGGAAGCTTAAAATGTTCATCTATGGAATTGTTAAATTAGCCAAGCTGTGGTATTCCTTTTGTGACTAAATCCGGGTATGCATATATATCTAGTCTCCATCCATAGGTTAAGAAATATTTTTTTGTCTAGGCGGGTCATTTTATTGTCCCCTCCTTTTTTGGTCTCCCTCCCTTTTAATGTGATTTTGATACCCTTGTAAGGTTTCAGGTAGAATTGCTCCTGGTGTGTGGGGTAGGCACTGTTTTAGTGCAATTATGATTGTCACCACTAGATGGCTAATTATGGTCATTGATATAAGGGCTATGAAATTACGTTATGTTTACATACATCAAAGTTCCCTGCTTATAGATGTGTTCCTTTTGTATATATTTTGAGAATTGCCTCCAATCATGGGCGGGTGCCCACATTCAGAATGAATAGAGGTGGCACTAGTGGCGTTTTTGAATAGGATTATCTTTATTGTGTTGGTAATAGCCTTTTGGATGTTGTATTTAGCAAACGTACAGAGGTGCGGTATGGTTGCGGTATTTGTTTTGTCTATTCATTAGGCATGTATATATTTCCCCCTTCTCCTGGACCCACTCACCTTTCCTCGCTCCTTCTCGCTGCAGGCTGTTCACTGCGCATGCGCGTACGGGCAGAGGTGCTGGCGCGGTGTGCGCGTCCCCTCTCTTCGTGTGGTGACGCGCTGTGCGGTTCAGTGACCACTTCCTGCTTTGGGGGCTGCACGTTAATGGGCCCCACGTCATGTCCGCTAGCGTACTTCCGGCCGGAGTACGTTGGCGGGCCACCATCGGGATTGGTCTGCGGTGCGCGGGAGCGGTGGTTGGGTGAGCTTAAAAAGGGTCCGGGTTCGGGGGTTCCTCACACGCCCTGAGGAAGTGACGCTGTGACGTCACGGAACGCGTCGGCGGTGAGGTGTGTGGGAGTGTGCGGGGGGGACTATCCTGTGAGACTGCTCTGGATATGTGAGTTTTTTTGCCTTTTGTCTTTCCTTTATCTTTGGTTTATATTTACTGGTTGCCTATTTTCACCCACCCTATTTTCACATTTCATTTATTGGTAGCACTATAATGGTTTAAGCAGGCAGTTTAAACAGAACATTATAGATCATATGAGGTGATTACGGGTCGTTATCTAATAAGGTTCCTTTACACAGCTGAGAGCAGCTGGCCATGTCCCTCCCTCTTCCCCTCCCCCCTCTTGTTTTTTAATGTGTTACATGTTTTTTAAATGGTTTTAATGTGTCATACAGCACCTTTTTGTAAATATGTGTACTAATAAAGTTTGATGTCATTTGTACCTCCATAGTGGTGCCACTTTTTCTGTAGGGGTCTGTGGGGGTGGTGCGGGACCCCCCGTCTGTTTTAAACGATACGTATAACGATACACGTGTGACGATACAATATATACCGATTCTGTCTCAAAGGCGATATACTGCGATTTTAGATATTAAAATCTATTTTAAATTTAAAAAAAACATGTGGGTTAATCTCAGCCGACGGGGACTGCAAGATACAAATAAGGAATCCTCCCAGCCTATATAAGGCAGTCTGTGGCAGGATCTTCTCCGTTAATTAAAAAGCAGTTCAGCCAAAAGCCTGGGAGGGGAGAAGGCTAACCTGCGCATAATGTGTGCGACTAGAAAACAGTGCTACAAGACTAAAACTAAATAGAAGGCATCAACCGCCACCAACGCATTCATAACACAACTGAAGGGCAGGTGTGGTGCCCCGGAATGGAAAAAGACGAAAAAGGAAATTTACCGGTGAGTACACAAATTTAACTTCTCTAATCTCTTCAATTTCGGGGCACCACGGGTAGCAACGTGTGGGAAGTTTCAAAAGCAGTACCCTCAATAAGGGTGGCATAGTGCAAGAACAGCTGACTGCATCAATCTAACCAAGAACAATGGCTCTGACACCTCAAGCTCAGACTACCGGAAATGGGTTTACCACCATCTGCAACACCTTATGCCCCAGAGCAGCATCGGCAGATGCCCTGAGAGACGACCAGGTTGCTGCCTTGCAGACCTATTCCACCGACGCCTGATGTTGAAAAGCCCAGGACACGGCAATTGCCCTGGTGGAGTGAGCGGTGACCCAGAAGGGCGCCTCCTTCCTCTTGCAGGTGTAGGCTTGTATGACGGCCTGCTTGATCTATCTGTGGACCTGGCAGGCTGCCCCTTGGTCCTTCTGGGATCATGAACAAGACATCTCTCTTACGTACCTCTCGAGTAGCAGCCAAGTAATACTTTAATGCACTGACCACATCGAGGGAATGCAGGAGACTCCTGATTAAGATGGAAGGGAGTGAGCCCTTGGGCAAAAAATCGTGCTTCACATGAAGCACTGCTTTGCCTTCATGCAGCACCAAAAAGGGTAATCTGAAAGCGCCTTCAGCTCCAAAACCTGCCGGGTGGAGGTGATCGCCACAAGAAAGCCACCTTCAACATGAGCGTCCTCAGGGAAGCCTCTGCCATGGGTTCAAAGGGGGGGCCCTGAAGTGCTGATAGAGCCAGAGATCCCAGGGCGGGACTATCGACCGCCGCGGAGGCCAAATATGCGCAGCACCCTGCATGAAAGTGCGGATTAATCTATGCTCAGCGTTCATCCATTGGAAAAAAAATGGACAAGGTCGAGAGACCTGGTCCTTAAGGGTGCTGGGCTGTAGGCCAGTGTCCCGGCCTTGCTGGAGGAACTCCAAAATTTGGGGTACCCAGAACCTCTTACAGTAGTGGCCCTTAGATTTGCACCAAAACATGAAGGCCCTCCAAGTCCTGTAGTAAACCCTAGAGGATGTTTCTGTGCTCGAGCCAAAGTCTGAACTACCACGGCGGACAAAGTCCCCTCCTCCAATATGCGGGTCTCAACACCCAAGCCGCTAAAGCCAGCAATAGAAAATTGGGGTGCTGCAGAGGACCCTGTTGCAGAAGATCTGGGCGGTTGGGAAGTCGCCACGGGTCGGACTGACCTGATCAGCAAACCACACCCTTCTGTGCCAGTGTGGGGTGATCAAGATGATGGGAATCTACTCGCAGTTGACCTTCTTTAACACACGGCCCAGAAGTGGCAGTGGTGGGAATGCGTAGAGCAGGCTGTACACTGACCAGGGAAAGGCCAGCGCATCGACTGGACATGAACCTCTGGACCAGTGCCGAGATGCGAAGGGGTCCACCTCTGGCACTTCCCACTGGTCACAGAGGGCTTGAAACATGTCCTAGTGAAGGGACCATTTCCACTGGTCCACCAGCTTCCTGCTCAAATAATTGGTTTGCAGATTCTCCTCTCGCCGAGGGTGGTTTGCAGATTCTCCATTCCAGGTGAGCCGCCGAGATGCACGGAACATAAATTTCCGCCAATCTCATGATGCGACTCACTTCCTGGAATGCCTGCCAACTCCTGGTACCCATCTGATGTTTTATGCAGGACACAGCCGTGGAAATGTCCGACCGTACCCTGACCGGAAGACCTCGGAGCTGGGCAGACCAATGCCTGAGAACCAGCAGAATCGCCCTCAAATCCAACACAGTGATTGTTAGACTGTACTCCCACTGGTCCCAGAGACCTTGAACGTCTGTTTGTCCAGAACACCACCCCAATCTGTCAGACTGGTGTCTGATCAGGATGACCCACTGGACCAGGAGGAAAAACCAACCCACAGCCAGTGAACATCCTGAAGTGCATCTGCCAGAGATGGGGCTCGGATGAGCAAGTCTGGGGTGATGTGCACACCATGCCTTTCGTGAACACTCACCGGGGCAATGGACAGTCCAAACGGCAGTGCCACAAACTGGAAATGCCCACCGCAACGTGCAGGTATTGTTGGTGACCAGGGAAGATTGGGACATGCAGATAAGCATCCTTTATGTCCACCGTGGCCAACGACGCCACGACCGGCCTTAAAGATTCCATGCGGAACTTCAGCACCCGAACGTAACTGTTCAGATTCCGGAGATCAGGAACAGATGAATGGACCTGCTCTACTTGTGGATGATGAATAGTATTGAGTAGAAGCCACAGCATCCCTCTGAGGACGGCATAGGTACTACAACTCCCCGGTCCAGCAAGAGATCTATCGCGCGGTCATGGTCAGCTGCCCTTTTTGCGATGTGGGAAGGTTTGGGCACCACAAATCTGTGTGAAGGCCAGGTCCCAAACTTGATCTTGTATCTGGAAGAAACAACCGCCCGGACGCAGACGTCGGATATCTGTTCCCTCCACACCGGCGTGAGTCCAAAAGCCACCACCACACCCGATCGGGTGAGGGCGTCCCATCAACCCTGAGAGGGCTTGGCTGAGGCCTTGAGCCGGCTGGCCCTTTGGGGCCTAGGTTTTCCCCATGGCTTTTGCTTACCTAAGAAATCATTGCTGTGTCTGAAGTCTGTACAACCTCTGAGCTTCCGGAACAGATGACAGTTTGGCAACATGCAAAACAAGGTCCTCAGTTTCCATTTCTGTGGAAGCCTAGTCGACTTTTCACCCATGGCGTTCCAGACCAAGTCATTCAGAGACTCACCAAAATGACGACCCCCTGGAAAGGGGAGTAAGCATCTTCTTAGAAGCAGTGTCAGCCAACCACTGTTTCCGTAGTTGCCATGGGCGTGGCGCAAGCTGGAAGCATGGCTGACCCCACCATGGAGAATGCATGCTTGGCCAGTTGGATCCGCCGGATCTCTCAAGGCCACTATGCAAAGTAGGGAAAATGGTGTGTCGAACAACAGTTCATCTACCTCAGGTGGCGAAGACCAGACCCTGACTGCCTCATTTAGAAAGGGGTACTTGGCATCCAGGACCTTAGGAATAGATGGTTATCCAGTTTCTCCCACTCCTTTGACACCAGCCTGTCAGGGAAAAACCTGCCTGACCTTTTGACGCTTGTAGGGTTCACACTTCTTTATACGACGCTTTGGCCGAGGAGTAAAGTTGTGCAGAACCTCCAATATTGCCTCAATAGGCTCCTCGCTCTGAGGTGTCAGGTGATCCAGAGGGTTCTATGTATGTGCGGCTTCCAGTTCCTCTCCGCTGCCGGGTGACACCTTCCTCTCTGACAGGCCAGAACTAGATCCTAAACTCCTAAATAGGTCCTCGACCTAGGAGCTAGAATCCTCAGAGGATCCCGTCTGAATAAGCCTATGCTTGGCTGTAGCCTTCAAGCCTGGGCGGGCAGAGACTTGGGATGACCCTGCTGACAATGGCGAACAATAAGTCAGGCATGCTTGGCTTAGTTGCAGGCTTTATAGAAACATATTTTCCATATTACACATGTATATAAGTAGGTGTAGCCCTGCTCCCGGTCACATGCTTTAGGAAACTTTGGTCCATAAAAGGTGTGGGTGATTGAGCCACTGCTCAGCCAATCCTTGTATTCCACTACTGCCATTCAGACAAACAGTCAGAGCAGATGTATACTGGGCAGACATCCTGTATCCTGCATTTGGGGAGACAGTTTTCCACAAAAGGTCAGCAAAGTGGGACACTTAGATGTCCCCAGAGTTTTAGGAAAGACAGCGGGCCCACCGAAAGTGGGACATCTGGTCAGTTTACCTTGGTTGGTAGCAACATGAAATATATTTACTGACTGGGTAAGTATAGGAAATCTGGACCAAGCTGGGGGGGGGGAGCATATTTTACTGTATTACCTAGATGCACTCAACTCCAGTAAACATTATAGAGGTAGCAAGATGTTTGCCAGTCATGTAAACTCACGCTAAATAGTTACCTACTATTATTATTATTATATTTAGATCAGAGAAACAAGTAAATGACAAAAGGTCACGGGTGTAGATTTCATCTGCCACAGTAAACATTCATAAATTAATCATTAATCCATAAACATGGGCCTATAAATATGGTGACAGTTGTACCCTGAGAATATAATGACATAGCAGTTTTTTACTATGACGCTCCTTACATCCTTGTTAACTAGGACTGACATACTATTGTATTTTACCACTTTCATTGCTTTGGTAATTTACTGGATTAATGGACCCAAGAGAACAGCGAAGATGCCTCCTGGCCCTAAACCTCTTCCTTTTATTGGAAATCTAAATCTGCTGGACCTGAAAAAGCCACACCAGTCATTAATGGAGGTAGGACATTTATGTAAAATGTCATGAAATGAAGAAATATCACAGGGAATGTATGTTTAGTATAATTTGCTTACATCCATTATTTTAACTTAATTATTACCTTATCAACAAGGTAGGAAGGGATGGACTGGAGCCAAAAAGAAGCTTAGAATCTTTACTGCCCCTCAGCAATTTTCTCTTCAGTGTCATAAAATAAATTCTGGAGTCAAATGAACACCAATTAAGATCAATATTAACACATGTAAAAGCTCCTTAATTTCTGAAAAGGTTGTAAACTTGAGACAAGAATCATATCATTATGAATGATACAGTAAAAACGTTCAAAAGTGGCCTTGATGCCTTCCTGGCATGAAATAACATTTCCAGCTATGGCTACTAGACCACTGGAAGGAGTTAAACAGGCTGAACTGGATGGACTAAAGTCTTTATTCAGCCTTACATACTTTGTTACTATGTTACAAGCATTTGTGGCCCATAAAAATGTGCCTAAGAAAATCAGATCTATGCACCATGCAGCACAGCACAAACAAGTCCATAGACAGTCCAGGCAAAGCTCATGTATCATATATTACTGGTGTAGCGTTGAGGTTTTGTACTCAATGCCAACTTCTGGCTCATTGCTGCTGCCTCTAACGGCTTTTCCCTGCCCTAACAGATCCCACGCTTCTCTCCACCTTGTTTGCTTCGGTTTCTGTTGCGGTCTCCAGGGTCCTCTCTGTCTTTCCTGTTGGGTCTTCAGCTGCGGCCCTCCACTGAAGCCACCAATTGCAGCTTCTGAAAGAGCCATGGTAAGCTTTTGGAACAGCAGCCAGGAAGGGGCCTCTGTGGAGCCCCAACAGACAGTCTCTAGAGCAACTAGTGTAGGTGGAAGGTATGGGGGAAGGAGATCACAATTGCAGCCTCCAGTGCAGGCTGGCTATTGGAGTGAGCCCTGCAGGTCCTCTCAGAGGGGTAGCTATAATTTCTGCATGGGGGAGCGATGGAACTGGTGTATATGTTCGATAAGGGGCTAATGGACCCTGGCGGGAACACCCGCCAGTCCCTGAAGAACTGTGCAGGGTGCTGTTACATAGTTTTTAACTTAGAGACACACAGTTTTAACAACTGATCAGCCTGACTTATCATTAGTGTTTTCTAAACTCACATTACTTTACTATATATATATATATATATATATATATATATATATATATATATATAACCATTGGTGCAATAACCATGCATATATATGATGTTGTAGCGAGGGATTCAGAAGGTATTACAAGTGAAGAAAGGCTAAATTCTTTTACTGGTATTTTATATAGTTTAAAGATAACTTGTTGTGGACAGCACTAGTGTAAAGGGTGAAAGGGTATAAATGTGTTGTGCACACTTGGCTGGACATAAAATTATGCAAACAAAAAACAAACCAAAATTGGGTCCCCACAAACCCTGGATTATGCCCAGCCCAACCAATAAGCGGCACCACCAACTAGATATACATATATAAATGACTTTATTTATATGTACATAGCCACAAAAACACTAAAAGACAATGGACAATTTAAAATACATATACACTAAAGACACCAGGGGGCGTCAGTGTTTCATCCTAGAAAATATATGCTATAATGGATAATATATGTACAAACCAGCTGGACAAGTGAAAAAATACTTCTATTTAAAAATCCACAACCCTTGTACTACAATTAATTATAAACACATGTGCAAAATGTGCAATATACTCAACTACATATGTACATATTAAGTGCATGTGCAATAACTCCTACCTATAAAGACTATAAAGACCAGCCGGGATGGATAAAGAAGACATATCCCAAACAATCAATAGTAATACGAACCAACTGGGCCTCCCCCCCGCCAGCAGGGCCCTGAGGAAGTAACATGATTGCGTTACGACACGCGTTGGCAGGCATGCTGGTGGGGGGAGGTCCAGTTGGTTCGTATTACTATTGATTATTTGCGATTTGTTGCGTCTATTTTTGACAGAAAGATATGTAGCACAGTGCAGTCTATTGAAGATGTTCACAAGCTGACTTGGACACTTTGAATGTCTGGGCATCCACTTGTCAAATGAAGTTCAATGTGTGTAGAGAAATGTAAAGTCATGCACTTGTGGTCTAATCATAATAATGAAGACCACATATGTCCCTGAGGGGGTAAACCTGGAAAAATCAGTTGTTGAGAAGAATCTGGATGTATTGGTAGACCACAGGCTAAATAACAGCATGCAACGTCAAGCAGCTGCTTCCAAGGCCACCAAGATATTATCATGCATTAAAAGAGGAATGGAATCACGGAACAGGGATGTAATATTGCCTCTTTACAGGGCACTGGTGCACCCTCACCTGGAAGGTGGCATGGAATTAGGTCCAGTTCTGGGTGTCTAGCCAGGGCTGGAAATGAGTCACCCACCTCGGGTGATGACAATCCCCTCTTTCCAGGTCTCTAGGCACACGGAAACTTACCTGGCCTAACCCCTTCAAGTATTGCTTCTGGAAGCCACCTCCCTTTGGAGCGCTAGGTAACTGAACTTAAAGGGAATACTTTCTCTTGGGTGACCCCTTCCTGTCTGAGAGGCCAAACTATGCGTGGATAGAGCTGCAGTATGGAATACATTCAACTAGGCCCTAGAACAGGACAATAACACACCCATAGCAGGTCCTTTTAGTTGCCTGAGTGGTCCCCTGATGCGTGGAATCAGTCCCTGGTAGGCAGCCTAATGCTGTTGGGAATGCTAATTAGCCCAGCCTAAGCATTCACCAAAACCTGTGAAAACAATGCCTCATGGGGCAGCAGCTTGATGTACATCCCCCTCCCAGTGGCAGAAAGCAGATTTTGGTCCACAGGCAAAGGCACCTCCCTCTTCTGTAATGCAAGACCTTAATGCCAACAATGCTTCAGAAATACAGTAGTGGACATTTCAGCTTAGATAATAATCAGAAAAGCCTACCCCAGGATGGACAGCATAAAGGAACCCACTAAGACTACCCTAAGTCTCAAAGCTGAAACACGCCCCTGGAAAAAACTTTTACACAGTGCATTTCTTGCGGCCCACTTTAAAGAGAAAGAAAGCAGGCAAAATGTATAATACATCACATTCTGCTCCCCAAATGATCCCTACCTGAACCCCTTGCCTCTGTAGAGACATCAGAAGACCATGGATCACGAGGATCACTCCACCGCCATCAGTCAATAAAGTGCTGCCCCTGATTCCTATCCCCCTAGCCTGTCCCACAGACTCCTCCATGACCCTGAGACTAGAGTCCCCGCTGGTGTCAGGGGCTCTGGTCCTCGGTGCTACAGCCCCAAAAATAAACAGGCCCACTTGGACCCTTGGCACAGAGCCCTTACAACTCCCTTAACCCAGTTATATTTTGTATTGGTGACTGATTTCAGGCATCAGTGTAGCTCGCCTCTTAAGTATTACTGCATAAAGATAAAATGTAGAAAGAAAAACGAGAAAAAAAAACTCCTCTGCTCAGACTGTAATTACTGGGGAGTGGCTGGGTGCAGCTTGGTATATGTAAGAGGTTATGTAAGAGCCGAAAGGAGTTTTATTTCTGTATGCTTGCAGTCACAGGTCTGGCAAGGGACATAACCCATGAGTATCTGATTTGGTGTACTGGAATAACAGACACATGTGAACTTATTATATTAGTAATACACTAATAAAAGGAGCCTTGATGTTCTTTAATATATGTAAAAATGTGCCCATGACATGCATGCCATTGATAACATGGTGAGAAAGGGTTTGTAGAAGCTAACCGTGATGTATGCTAACAGTAGGGAGGGGTATGTATGTGCTTACATATCTGCCTAAGTGTGTGCTTACTAACCAGGAATATGTATGTATTATGTATGCATGTATGTATATATGTATGATTATGTATGTAGTATCTTCTTACTACCCAGGATTAAAAAGATTACTTAGTGGAAGGAGTCCTGGTCTTGATTGGTATATGCTGAGAATAAAAGGAGGGCTGGTATCTGAAAGTAGAATATTTTATGAACAGAAGTTAGACTAAGCAGGTTCCGAGAAAAGTTTGACCATCAAATTAGGTAGCTACCAATAGCACATATCCCAACTGTGAATAATATTTTCTCTAGAGGCACAGTAATGCTTCATTGTATATAACTAAAATTGTACAATACATTGCAGCTGTCTAAGACTTATGGGGAAGTCTTTACACTAGAGTTGGGAGGAAAAAAGACAGTGGTGATTACAGGATACAAAGCTGTAAAGGACGCTCTGGTCAACCAAGCAGATGATTTTGGAGAAAGAGCAGATGTACCAATCTTCACACTAGCCACTAAACAAAGGGGTAAGTCAATTTTTGACACTGCATGACTTTTGTAGGTGAATACATTTTGAATTTATTTTAAAAGTTGATACTAAAATGATGCCACATGTTTTGTTTTTATAGCCTAATGTAGTTGTACTAAATTTGACGTGGCCCTGTTGCAGACATTAAAGGGGGAATCCTCATGCAGGAACATTTTTCCTGTTGTTCTAATTGAATTATACACAATTATACTACTAAAGATATAATGAAACTGCTTAAACACTGCTTTTGTGAATGTTCCCATGAGATCAAATATGATAAATAATGTGGAGCAGAAACAATTACCTTGACCTCACGAGCCCTGATGTTGCTACCTCTGCACCTCCTGTAGTTACCCCTCTAAATGCAACTATAATTTTTCTCCATATGACGCAAACATGTATTCAGAGCAATAAATATCTTGATGTGTTAAATCATACACATTTGGCCTAATCAAAATTAAGGGCCTTATATAAACAAACTCAAACAGTGAACTGGGTTAATGAAAGCCTCTTTGATACACATGATAGCTAACGTAAAAACACTTGTTCCTACTATGTCTTGTAGACGTTTTGCACAGATCGCCCTCCTGCAGCATACAGTAAGGGCTTAGGGGGGACAAGTCAAGACCGAGGCTCCCATTATTTTTCTACAGGCTCTGTCCAACCCTAATTATAGGGTTGGGTTTACTGGGTGGTCTTCAGCTAGACCTAATTAACAGCATATTGTTCAGTGTCCCAGACTAGGACGAGTGCTCCAGTATTCTTGCCTCTGCCCATTCAGCTCCAGACTCTCTGGCCCATTAAAGCCTTGGGCCCCTGTCACTCTGGTCCTCAAGTTTCTACCAACCCTCATTCCAGTTCACCACTTACTGATCCAAACTTTCTTCCCTATAAGCCTGATTCCCACCCTGCTCTGGGTCCAGTTATTCTGTCTTCCACCTTGGTTGTCTGTTATCCTGATCCACAATATCCTGTCTTGCTCTGGTTCCTGATTGATTCTCAGTTTCCATCATTCCTGTCTTGAAGATAGTAATGATTATAGAACCCTGGTTCTTTTAACCCCTGTGGGGTTACTGTTTATTTGTTTATACTTTGTGAGCAGATGAAGTAACTAATGCACATATCCATATTTCAGGAATAATAACGAATACAGGAGAATCTTGGAAAGCCATGAGAAGGTTTGCTCTGACAACCCTTCGAGACTTTGGAATGGGGAAGAAAACAATAGAAGCTAGAATTCAAGATGAATTGGTTCCTCTTATAGAACATTTCAAGTCTCATCACGGTAGGGTATAAACAGAAACAGAAAGAATCCTTAAAAATGTCCAACTTTGTAAAAGCTTGGCATTGATCTCCTGAAAATAAGTAATGTATTTTTAGGGGGTAGGGTAATGTGGGCACAGGGCAGTTTCTAGGAAAAATAGTGCTCAGTGTGGGAAGAAAAAATTCTGCCCCAATCCTATGGTGCTGCTGCCGTCCCATACAGGTAATGTGCCATGATGTGCCTCTACCTTAGCAGCAGTCAGTGCCCACTCCCCCAGACCAAGCCCAGTATGGGGGGATGAGGAGCCTGTCTTATGGCCTGCACCACTAACAGTGGCACTGACTCATCTATGGAAAACAAGATAGCTGGGATAAAGGCCCCTCCCAATGACCTTGATGCCAACGGCTGCTCGCCCTTCCCTAGAAGCAGCCCTGTGTGAGGGACCCTTAGATGAAAGAGGAAAAAACCTTGGGTGGCCGGCCCTGTAGTCTAAAAGACCTCAAATTTGCCCTGGCTCCCACGGTGAGGTGAACATTGATGGCCACTTCTCCAGCATCTCTGGGTGATGCTCACTCCCGCTTCCAAGCTGTTCAGATAGGCTGGAGCAGAAGTGCGCCCTTGGCTAAAGAGAAACTGGGGATACATCCTGCCCCGATCCATATAGCCGAGCTCAGTCTCTACAAAGCCATATGCCCAACATATACAACAGATACAATAGTATATAATAGAGTCCAGAGCAGCAGCCTTAAACTATAAGTTGTAATAAGTAGGTATTAGTTGGTAAATAAAATTTAAGCTAGAGTACAGAACTAATTAGTCATTTGAAAATTGGAAATAGGGGCAGAAGTGGTTAGTACCAGAACTGGAGACTTCAAGAGAAACACATGGGGGTTGATGCAGCACCACGTGAGAAAAGTCATTACTTTTTAGGAGAGAAAACTGCCATCAACTTTTAGTGTCTAGCTTGGGGCTGATCCAGCACCATGTGAACATTTACATCCAGTTGCTCAATCACCCCCAAAATAGACAAACTGAATGGCAGTTTTCTCTCCTAAAAAGTAGTGACTTTTCTCACCTAGTGCTGAATTAACACTACCAAGTGAGAGTGCCAAAATCGTGTGTGGTTTAGGTAAATTGTAAATCGCTCAGACTACGTCCAGCAAATGCAATGCCTTAACCATCAAAGCTGGACAAAACAAAGAAAGCACAATTTCCTCATAGGTGTGAAGAGCCAAAACCACTTTTGCAAGGAATTCATGACATGAGGAAAATGTTAGACTTGTACTGGGAAGTACATCACCAAAAGAGTTGGCATGGGTCTTTGTGCCCTGTGAGGGTCAGGGCCACGAGGTACAAACTTTTACAGAAAGTACTAATCTGAATAGTTGTGAGCCAGGGCAGTGGCCCAGATAGAAGGACCTCACAGCCATTTTTAAAACATCTTAAAGAAAAATTGAAAACATTGAAAAACCTGCTGCTTGAAGCCCTGTTCAATAACAAAAGCAGCACTATTTTGCACCTGCCCAGAGCTGGCATAACTAGTAAAGAAAAATAAGGAGCAGAGAAAGACATTGATTCACATGCTTAATATGTTTATGCAAACTTTTCAGCTGCAAGTGCCTATTATGATTCCCCTTTAAGACTTGATGGATTGCCTAGAAAGTGCAAAAAAATATTTCTTTACAGAAAAACACATCACTCTCTGAAATGTGTATGGTCATAAAGTCCTTGACAAATACCGTAGTTTAATGTTTTTGAATAGAAGTGGCATATCCTATAAATAAGTGACATGCACATATTACAACTGCCAAAATTTAAGATTATTTCCAAGATAGCAATGTGTTAACATATTTTTCGCCCTATAAGACTCACTTATTTTTTCCCCAAAAGTGGTGGGGAATGTCAGTGCGTCTTATCGGGCGAATGTGGGGGGGGTGAAAGGGAAAGTCAATTCACCTTTCAATCCTTCCGGCTCGCGCTGTCTCCGCCATCTTCGCTGCATCTGCCGCCTTCTCCACGGCACCTGCACACACAGACATCCGGCTCTGTACAGCAGGTGGACGTGGCCGAAGCTCGAGCATCAGCCACGCCCACCACAGTATGAAGCCAGGTGTCTGTGTGTTCAGGCACAGCGGAAAAGTGGCAGGGACAGTGAGTAGGGGAGGAAGCTGTATATGCTGTTCACCCTGTCCCTATTCCTTCTTCTCCGCGGCGCCTGCACATACTGACGCCCGGCTTCATACAGTAGTGAGAGTGGCAGATGCCTGAGCGTTGGCTGTGGCTATGCTCACCCGCTGTACAGAGCCGAGTGTTTGCTCTGTGTGTGCTGGTGCCACGGAGATTAAGTGATGGAGGCAGCTGTATCTGCCGCTCCTTCTCTGCAGCGCCAGCACACACAGACACGGCTTCATATAGCGGGTGGGCATACCCAGCGATTGACTATTGGCCATGCCCACTGCTGTACTGAGCCTAGTGTCTGCATGTGCAGGCAGTGGCAGATACTGCGAAGACAGCAGGAAGGATGGAAAGGTGAGTTTACTTGTTTTTTTTTTTAGGGAGGGGGAATACCACACTGCTGGGAGGGTGAAATGCCAAACTGCCTATATGGGGATTGGAAGGGGGGGTATGCCACACTGTCTATGGAAATAAGAGGGGGGTATGCCACACCATCTATGGGAATGAGAGGGGGGAATGCCACACTGCCTATGGGAATGGGAGGGGGAATGCCACACTGCCTATGGGAATGAGATGGGGGGAATGCCACACTGCCTATGGGGAAAGTGAGGGCGGGAATGCCACACTGGCCATGGGGGATGGGGGGGAGAATGCCACTCTGCCTGTAATGGTGGGATTCTGCACCTTGCCTATTGTTTGGTTCTTGGGAGGATGGTGTTTTAGCACCATCAGAATGGTTCAGAATATTTATTTTCTTATTTTCCTCCTCCAAGTCCTAGGTGTGTCTTATAGGATGAAAAACTGGTAACCCTTTCACTTCGAGAAGTTTTCAATTGGTTTTAAGACCACTTAGCATACTGTACCTTTCCATTTCCTCTCTGTAATGTGTAGGTGAACCGTTTGATACCAATCTCATAATGAACAGTGCCGTGTCTAATGTGATTTGTTCCATCATTTTCGGGAAGAGGTTTGAATATGAAGACCCAGTATTTTTAAATCTAGTACAAATGGTGAATGAGAATGTCCGACTGGTTGGCACGCCAATGGTGGTGGTAAGCATTCTTGTTACAATGATTTGCCTCAGCAGTGTGAAAGGAGAAAGTATTCATTGAATTTAAAATAGAAAATTCTCTATGTGAGGCACACAAGTTGTAAAAGGACGGAATAATCTTTTGCGAGCATCTGGAAAGACAGTGGGGAAAAAAAATTAGGAAAATTCTAGGCCAGGGGTTCCCAACAGGCAGTACTCGAGGTCCTCTGAGGTGGTACATAACCAAGCTCTAGACTTACCTGTACCCCAACCTGCAGCCATATAAACTTCACACAAGAGTTATTTTCAACATAAATAATAAAAACATAGTTACATAGTTTTTACTGATAACAGCTAATAGTAAATTCTAAATAAGCATTTAATCCTTTTTGAAGCTGTCAGTGGTTGATGCTGTAACAAGCTTCTGTGGGAGGCTATTCCATAGATTTATAGTACTTATGGTAAAGAATGATTGTCACCTCCGGAGAATTTCTTTTTTTCCAGTTAAAGGCAGTGCCCCCTTGTCTTTAGAGAGGATTTTACCTGAATTAGTGTTTCCCCATATTTTTTGTATTGGCTATTTATATATTTATACAAGTTAATCATGTCCCCCCTCAATCGCCTCCCCTCAAGACTAAACAGATTTAATTCTCTTTCCTCATGACTAAGATCTTTCATTCCGCTTATTAGTTTGGTGGCTCTCTTCTGCACCCTTTCCATAGTCAGAGCGTCCGATCTATGAATGGCTGCCCAGAACTGGACGGCATATTCCAGGTGAGGACGCACCAGTACCTTGTAAAGAGGCAAAATTACATCCCTATCCCGTGATTCCATGCCTCTTTTAATGCATGATAGTATCTTGGTGGCCTTGGAAGCAGCTGCTTGACATTGCATTCTGTTATTTAGTCTGTGGCGTTTTACTCCCCTGAGGATATATGTGGCCTTCGGGTTGTTAGACCCCAAGTGCATGACATTTCTCCACATTGAACTCCATTTGCCAATTGGATGCCCAGACACTCAAAGTGCCCAAGTGAGCCTGAAGCTTGTGAACATCTTCAATAGACTGCACTGTGCTACATATTTTTGTGTCATCTGCAAAAAATAGAGACAGTGCTTCTAATTCCATCTTCTATGCCGTTTATAAACAAGTTGAATAAAAGTGGGCACAGCACTGAACCCCCGGGGGACACCGCTTACAACCGGTAACCATAGTAGTATCATTAAACACAACTCTCTGCACACTATCCTTCAACCAGTTTTCAAGATCCTGAAGATTTTTTTTTGAAGAATTTCCCCAATAAGCATCTATGGCGGACAGTGTCAAATGCTTTTGCAATATCCAGAAAAACTATATCTGCAGCCACCCCTCTGTCCAGGCTTCTACTCACCTCCTCATAGAAGCAAATCAGGTTAGTCTGGTACCTTCTGCCCTTAGTAAAACTGTGCTGGTTGTCACTTATAATATTAAGGAAAATTACATATTCATGTATATCGTCCCTTAGTATCCCCTCAAGCAATTTTCCCACAATGGATGTTAAACCTACCGGTCCGCAATTGTAATTGTAAGACCTAGAGCCCTTTTTAAAAATGGGCACTACATTTAGCTTGTGCCAATCTCTTGGCACTATACAAGTTGTTAGTGAGCCTTTAAAGATAAACCTTTAAAGATCAAGAAAAGGGGTGATAAGATAACTGAGCTGAGTTTTTACCTAAACGGGTGTTGGTCCCGCTGTGTAGGGATTGTAAGAAGCGAGGGGGGGCATAGACAATGCTGGAGCCCCCCTCGCAGCAAAACACATAAATAACTTGTTTTACTCACCTGAATACCGAGCCAGTGGCGAGAACAGAGTCCCGCGATTGGCTGCCGGGCGGTCACGTGGGCGCAGTCGCGTCCTCTGTGCCGGCCACCGGCAGGACCTGCCCATGTGACTGCCTGGCGGCCAATCGCGGGACTCCGTTCTTGCCGCTGGCCCGGTATTCAGGTGAGTAAAACAAGTTATTTATGTGTTTTGCTGCGAGGGGGGCTCCAGCATTGTGGATGCCCCCCCCCTCGCTTCTTACAATCCCTACACAGCTGGACCAACACCCGTTTAGGTAAAAACAGTTGTTGGTCTGGTTTAAGAACTCTTGGGTGAAGTCCATCTGGTCCTGCAGTCTGATTCACATTTAAATTATTTAGTCTTTCTTGGATGATATCCATGTTTAGCTTGTTAAAGTGGACCTTCACCCTGAATAAGAGCCTATCTTATATGTTTCCCACACCCTGTACAAACAGATTGCTCACATTAATAATCATCCTACCTGCATCTACTGCATGTTATGAGCCTTTAAACATCCAAGATGGCGGCTCATGGTGCATCAGGCAGCCTGCAAACAGGAAGTGTCTTCTGACGGTGTTGCTCTGTATTCTGGGATTGCTGTCCTTACCCTGACCCCAGCTCTGCTCTGTCTGTGCAAAGCAAAGCTACAGCCCTGCCTCCCTGAACTTTATTCCGCTCTCCTCTCCTCAGTATGTGGTGCTTCTGAGGCAAGATGGCAGCACCCTAGTCCTGAACAGAGTTGCAGCGCAGTAGGGCAAAGAATAATAAGTAAGTGACTAAAAACTTAAAATATATTAATTTTAGATGCTGGGGAATCGTTTTTTTTTTTTTAAACTCTTTATTTAGTTATTTTTCATTACAGACAGTACAGAAACGAATAATCAAGTAACATTGCAGGTTAGAACAAGAAGCACAATACAGCAAAGCCGGCTCCCGCACCCTTCTCTTCCTTCACCCCAACTATCACAAGCCCGGCGAGTTCCGCCCGGCAATGATGTCGCTGATTATTCCGACAGGGCCCGAAGAGCACCCCCCCCCATCTCGAGGTTGGCTCCCGTTCGCTGTGTCCAAGGCGGGAGGGGGCAGAATGAGAGGAGGGGGTACCCCAGGGGCCCCCGTCACTCCTTAATGAAAATGAGGTCCATGCGACAAGTTTTAGCCCCAGGTGGTCATTCTAAGCCTGTGTTGCAGTACGGGTCCATCAGGAGCTCTGTCTCTCGCTTGTCACTGGGCTGGGGTTGCCACTCCACTGCATCGTTACGAAATAAGCAGAAAGAAAGAAAAGAGAGAAATAGAGGGGGAGAAACTGCAGAATGATTGGTTAAGATAAAAAGGGGAAGGAAGTCTACCTTACTCGCATCCGGGGTCAGGGGGGCTGGTGGGGGGGTCCGGCGCCAAACTCCGAACAAAGATCGCAGAGTCTCGAAAGAGATACCAGGGTGTCCAAACCGCATTGGACTGTTCTCCCCTGTCATGGGAAGCCGCTGTCAGTTCCTCCATTTCCCTGACTCTGTTAACGTCTCGGATCCACTCCCCTTTTGTAGGGGTGTGTTCCGATTTCCAAAATCTGGGGATCAGTGCCCTAGCTGCATTAATCAGGTGCATTAGTATTGATTTCTTGTAGCTGGTGACGCTACATGTGCTGTAATGTAGAAGCATGAGAGCCGGGCAGCACGGAACCTGAGAGCCAGTGACTTCTGTCATAAGTGGAATTACTTCAGTCCAAAAGGGTTTTATTCTCGGGCATGTCCAAAAAATATGGAAGAAAGACCCATCTTCTTCCCCACACCTCCAACACCTAGGCGAGGTTCCGGGGAAACATGCTACCAGGAACTTTGGGGTATAATACCACCTGGAGAGGTATTTGTAATTTGTCTCCTGGGTTTGCACCGCTATTGAAGACTTGTGGGTAAGAGTGAATATCTTTTCCCACTCCTCTTCGGTGAACTCTCTCCCTAGGTCTCTCTCCCACTGCTGACAGTATGGTGGCATTGGTCCCTGCTCCTTGCCCAGCAGTTGGTAAATGTGAGATCAGGGATTCAAAGCCTGTAAGGCTCCGCTCAAAGGAGTCTCTGGGGCCTGTTTGTTGCAAATAATGCTGGAACAGCAATAGTCGCCAAGGATCTAGTCGTGCTTTTTGTTACTCCAGATGAACTGCCTAAAGATCGAGTTCAAGTTCTTGAAGTAACTCTTCGGGACGTGACACGGGAGAGTCTGAAGCAGGTATAAAATTCTTGGCAGGACCACCATCTTTATTATATTTATGCGTCCCATCCACGTGGATATCGGGACATTCCAGTTTGCCAGATACAGCTTAGTCTTATTTAGCATTGGTACAAAATTGAATCGAAAGACATCATCGATATTATTCGGTATTTTCACCCCTAGATAAGTTAGTGTAGGGGAGACCCATCTGAACGGGAGCAAGGCCTTGAGGTGTGTGGAGATGTCGTCCGGGAGACCCACGCCGAGTCCCTCAGATTTATCGAGGTTGATCTTGAAGTTGGAAAGTTTACCAAACCTCTCCAGCTCCTTCATGAGGACCGGAAGTCCTATCACTGGGTTTGATACAAAGAACAGGAGGCCGTCCGCATATGCGGCAACCTTATGCTCCAGACCACCAGCCCGAACCCCCCTGATGTCTTTATTCTCTCCTATATGTCGTAAGAAGGGTTCCACTATCAATGCAAAAATAAGCAGCGACAGTGGACACCCCTGTCTGGTGCCATTCGAGATCGGGAAAGGCGAGGAGAGATCACAGTTAACCTTTACTCTAGCCTGAGGTCTAGAATACAACTCCGTGATGTATCCCAATGCTCTGATTCCCAATCCTATATGCCTCAACACCTCAAATGCGAAATCCCAGTCTATGCGATCAAACGCCTTTTCGGCATCCGTCGATAGCAGCATGATCGGGGTTCTATCCAAGCGAGAGCGATGTATGAGGTTTAGAGTCCGGACCGTATCATCTCTTGCCTCCCTACCCGGGATAAAGCCACATTGATCTTCCTCTATTAGATCCGCTAGATACCTTGCCAGTCGATTAGCCAGGATCTTAGTGAATAATTTGAGATCGACATTCAGGAGTGATATAGGGCGGTAGCTTTTGCAGCACAGCGGATTCTTTCCTGTCTTGTGGATCACTGTAACATGGGCTTCAAGTGCCTCTCCAGGAAGCCGCCCGGGTCATCCTCCCTCCCTATAGTATTGTAGGCCCGGAGAAAGCGTCTACCTAGGACAGGGAGAAATTCTTTGTAGTATGCGGCAGTCAGACCATCTGGGCCTGATGATTTCCCAGAGGGAAAGTGCTTGAGCGCCTGTTGCAGCTCAGCTTCTGAAAGCGGCTCCTCCAGCCTACTGATCGCTTCCTTACTCAGCTGGGGCATACCTGATGATGTGACATATCTCCTTTTCCTCTCCAGTCCTCCCACTCCTCATGGATGTAAGTTATAGAGTGAGTGATAATATTCGCGGAACACCTTAGCGATGTCCTGCGTCTTATGCCACTTCTCTTGCTGTCCATCTTTAATTGCCTCAATAAAGTTCAGGGAACGTTGTTTCCTCAAGGTCTGCGCAAGGAGCCTACCGCTTTTGTAACTCCACGCACTTCTTTATTGCAAACGCCGCCTTTTGCATCAAGATGGAGTTCAGTACCTCTCTGCGCGCTGTCAACTCTTTCAGGGTTTCCCTTAGTTAGGTCTCCTTATGCTGTTTTTCCAGGGTCTGAATCTGGGTCAGCAAGCGATCCCGTTTTGCAATGCTTGCCCTTTTCAGCTTAGCAGCTTATTGGATCTGAACTCCTCTGACTACGGCCATATGAGCCTGCCATAAGGTCATAGGCGTTACCTCCTCCGTGTCATTCAGCCGAAAGTATTCAGTGAGGGCTCCCCGTACTGCACCCTTCGCCACCGGATCCTTCAATAGGGTCTCATTCAGACGCCAAGTCCATGCCTTACCCCTTCTTTCCTGCGTTAAAGCTACGCCTACCGGGGCATGGTCTGATAGTGACGCAACTCCTATAGAGGCATCATGGGCCCTGGGCAGCAAATTGTGGGACAGGAGCACATAGTCTAGCCTAGCATATGTTGCATGGGCTGTAGAATAGTGAGAAAAGTCATTACCGGTAGGATTGGAGATCCTCCAAATGTCACATAACTGCAGACTATGGAGAGCCTGTTTCACTTTCCTCAATCCCTTGTAGGGAATGGAGGACTTCCCCGAGGAGGAATCCAAGAGGAGCTTCAATGCGAGGTTCAGATCCCCACCCAAAATCACACTCCCCTCCTGAAATTCGGCCAGTTTGGCAAAGAATTCCAGGAGGAAGTCCACCTGGCTGGAATTAGGCCCATAGACCGAAGCAAGTGTATATGTCTCCTCTGAGATCGTGCCTTTGATCATAACATATCTGCCTTCTCCATCCGTGCTCATGCTGTGGAGCTCGAAAGGCATGGACCTAGACAGGAGTATCGCCACTCCCTTAGTTTTCAAGCCGGGAGATGAACTCATGAATACCTGGGGGTACAGTCTGGAGGAGATCCTCGGTGGCTATCTTTTTTAAAATGGATCTCTTGAAGAAACACTACCTGGGCTTTCAGTCGTTTCTGCTCAGCGATTACCGCCGATCGCTTTTCTGGTATATTAAGCTCCCTGCAGTTCATGGAGACCACCTTCATGGAGGCGTCCTGAGAATCCAGAACACCACCCGGCCCTGCCATCATCTCCGCTCCTTTCCCACAGGCCCCTCCCCGGGTGTCTGAACCCCAGATTCAAGACAGCAGGCAGCCGAGGGGGATGAAGGGGGTAAGATCGGGTAAAGCGTAAGTGGGTTGATGCGAGAGAAAGCAAGAAGATATTGAGATTCAAAACAAAACAAGGAATACAGAACAAAAACTTTAAAATTGTAAATTCCGGAGAGACCCAATAATAATTTGGGTAACAATCAAAACGATTATACTAACTCTCCTAATATAGGGGAGTCTAGTCCTGTGTCTCCCGTGAGAGTCTCCTGCAGCTTCTCCCGGGAAGACACTCGGACCACTGGGGGGAAATGGAAGCCCGGCGAAAAGGAGCCAAGACTCAGTCAACAATTATAAAGAATTAAGTCAGATCAGCACTCAGGCATCCCTCCCATCCCCCATAACACATAGTTAGTAACAACAGTTAGGCAGCAACATGAATTAACCGGTTATAAAAGAAACCTGAGCATGCAAAGCAACTAATTAAACAGCTAATTTATCAAATGATTGATTGCTTGGTGGTCGAACCACTCGGGTCCAGGCTCCTCCCCCCCCACCCCAGGAAGGCACCCTGACCAGCCAATTCCACAGGCCTGTCTGGCGGCTGAGTCCAAGACACCCCCCCAGGCCAGCAGGCAGGGGCCCCCCCACGAGACACCCGGACGATCTCAAAACTCCCCACCGACCCCTCAGCATCTCCCTCGAGCAAGGCTGTCCCCCTCATCCGCCTCCTTCTCAACCAGCTCACCCACGGGGCCACCCCCCCCTGGCCTGGGGCACCCCCCACCATCCGGAATCCGTCGCCCCCAGGGCAGGGCGAGCGGACCGGTCTCTCCATTGATCATGTTTCAGCGGTCAGGGCCCAGGGGGGAGGGCCTCCCGTAAGGAGCCCGCCACTGAGTACAGGGTACAAGCCACACCACAGGTGAGTCAGGAACACCTCCGCCCCAGGGGCCACCCGTCCCTCAGGTGAGGGACACCCCGATGCCGACGACCTGTTGAGTTATGTCTGCCGGGATCATTCTCAGCACATAGCTCCTAATATCCCATGAAGGGGCCGAGGAGGGCCCCATACAGACCGAGAAGACCCCCAGGCGAAGGGGGGAAACCGTCCGTGTCGGGGGGCCAGGCCGCCGCATTAGTTTCAATGGGAAAGACAAAGCCTCCTCCCCTGGTTAGGGGGGGCATCCCAGCCGGGAGATGGCCCATCCCCCGAGCAGAGAGCATTTGATGTCAAAAAGCCAGTCATCCCCTCTACCCAAAGGGGCCTCACATAAAACGAGTAGGTTGTAACTTACCGGGACGGGGAAAGGCACAAATTCCCCTTCCAACAACCGAATCCCGGGTCGCTCCTTCACCCGCTCTGACCCTAGCTCGCAGCATCACCGCAAATGCGGCCCCATCCCCAGGGGAGGTCATAGAGGGCACGGCCCCTCGGAAACTGTCAGTCCCTCACCCCCAAAGGGGAGGAGAGGAGTAGAGGTGTTGGGACTGGGGGCCCCCCCAATCCCGGTGTGGGAGGGGGGGCCCCGCCAATCCAAAGTCCCCGAAACCTCCCCTCGGCCAACCCACCAGCAGATCCCAAACTCCTCCAAGAGCCGCAGATATAACCACAGGAACAACAACAACTTCAACCAACAATCAAATTAAACTGTAAAGAGAGGCTATCACACTAGCTTTTCTGGCCATGACTCAACGCCCCTTCCATGTTCAATTGGGTGCAAGTATCGCTACTCGGCTCCTGGGGGGCAAAGTCTCCTCCTCTCTGCGGTCCAGCTCCAACGCCA
This sequence comes from Gastrophryne carolinensis, assembly GCA_027917425.1. Lineage (NCBI taxonomy): Eukaryota > Metazoa > Chordata > Amphibia > Anura > Microhylidae > Gastrophryne > Gastrophryne carolinensis. Next base: position 88,633,614 of record CM051240.1, on the reverse strand, counting down.
ACCAATTCGGGATCATGACCAGTGCAGTCCCCAGAAAATCAAACAGCTCCGCCAGCTGGGACGGTGCCTTCAAGATGAACGATCTACGATCCTTTCGTACAATCAATTGGAATGGATGTCCCCAGCGATATGTTGCTCCTTGCTGTTGTATTAGCTCCAGAAGGGGTTTCAGCAATCTCCGCATCTGGAGGGTCCGGCGTGATAGGTCCGGTAGCAAGGTAATCTGAGCTCCCTCCAACTCAATTGGACCCCGGTTCCATGCTTTCTGCATTATGGCTTCTTTGACCTGGTAGTAATGCACTCTGCAGAGTACATCTCTTGGTCCTCTGAAGTCGGATTGCGCGGGGCCCTGGGCTCGATCTATCCGATGTGGTCTGAGGGTGGGCGGTCCAGCAAATTATTGAATAGTCCGCTGACTTTTGCTTTTAGCTCTGATGGAGTTATCGATTCGGGAATACCCCGTAACCGGATGTTATTACGGCGATTTCTGTTTTCTTGAGCGTATTGTTGCAGTTGGAACTCGGAGAGCAGCCGTCTGGTGACATCACGCTCGCGTTCTAGAGCTTGGACGTCCAGTTGTGCGGCATTATTGGCATCTACTCTGTTCGATAGGTCTGCCATTGAGTTCTGCATGGACGTTATCTCCCTGCGGAACGTACCCTGCATCCTGGTTATGTAAGTTTCAAAGTCTGATCGGAATGGCAGCGATTTAAGGGCATCCGGACCGACTCTGCAATAGCCGAGATCAAGGATCGGGGTAAAGCAGTTTCCGGGTATGCAGCACTCACATTCTGGGGGTCTCTCACCCATCCTGGGTGACCACTCTTCGTTTTGATCCCCCGGCGGTGTCACAATGCGGTGTCCGTAGGGAGGTGCTGCGGGCTTACGCCCCCTCGCAGATCGGGCCACCTCCGCATAGCTGGCAATGCTTGAATCGGGGAGGGGAGTCCCCCACTCCCTGGACGCGGCCCACTGGGTCTCCCGCCCGCTGGCCATCATAATGCGATCAGGAGTCCGCGGTCCGGGGTATCCCTAACTCCCATACACGGGCCCCCACTCCATGACATCTAATCCGGCCCCCTGAGCTCTCTGCCCCATCGGGCTGCCATGTATCAGAGCCACAGTCCTCATCTGCCTCCCCCTCTCCGGTGGCGTATCCAGTTGTGGCCTTCCTTCTCCCACTGAGCTCACTCCAGGAGCCAAGGTGCCCGCCACTAGGTCTGGGTTTGGGACCGCTTTGTCTCCCCTCACAGGGCTGCTGGCACCCACCTGCTGAATGGCTGTCATTCTGTAGATATCAGGATCCAGCTGCGGTCGTCACCAGTTGCTGGGCAGGAGGCGGCTGCTCTATAGATGAAGGCTCGCAGCCGCCGGCACCCTACAGCACATCTTCCCGGCGGTGCGATACATGCTCCACTCTCGCTGAGTGTGAGAGGAGCCCGGTGCCATGCCTCTGCTCTCTCTCCCGCTCGTCCAGACCCATGGAATCGGCAGGTCCATCGCATGGTCCGGCTCCCGACATGGCGGGACTCCGCCCCCGTCCCGGCGCCATCGGCGCCATTCTCCTCTCCTCCTCCAAACACGGGAGCTGATGCAGTGGCGAGGCCCGATGTCCCTCCGGCTGTTCTGATGGGCTGCTTCTCGCCTCCCTCTCTGTGGACAAGCCAGCAGGTGAGTCTGGTCGTGCTTCGCCGTGGGGGGGGGGGCGCTCTCCGCCTCCTCCATCTCCACACATGGCGTCGCCATCTTGACACACGGGGGTCCGGGGTTTTCAGGAGTGTGTGCTCCAAAATATGCAGTGATGGGCGCTCTGCGGGGCCGAGATGTGCTCTTCACTTTCCTACGCTTTGTCATCTGGTCTGATTGCTGCCTATGCGTCAGATTGCAGGTATTAAGAGGGTTAAGCGGGGAGCCAAAAATCCCATCGTCCTATCCCTCCATGCGCAAGCCACGCCCCCCGGAATCATTTTTTTAAAGGCTTGGGCTTTTCATTGAATCATGCTGAAGGTCCGGTTTAAGTATTATGCTTGGACTATTGCTATCAATGGCATCTCCTGTGTTGGCTCCTTGCTCCTCTCTTGTGTACACAGAGCTAAAGAATCAATTTAACAGCTCTGCCTTCTCTTGAAGGCAGTGACCAATTCCCCATTATCATTAATTAGTGCACCTACCTGTTCTGATTTAGTTTTCTTTGAATTTATATATTTAAAAAAAGTTTAGGGTTTGTTTTGCTTTCTTTGGCCACATCTCTTTTTCTCTCTCATTTTGTGCTTTCGCCAACCTTATTTCTTTCTTACACATTTTATTTACTAATTAATACTTTTCAAGGGATACAGCTGAGAGCTCAGCCTTGTAATGTTTAAATGTCCTTTTCTTGTTCTTTATTGCGTTTTAAACTGCAGGTCTCAGCCATGAGGGGTTTAATTTTAGCTGCTTATATTTGTTACCCACAGGTATAACATTTTGCAATGTTGGTACTCACAATTGATTTAAAGCACTCCCATTTGGCATCCGTAACTTTATTCCTGAACAGATGCTCCAAGTCTATGTCCTGGAGTGCAGCTCTGAGTCTGGGGAAGTTGGCCTTCCTAAAATTCAGTATTTTTGCCCTCCCAGGCAGAAAAACTTTCTTACAGTTTATGTTAAATACAACTATATTGTGCTCATTGTTACCAAGATTTTCACGAACTGTTACCATCCCCATCAGGTCATCATTATTTGATATTACAAGATCTAAAACAGCATCACCCCTAGTAGGTGCCTCCACAAACTGATTCATATAATTATCTTGTAGCAAGCTGAGGAATGCTCTCCCCCTTGTAGAAGAAGCAGAACCATGTCTCCAGTTGATTCCTGGGTAGCTGAAGTACCCCATCACCACCACTGTACCAGTCTGTGAAAACCCACATATCTGCTTATGCAGCTGACCCTGTATTTCCTCATTTATGTTTGGGGGCCTACAGATTACACCAAATTGTATTTTATTATTGTTTACATCGCCCCACACTTCTACCCACAAGGATTCTACATCCTCACAATTTTCTGCTATTATCCCCTCATTGATATATGCTTTGAATTCTTGCTTTACATGCACACATGCACCCCTTTTCCTTTTTGCTAAAGAGAGCAAAACCTTGAAGATTGACAGCCCAGTCATGTGTGGAGACCAGCCATGTCTCAGTCACAACAATAACATCAATATTTTCTTCCAGCACCAGAACCTTAAGCTCCCCCCTATTCTAGGCTATTTTGTACATAGAAGATATAGAATTAGACTGGACCCAAGTTGGGATGCCCTACTGTGTGAAAACATCCCGGATCATCCATTCCACTCACCTGCTCCCGAAGCCCTTGCTGTGTCTTGGTGTAGCACCCCTCTAGCTGTGCGTTTACCCAAGCCAGGCCCCTCTAAATGGGCGGCACAGGCATGCCCACAGCTAGAAACTGAGCAGGATGTGGCTGGCAACACACTCAGCATTATCCTGCTGCTAAGCCACTCAGGCTGCTTAGCCAATAGCAGAGCCAAATAGAGGCACTCAAAACTAAGGCCGTTCAGCCAATCAGTGTGCTTGGTTTTGGCCCTGTCTGTGTTGTGGGAATGCCAGGAAAATGAGTTTCCTGGGCTAACTGTGGAGATACACACAGTGGGGATGCCCTGCCTGAGAGGAACAACAACCGGGAGAGTGAAATTCCAACTTTAAAGCAGAACAAAACCTGGTATTTTGACTAATTTAAGTTTTTAGTCGCTTACTTTGCCCTGACTAAGCTCCAACGCTATGGGCGTCGCCATCTTGCCTCAGAAACATCACATACTGAGGAGAGGAGAAGGGTTAAAAGTGCCGGGGGCGGGTTATAGCTGTGCTTTGCACAGACAGAGCAGAGCTGGGGTCAGGAAAAGGACAGCAATCCCAGAATGCAGAGCGGCATAGTGAGAAGACACTTCCTGTCTACAGGCAGCCTAAGACTCCATCCATCTTGGATATTAAAAGTTTAGAAAACTAACTAGGTGCAGGTAGGATGATTTTTAATGCAGGCAATCTGTATGTACAGGGTGGGGGAAACATATAAGGTAGGCTCTAATTAAGGTCCAGTTTAAGGAATGGGTTAGGACCAGTTGTAAAGTGTGTGTTTTTATTTTATTTTTAACCCAATGTGCACCTTTTATTTTAAAGTAAACCTTTTGAACCAGGTGATGAATCAACCCTATTTTTTACGATGTATTCATGTGGATTTTCACTTGTCAAATATAGATTGCTGATTTCTCTCCACAGTTTTACAATTATTACCCGCGGATTGCAGCCCTTTTTGGGGCACATAGCAAAATCATGCAGAACATGGATAATCTCATCAAGTTTCTCAAACAGCAAATAAGCCATCAGAAACAGGTGTATGATACAAATGACATCTCTGGATACATTGATGCATACCTTATGAAGCAGGAACAGGTAAATCTTTTCTGACTGGGTAATAAGAGCAGTCATTTAACCCTTTAAGTGCCAGCCTACCGAGAGATTTTGTCACCCTCTGTTGCCAGACCACATACTATACACATTCAACTGGGATTTCTGAAAAGATATTCAGGGGTTACCCAGGAAAATTATATATAATTTTTTAAGCAGAGTCTGGGCTTTAACATGAAATATCTTGAATGTCATTGTTTTAATGTATTCTCAATATTTTTGGCTGAAATGTGTGCAAAAAAAATGTTTGTGTTTTTTTTAATAAAAAAAGTATTTTTTCATAAAATCATATTGAGAGCAAGAGCATCATTTCTCCCCATTAATACGGTACCACATATGTATTGGTAGGCACCTCTTCCTGCCCAGGAGACTCCCCCATACTGAAACAGCGTTTTAGGAGATTTTAAGATAAAATACACCTGCTATGAGCACCTTGCAGTTTTTCAAGAAAAACAACCCTTTACATTTGAAATACCCCCCACAAAATATATATTCTATGGAAGTAAAAAAAAGCTTTCTAGGCATACCAGGCTTGTTGATGTGGACATAGTTTTCTGGAAGTAATCCCTTGATTAATTCTTTGGTTGCACAGGGTTTCCCTAAAAAAGCTGAATCAAAGCTACATTTTCCTAAAAAACTATGCAAACAAGAAAAACAAGTAACATCTAAAAAGCAAGGTCCCCCAAACAGAACAATACCCAACATGCATAGGTATTGTCAAGGCAAGAGTAAACCATGTGTGTAAAGCAATGTGCTCCACCCAAACTGAAAAAAGCGCTTTAAAACATTTACAAACAAAATCCCCCAGCTTGCATTACATGCTTTCTGCTCAGTCGCTGCCTAGCCTTGCCAGGCCTTATTATACAGCCATCGCTAATATACATTGAAGAGTATGTTTAATCAGCCCTTGTCCTACTGATCAGGCTAGAGATTGGACAATCTGACTGTAAGGCGTGTGGCCATCATCATCATCTTCATAGTAGAAACAAGTGTTTTGTGTGGCACAAAAGTTAAATGATCAACTGATCAAATATTTCAACATAATCAACACTGTATTTTCTCTGAACAATTGATAATCTAAAGAACAAATACATAGACCCATATGAGCTCTATAAAGCCGTAAATACACCTTCTGATCTGGTTGTAGAATTTTACAGATGCGAGTGTCGTTGCGCCCGCCCCCCACCCACCTGCCAGGTGTCACTTCTCCACGCCTGCTTTGCCCGGGGCATGCTCGATGGGCCATGTGGGGGCCGTTTGATGGGGGCTGCATTTGGGGGGGGGGGTGGTACCCACTGCCACCTGCCTCACATCTCGTCTCCTGCTCTGGGGGGGTGGCTCTGCCGGAACTCACGCTGCTGCCTCCCCGCCTACTGTCAGGTTGGCTGGGGGGATTCCTCCCATCTGGCACAGGGGACCCATTGAGGGAGGGGTCAGAGCCCCACCCGCATGAGGGAACCGGGCTGGGTGGTCACCCATCTAGCCCTGGTGTAAGTGCCCCCGGACGCCTTGCCAGCAGCCGGCAGCACCATCATGGGGGGGGGGGTGGGGGTTCACACCCCCCTTTTCTCCCACACACCTAGGCCGGGCAGCACACGGCCGGGCCCCTCAATCTCCCGTTCGGCACCAGAAGAGGGCTGCCACCCCCCACACTGGGGGGCCGCATGGAGTTGCCAGCAGGACAGGACCAGTTAACAGCAAGGTTGCGGTACCAGGCATTGGCAGTACCAGGACATCGCTCCAGCGACACAAGATCACGTAGAGTTCGCGGCAGCGGCCCACTCAGCCAGCGGGACCAGTTAGCAGCAATGTGGCGGTACTAGGCATCAGCGGTACCAGGACATCGCTCCAGCGGCACGAGATCACGTTCGTCCGGGTGGCGGGCCGAGACGTCTGCGCACCTTCAAGGTATGCCTAGCTGGTCGTTGTGTATGTTTGTGTTGGATCTGGTTTAAGAACTATGCGTTCGGGGGGGTAGAGGGTATGACGAGCCAAGTAAACAGCATGGGTCGGGTGCTCAGGAGATATGGTAAGGGGACATAGGGCGGGGGATTGGAGGATTGGCGGGTCTACAGTATCTCTGGGACGTCTAGTAGCCTGGCAATTTGTTTAAAGAGCGATTTGAGGGAGGGTTGTAAGAGGTGGTCATGGGTAGGCAGAAGGGGGCTCGTTATAGGGCAGGGATGTGGTGAGTTACATTCCTTACCATCAGGGTACTTGCGGTTGTTGCCTTACTAAGGCTGCGTGGCAGGATGAAGGGAGTTCGTGAGGACCTTCAGGTGTGGAGTTGGCAGCAGGACGTACTGTATACTCATAATACCAATTCTACAGGTGAGTAATCACAGAATTGTATTATTCTTAGTATACAGTACGTCCTGCTCCAGATTAGATACTTACACTTGGGACATCCAATAGCAGTGTCCATAAAGTAGGGTGGGATCCCCAAAGGCAACAGCAGACAGGTCATACCACTGCCGCCTGCAGAACCTTACGACCAAAAGCAGCATCAGCTGAGGCCCTAACATCAACCTTGTAAAACTTTGAAAAGGTATGAACAGAAGACCAAGTAGCAGCCTCGCAAACTTGTTCAACAGAAGCCTGTTGCTGAAAAGCCCAAGAGGCACCAATAGCACGAGTAGAATGAGCAGTAAGGCGGAAGGGAGGATTCTTCCCCTTAGCAGAATATGCCTGAATCACAGCCTGACGGATCCATTTGCTAACAGTAGACTTGGCAGGAGCCAAACCCTTCCTAGGACCAGAAGGGACCACAAAAAGAGCATCAGTCTTTCTGAAAGGTGCAGTAGCCACTAGATAGTACTTCAGACACCTAACCACATCCAAAAAGTGCAAGACCCTCTCCTTAGCATTACTAGGATTAGGGCACAAGGAAGGAAGAACAATGTCCTGATTCAAATGAAAGGCAGACACTACCTTAGGCAGAAAGTCTGGCTTCAAGCGAAACACCACCTTGTCCTGGTGTCGCTCAAAGTAGGGGGGCTGGATGGAAAGTGCCGCCAACACAGACACACGCCTAACAAAGGTGATAGCCACCAAAAAGACAACCTTGAAAGTAAGAATGGCCAGGGCAGCATCCTGCACAGGTTCAAAGGGAGCACCCTGCAAGACTGACAAAACCAAGTTCAAATCCCAAACAGGCAACATGGGCTTACGTGGGGGACGCACATGAGTAACCCCCTGGAAAAAAGTCCTGACCAGCGAATGCTGGGAAAAGGACTTCTGGAAGAAAACAGCCAGGGCAGAAACATGACCCTTCAGAGTACTGAGTTGGAGCCCCATCTCCAACCCATGCTGCAGGAACTCCAGGATCCTGGGAATAGAGAACACACGACAGGGAAGAGACTTAGACTCACACCAGTCAATGTAGGCACACCAAACCCTGTAATAAATGGAAGAAGAAGACTTCTTCCTAGCCCTTATCATGGTATCAACCACAGAGGTAGACAACCCCTTCTCCATCAAGATGGAGGTTTCAGCAGCCAGGCCGTCAAAGCCAGAGTTTGTAAATTGGGATGGCGTAAGTGACCCTGAGTGAGCAGATCTGGCACCCTGGGCAGAGCGTACTGATCTACCGCCAGCTGCACCACGTCTGCGAACCACACTCTTCTTGGCCACCTAGGGGCCACCAGTATTGCTAGCACCCCCTCCAGAGCAATCTTGCGCAGAACCCTGCCCAACAGGGGGAATGGAGTAAAGACATACAGGAGCTGAAAGTCCTGCCATGACATTGCTAGAGCATCCGTGGCCAAGGCCAGAGGATCCTGGGACAGGGAGACAAAGGCCGGGAGCTTGTGATTGTGACGGGACACAAACAGATCCACATCTGGTTGGCCCCAACGGTGACACAGAGATTGAAACATCCTGTTGCAGAGGGACCATTCTCCCAGGCGAGAGGTCCCCCTGCTCAGAGAGTCTGCCTGCAGATTCTCCACCCCCGGGATGTACACAGCTGATATGCAAGGAACATTGGCCTCCGCCCAGGCCAGGTTCAGAGACACTTCCTGGAGGGCCCTCTTGATCCGGGTCCCTCCCTGATGATTGATGTAGGCAACTGCCATCTGGTTGTCTGAGCGTACCTGAACAGGCAGGCCCCAAAGGTGATGAGTCAACTGAGTCAGAACCAACCTGATCGCCCGCAGTTCCAGAATGTTGATAGGTGTGTGGGCCTCCTGAGGGCCCACCCTCCCTTGGAACTGCAGGGACTTCCAGAAACCCCCCCAACCTGTCAGACTGGCATCCGTGGTGACCGTCTCCCAGGAGGGGGCCAGAAAGTATCTGCCCCCCAACAGATTCCTGGAGTCCAGCCACCACGAGAGGGACTGCCTGACTAGGGGGGAAAGCACAAAGACCTGGTCCAGGGACGCAGGATCCCTGTCCCATACTGACAAGAGGTGGAGTTGCAGAGGCCTCAAGTGGAACTGAGCATAAGAGACCGCCTCGAAGCACGCCACCATCAGGCCCACCAGCTGCATCCCCTGCCTGATGGAGGGATGATGACAAGATAGCAGGAACTGGACCTGCGCAATCAGACTGTCCACCTTCTGCTGAGGAAGAAAAATCCTTGCCTGAACTGTATCCAGAGTCATTCCCAGGAAGGGAGTCACCAAGGAGGGAGACAGAGAATACTTGGGATGGTTGATCACCCAGCCAAATGACTCCAGAGTGGACACTACCAGCTGAGTATCCAACTCTGCCTGATGTAGGGACTGGGAAGTGATGAGAATGTCATCCAGGTAGGGCAGCACGTGGATGCCCTGAGACCTGAGCAGAGACATCACTCCTGCCAGCACCTTGGTGAACACTCTGGGAGCTGAAGTGAGACCAAAGGGCCACAAATTGGTAGTGCTGATCCTCCAGAGCGAACCTGAGGAACCTTTGATGACCTGGAAACACAGGAATATGAAGGTAAGCATCCTTGATGTCCACAGAGGTCATGAAGTCCCCTGGACGCAGGGAACTGATGGCAGAGCGCAGAGTTTCCATGCGAAAGCGCCTGCACCTGACAAATTTGTTGAGGATCTTCAAGTCCAGGATGGGCCTGACTGACCCATCTTTTTTGGGCACGGTGAAGAGGTTGGAATAGAAGCCCTTGCCCCTTTCTCTTAAAGGGACCTGGCAGATGTCCTCAGCTCCAGAAGGCTTTGCACCGCCTGCACTAGAGCCTGAGCTGACACAGGGTCCTGAGAAATCCGGGATCTGATGAATCTTGGGGGGGGGGGGGGGGGCAGGCAGCAAACTCTATCTTGTAACCGGAGGACACTACCTCCTGAATCCACCGGTCTGAGACATGAAGCCTCCAGACGTGAGCAAAGTGCTGAAGCCGTCCCCCCACCTCGATGGGTGAGGGCGCCCCTTCATGCCTGAGGGGGCTTGGGAGAGGATTTAAGCTTGGAGCCCCAGGAGGAGCCAGGGCGTCCACGTCCTCTGCCCCTGCCCCAGAAGTCTCCTCGGGCCCCAGTATGGGAAACCCCCCTCCCTTGTCTAGCACCACAGTAGGGGGAGGAAAAGGAGCCCTGGCCCCGAAAGGGACGAGACTGCCGCCTGAACTGGGGTAACCTGCCACCCTTAGCAAACAGGTCCAGGCGGTCCCCAAACAGGTGTATTCTTTTGAAGGGAAAACCAGTGAGGGCTTTCTTGGCAGTGTTGTCAGCAGCCCACTGGCGCAGCCAAACCAAGCGGCGTATAGCCACTACAAGGGCAGAGGCTCTGCCACACATCCTAATGGTATCATCCAAGGCAGAGAGGACATAAGTCACAAAAACATCACAAGAGAGTGCATTAAACTCCTCACTAGACACATCATCAGGGGCACCATCAAGGATACTTCTGAGCAGGATCCTGATAGCCACGGCCGTAATGGCAGAGGCACAGACCGGGCACAGCGCGTCCCCACACATGCAAAAGCATGGGACACCAGCTGCTCAATGCGCCGGTCCTCAGCATCCCGCAGCGTAGTAGAGTCAGGGGAGTGCATGACAGAGGTGTTACATAACCCTAGAACCAGGGCATCCACTTCAGGAGGGGATGACCAACACTTCACCACATCAGCAGGAAAGGGATACCTCTTATCCCAACTCTTAGGTACACCGGGAAGCCTGCTGGGGCGCTCCCATTCCTTGAGCACAAGATTATTAAAATGTGCTTGCTCAGGAAATACCAAACGTGGCTTAGCAGTATGAAACAATTCCCCCTGTTGCCTGGGAGCCGCAACGGGGGAGAAATAGACAGAACCTCAAAAATCTGAGCCAACAGCCTATCAGTATCATCTGGGGCCCAGGGGTCAGAGCCAGAATCGTCATAACCCCTGGGCCTTTCATCAGATGACTGACCCTGAGTCAGAGAATAACTCCCATTCTTCCAAAGGGGTATAGCCAGACAGGTCTAAAAACTCATCCGCTTCCATAGGGAAAAGAGTGACATCAGGCGTTAGGTGCCGCTTCTTAGTAGAGGCCTTACGCGCCCAAGTATTAGAAAGCAACTTCTCAACACTAGCCAGTCTGGAAGACACATCAGGCCGAGAGTCCCCACTAGTATGCAACTCAATGGGAGTGAGATTTAAGCTTGGGGGAGTAGGTGAAGCCATACGAGGCGCAGGCCCAGCCACTGGTAAACCAGGCTACAGCGCAAGCACCTGCTGGGCACAAGGTACACAGACCCGCACATTGTCAGCACTAGTAGGGGACACCCCACAAGCTACACACAGCCAGGCTTGTCCCGAAGGAACCCCGAGCACATTATCCTGAGACGCCTCCATATGGTGGTTATAGCGGCACAATAGGCCGATAGGGATTGACGCTATAAAAGCACCCCGGGATGCCCCAATAGCCCGCTAGGGAAGTGGGAGTAATTTACACACTAGGCCTCACAAGTTAAATAACTAAATAGAGGGAGTAGGGCCGGAAGAAGCCAATAGGGTTCGCCCATCTGAAAGACATAAGCAAAGGGGAACCGTAAGTGACATGTGCATGACAAAAGGGAATAAAGCCGCCCGTGAGGGCACTCACGGACCGCGGTAGGTAGATGCCAGTCACGTAGCAGCCGGATCCAAAGGAAAATGGAGCCGGGTATACCGCCCGAAGAGCGTGAAGCCATACACATGACAAGCAGCCAATAACGGCGCACCAGCACCTGAGGTAACGCCCCCGCTAAGCGCGGAACACAGAGGAAGCGAACAGGCAACCAGTGCAACCAAGTCAGCGCGGCGACCCGATGGTGGGGAGGGCAGAAGGGTCGGAATGCGTGGCCACGGGGAAGTGAATAGTGTGCCCGCATAAGGACGGAGGTGGATTGCTTGGTTTGATCGTCAGAGGTTGAAACTGATGGGGGATGGGAACCCTTTAATATGATAGAATCGGCGGGGGGGTTTTCAGGCGCTCATGTCGGTGGATTATGGGGGTCCATTCGGAGGGGCCGAGAGTGTATGATACAATAAGATTGTTGGAGGACGTGGCCCACTGGGCAGCGGTGAGAACCCCCCCCCCCTTTAATATGATAGAATCGGCGGGGGGAGTTTTTATTCGGGCACTCATATTGGTGGATTATGGGGGGCCCACTGTGGAGGGGCCAAGAGCGTGACATGTTAAAACTCAGCGGGTTCAGGATTATAGGACACTCAGATTGGTGGAGGATGTGGCCCACTGATTAAGGATGAGAGCCCTTAATAGGATAGAATCGGCAGGGGGTTTTCGGACATTCATACTGGTGTATTATGGGGGGGCCCACTATGGAGGGGCCAAGAGAGCGAAATACGATAAGACTCGGCTTGGTCGGCGGATTATCGGTCACTCAGATTGGTGGAGGACGTGGCCCACTGAGTAAGAGCGGGAGCTCTTAATAGGATAGAATCGGCAGGGGTTTTTCGGACATTCCTACTGGTGGATTATGTAGGGCCCACTGTGGAGGGGCCAAGAGCACAATATAGGTTAAGCTCTGCGTGCTTTGCGGATTATCGGATACTCAGATTGGTGGAGGACGTGGTCACTGAGTAAGGGCGAGAGCCCTTAATAGGATAGAATCGGCAGGGTTTTCGGACATTCATACTGGTGGATTATGTGGGGCCCACTGTGGGGGGCCAGGAGTGCGAATTATTATTAGATCGGCGTGTTCGGCGGATTATCGGTTACTTAGATTGGTGGAGGACGTGACCCATTGAGTAAGGGCAAGAGCCCTTAATAGGATAGAATCGGGGGGGGGGTCTTTCGGACATTCATACTGGTGGATTATGTGGGGCCCACTGTGGGGGGCCAAGAGCGCGAATTATATTAAGCTCGGCGTGTTCGGCAGATTATCGGTTACTCAGATTTGTGTAGGACGTGGCCCACTGAGTAAGGGCAAGAGCCCTTAATAGGATAGAATCGGCGGGGGTTGTCGGACATTTATACTGGTGGATTATGTGGGGCCCACTGTGGAGCTCTTAATACGATTGAAGAGGCGTGGTTGTTCGGACATTCATATGGGTGAATTATGGGGTCCTCTGTGGAGGTGGCAAGATCGCAAAATACGATAAGACTCGGCGTGTTTGGCAGATTATTAAATACTCAGATTGGCGGAGGTCGTGGCCACTGGGAAAGGGCGAGAACCCCTAATATGATTAAATCGATGGGCTGATGGTCAATCAGGTTGGGGGATTTCGGAGCCCACTAGGTAGGGGCCAAGAGCGCTTAATATGATAGTATTGGCATGTTTGGCGAATTTTAAGATATTCATATTGGTGGATTATGGGGCCCATTGGGAAGGGTCCGGGAGGCCTGAATGGAAGGGACTTGGGGGTGTTCAGGGGGTTATCAGATATGTATATGGGGGAATGACGTGGCCTGGGAAGGGGCCGAGAGCCCTTAAGATAATAGGATCAGCGGAGCATCGAGTAGTTATTTTACTGGAGTATGAGGGGGGGGGTCTGGAACACCCCTTTTAAGATGATAGAAGCGGCAGACTATGGGATTTGCATATAGGTGGTTTAGTGACACTCTGGGGAAGTGGCAGGGGGGCCCTTAAGTGGATAAAAGTGGCAGATTATTGAATACCCATATCCGTGGATTACGTTGCCCACTGGGTAGGAGATGAGAGCTCCTTCATATGATAAAATTGGCAGATTATCGGATAGGCATAGTAGGGCATTACATGGCCATGGGGGGGGGACCTCTTAATCTGTTTAATTACGTAGGGGGGGAGCAGATGGGTTACCCCAACTGGATGGGTGGCATTTAAGATTCTGGCAGGCATGGCCGAGGATATGTATTACAGGCATTGGAGGGTATATCACGGAGGCTTCAGCTGAACAGTAGGTTTGGGCTTGGCTTCGCGGGGGGTTTAGGGTTGGTCAATGTGTTGGGAGAGCGGAGTGAATTGACTATCGTGGTTGGCGGGCTGGCCAGTGTTAAGGAGTCAACGCTGGCCAGCTATGGCGGTCTCCTCACTTTCAGGTCTGAGTGGACAGGTTGGATGAGTACTGAGGCATAGAAATACGGCTGTTTTCGACTGGGAAAATGAGCCAGGATGGCCAGCGTAGGGGCGAGGATGGCTACATTTTGGGGTAGCCAGGCTGTTCTCATTTTGTACCTTGGCGGTTAGCCCGGTTGAGCTCTAAGCCTAACGGAGATTGCGGCTGAGTTGAAGAAAAATGGCTTCCATTTATACAGGTGCACAAGGATTTACTCCTCGTCAATCTTGCAGGCTTAGTTTGGTTGGTTACCACTCAGACTCGATTAAGGGGTTCGGAGATTTTGTGTTCTCTTGTATTTATTTGTTCAGCTGTGGCTGATTAAATCATTCCAAAGATTTATACGTTGTGCAGTGTTTTATTGAGGGGAGCTGGGAGAACAGCGGGAGATAACACGGAGCTCTAGTCCAGTCAAGAAGGCGCCGGCTCCTTAAGGAGGCGCCCACATGACTGGCTGAGCTCCTATTGGGAGCTGGGCCAGTCAGCCGGGGAGGATTGTGGGGAGGGAGGAGGGGAGGCACTATAAGAGGCCAGGAAGTCCCTCCCTCTCCCTCTTTGACCCCATCATCCTCCCGGCGCTGGATGGAGCAGTCCCATCCTCCCGCCCCTGTATTGGGTTAATTTAGTGATTTTGTTTTGACGGCAGGGTTTTTGTATGGTTCTGTGCGGGGTGTAATAGTTGTATATTAAGATAAATAAATAATAAAAAAAATAAATAAACTTGAAGGTTGAGGCTTTGGCAATATAGTTCTTTTAATCATTCTGTAAAAAAAAAAAAAAAAAAAAGGAAAAATATGTATAATTTTTATTTAAAAAAAAAGTAAAAGATATAAGGAAATATAAAATGTGACAATGATTGTATGGTATTATGTTAAATGTCTGGGTGAGTTGTATGTGACTTTTGTATGTATTGATATTTACTGTTTAGGATTTTGTCACAGCCGGTGGGCGGTCTCCTCACTTTCGGGTCTGGAGTGGACAGGTTGGATAAGTACTGAGGCATTAGAAATGCGGCTGCTTTTGACCGGGAAAACGAGCCAGGATGGCCAGCGTAGGGGCGAAGATGGCTACATTTTGGGGTAGCCAGGCTGTTCTCATTTTGCACCTTGGCAGTTAGCCTGGTTGAGCTCTGAACCTAACGGAGATTGCGGCTGAGCTTAAGAAAAATGGCTTCCATTTATTCAGGTGCATCAAGGATTTACTCCTCGTCAATCTTGCAGGCTTAGTTTGGTTGGTTACCACTCAGACTCGATTAAGGGGTTCAGAGATTTTGTGTTGTCTTGTATTTATTTGTTCCGCTGTGGCCGATTAAATTATTCCAAAGATTTATACGTTGTGCAGTGTTTTATTGAGGGGAGCTGGGAGAACAGCGGGAGATAACATGGAGCTCTAGTCCAGTCAAGGTTGTTGGGCAACATTAGGGCCAAAATCTGTTAATCAGCACAAAATATGGACTTCCCCTGCAAGTAATACCCTTTGGACCCCAAATATTGTATATAAATTGTATATAATATAATATGTCAATGCTAAACCCATTTAATCCATATTTACTTAGTGGTATGTTTTACATTTCAGAGTGACAGGTGACGGTTATAGTCAGTGGTGCCCAAACCTTCCATCTCAACAAGCAGCAACAGGCCAGGTGTTGCAGATTTTCATACTGACCCAAAGGTGTAGTAATGGGTTCTCAGTCTCAACTCTGCCTGAGCACTAATTACATCACTCCTGCAAAATTTGGCCTGCTGGTGGTCCTTGAAGAGGAGGGTTGGACAGGGTGTTTATACACTGCATTCCAGGTATATAGATGAACATTGTCATATATTGTAACAAGCATTTCTCTACTATGTGCTGAGTTTTCAGGGAGACATCTTGGAAGGCAAGATCTTCTGGGGACCATTCATTAGTCATTAAACCGGACCGTCACCATGATTTATTGAAAAGCCCAAACCCTTAAAAAATGATTCCATAGCATCTAAAGTTAATATATTAGAGATTTTTGTCACCATCTGTTGCCAGACCATTTTGCACTATATGTGTTTAACTGTGATTTCCAGGAAAATTATTTATTTTTATTTTTTTTCAAACATGAAATATCTTGTTTGTCATTTTTTCAGTGCTTTCATGATACTTTTGGGTGAAATATGTGAAAATAAACAAATGATCGGCGAGTGACCGGCCATGACTGCTGCCATTTCAACTGGTATAGGGGTCTCAAAGGGTTAAGTGTAAAAAAACACACACACAGAATAAAAGTCCTTTATTATTTTTTTTTCTACTTCGATCTACCTCCTTCGATCACCGATCCCCACTTTTAGGAGTGGGGCAGAGGATCGGCGTACCCTGCCCCAGCAACTGGTTTCTGCTGATCACTCTGTTTACTCATGGTGCAGGGAGGGGCCTTTTATACAGGCGAAAGTGCTGACAATAGCTCACTCACCGCAATGAAAGTGAGCAAGTCAGAAGCCGCCATGCGGGGCAGAGACAGGGTGTTCTCTGTACCATTTATGACTCCGTACCAGAGATTGGAGGCCGACCGAGGGAAGAGGAGTCCCCTAGTGCTGCATCCTGAATGGAGGTGAGCTTTTTTGTGGGGGCCACAAACTAGGGGGAAATGCCAGGTTACATAGAATCTATGTACTTGCTGTTTAAAGGGTTAAAGGGATATTTTATTTATAAAATAAAAACTGAGAAAAACTCTGACTGCCTCTCCCAAATCATCATCTCCAGGAAAAAATCCCAAATCGTTTGGATAACCCCCCCATAAGTTTTATTCAGCTGTGCCCAATACCACCAAACATAGACCACTATTCCAGTAATCGCTCTTTCATGCACTCATATAAGCATGCATGTACAAATTCAACTCAAAATCTAAATAATTGTAATATGCACTCACAAGGGATACATTGATTGATCATGCTATTGCGGGCAATTCTATTACAGATGAACAATGCATCTCATAATTATATACTTATAATTCTGTGTTTTAGGAGTCCTCTAAAGCTGAAACATACTTTGATGATGAAAACTTGGTCTATGCACTACAGGACCTCTTTACAGCTGGGACGGAAACAACATCTACATCACTGCGCTGGGGCATTTTATTGATGATGAAGTATCCAGAAATACAAAGTAATTGGGAATTTATTAAAATTATAGCATTTAAAAGCAAGGTCCTCTTTTACATATGAACTTAATTTTAAGAGGAACAAACCCTGGGATTTTGATTATCCTGAGTTTTTTTCCCTGCTTCAGAGGCATCCCGAATTGGGATGCCACACTATATGATACCCCCCTGATCGCCCAGAACTCACGCAAACGCAGACTCTCTTCCAATCAGAAGCCTAAAGCTCAGTTTACATGGTGAGCTTGGGCAATCGGGAGCATAGTGGTCGCATCCCCAGCAGCGCAAACGCTCCCCTCCCCAGCCCCTGAATGGCTGCGTGAGAGGATGCGGCCGCCATGTGTTTACATCGATGAGGGAGCCCGGAAGCAGGTGAGTGGTGCAGAGGAGTTCACACACTTGCCCTAGGGGAACTCCACAAGGGTTTTGTTCCGCTTCAAATTCAAGGAAACCCCCTTTTTGTCTGGTTTTTGATGTTCTTCCTTATTTTTTTACCTCTTCTGGGATGTAAAATAAACCTGTGTGTTAGGATTGTGCCCCACACCTGTGAATTACTTTCCAGCATACTTTTTTCAAGTTTCTTATATTTCTGTGTGTCTGTCTTGGTAAAGTAGGTGTGGCTTTCTTGCCCCCTAGTAAAGCTCTTAGTAAACTTTCTGATTACAACCCTCAGAATTCTTCCATTGTAACAGGTCAGCTCATTAGCAGCTTTGGCTTAACAAAGCAGCAGTCATTTCCTCCCCAACTGAGAAGTCTGACAGTAACTCCTTAGCTACTAGAATACAACACTGGGACCCCCCTATCTGAAAAGGTTGAATTATTGCAGATGGGGTTAAGGCTGTCAACTCTGCCTCAGCCAATCAAATGATGAGCAAACCAGAGTGAGGACGTTTTTGATCTGTACTATATACTAGTACTATGTACATTGCTAAGGTAAACACACTGTTGCTAAGCTCAGCATCTTGAGCACATCACATTGGCATACAATAATGGAAACTTTTAAGTACTGAATAATATATTATTCATATTTTTAGTAACTATACAAAAAATACCATTTTGTGAAATACTCACCTGTAAAATGGGTATTATAAGTATGTCACACACCCCGCTTCAGAATATCCATAACATGTGGGTAATACCGACCTGAAGGGGCGTTCCTGCAGAGATGATAGCAAAAAAGAAAGCCCCTCCCTGATCCATAAATACCTGGGACCTCCCACTCATCACCCAGTATATAGAAGCAGTAAGGTAAGGGACCAGGAAGAGGCAAATATAAATCAAAATAACGCAAAGTTCACAATATAAAGGATCCCGAATATAAGAAGGGCGGGTGAAGCGGGGTGTGTGACATACTTATAATACCCATTTTACAGGTGAGTATTTCACAAAATGGTATTATTCTAAGTATGTCACACACCCCGCTTCAGAATATCCATAACATGTGGGACATCCAATAGCAGTGTCCATAACAAGGGCGGGGATCCAAAACAAGGCAACAATGCACAACTTAAACCACAACAGCTTGCAGAACTTTGCGGCCAAAAACAGCATCCGCTGAGGCCCGAACATCAACCTTGTAAAACTTGGAAAAAGTGTGAACAGAGGACCAAGTAGCGGCCTTACAAACTTGCTCAACAGAGGCCTGGTGCTGGAAAGCCCAGGACGCTCCAACCGCACGAGTAGAATGAGCAGTAACACGAAAAGGGGGACTCCTCCCCTTGGCAGAATAGGCCCCAATGATGGCCTGACGAATCCATTTACTAATGGAAGATTTGGCAGGAGCCAAACCTTTCCTAGGCCCAAAGGGCACCACAAAAAAAGCATCAGTCTTACGAAAGGAAGACGTAACCACCAGATAATATTTCACAACACGGACTACATCCAAGGAATGCAGCGCCCTCTCCTTGTCGTTACTGGGGTGAGGACATAGAGAAGGCAGAACAATGTCCTGATTCAGATGAAAGGCAGAGACCACCTTAGGAAGAAAATCCGGCTTGAAACGAAAGACAACCTTGTCCTGATGCCTTTCGAAGTACGGAGCTTTAATGGATAAAGCTGCCAACTCAGAAACACGCCTGACCGAAGTGATGGCCACCAAAAAGGCCACCTTTTGGGTAAGTGAAGACAAAGCAATCTCATTCAAGGGCTCAAACGGGGGACCCTGAAGAGCAGAAAGAACCAGGTTCAAATCCCAAACTGGAACAAAGGGCTTTCTAGGAGGCCGTACATGCGTAACTCCTTGGAAAAAAGTCTTGACTAAGGGATGAAGAGCAAATGACCTTTGAAAAAAACACCGCCAGGGCAGAAACCTGCCCCTTCAAAGTACTAAGTTGAAGCCCCAAATCCAGACCATGTTGAAGAAACTCCAGGATTCTGGAAATGGAAAACTCCCTACAAGAGAAAGACCTACTTTCACACCAGTCAATATAGGACCTCCAAGTCCTATAGTAAATAGTAGAGGAAGAGCGCTTCCTGGCGCTAATGAGAGTCTGAACCACCGCGTCAGAAAGACCTTCTTCCTTTAAGATGGCGGTTTCAGCAGCCACGCCGTCAAAGCCAGCGAAGGTAAATTGGGATAGCGCAGCCGACCCTGGGTGAGCAGGTCCGGCAGAAGAGGCAGAACGAACTGATCCTCTGCCAGTCTTACCAGGTCTGCGAACCAAACCTGCCTTGGCCACCTTGGTGCCACTAGAATCGCCGACACGCCCTCCAGAGTCAGCTTGCGCACCACTCTGGCTACCATTGGAAACGGAGGGAACAGGTAAAGGAACCCCAGATCCCTCCAGTTCAGAGACATGGCATCCACTGCCAGAGCCAGAGGGTCCTGCGAGAGAGACACAAAGACTGGAAGCTTGTGATTGTGACGAGAGGCAAAGAGGTCCACCGCTGGGAACCCCCACCTGAGACATATCGAACGAAACACCTGGGGACTGAGAGACCACTCCCCCTGACGAGAGGAGGCTCTGCTCAGCAAGTCCGCCTCCGTGTTCTCCACTCCCGGAATGTAGACTGCTGAGATACACGGGACGTGACTCTCCGCCCAGTCCAGAATCAAAGACACTTCCCTGAGGGCACTCCTGCTGCGAGTCCCCCCTTGGTGATTGATGTAAGCAACCGCCGTCCTGTTGTCGGACCGGACCTGAACTGGCAGGCCTCTCAACTGATGAGTCAAGCGAAACAGAACCAACCTGATGGCCCTCAACTCCAGAACATTGATGGGCTCGTGAGCCTCCTGAGGACTCCACAGACCCTGAAACTGGAGGTCCTTCCAAACACCCCCCCCAACCTGACAGACTGGCATCCGTGGTGACAGTTTCCCAGCACGGGGCCAGAAAGGATCTGCCCTGCGACAGATTGGCCGACCCCAGCCACCATTGCAGGGATCGACGAACTCTGGGGGTCATCAGGAAGGACTGATCCAACGATAGAGGAGACTTGTCCCAAACCTTCAACAGATGAAGCTGAAGCGTCCTTGTATGAAACTGCGCAAAGGGAACTGCCTCGAATGAGGCCACCATTAACCCCACCAGCCTCATCCCTAGCCGAATGGACGGACGAGGGGCCGACAAGAGAAGCCGAGCTAATTCCTGAATCAAAAGAATCTTGGCCTGAGGCAGAAACACCCTGGCCTGCGAAGTGTCCAGAGACATTCCCAAAAAGGTCACTACTCTGGACGGAGAGAGAGAAGACTTGGGGTGGTTGACCACCCAACCAAACCTCTCCAGGGTGGACACCACCATTCTGGTATCCAACTCCGCTTGGTTGAAGGAGGAGGCCATGATCAGAAGATCGTCCAAATAGGGCACAATGCGGATGCCCTGAACCCTTAGCAGAGCCATCACCCCCGCTAGCACCTTGGTGAACACCCGAGGGGCCGAGGTGAGGCCGAAAGGGAGTGCTACAAACTGAAAATGCCGATCCTCCACCACGAACCTGAGAAACCTCTGGTGTGCTGGAAAAATTGGAACGTGTAGATAAGCATCCTTGATGTCTATGGACGTCAGAAAGTCTCCCTGACGAAGAGAGTGAATGGCCGAACGTAGTGTTTCCATGCGGAATTTCCGAGGCCGGATGAACCTGTTGAGAAACTTCAGATCCAAGATGGGTCGGACCGATCCGTCCTTCTTGGGTACCGTGAACAGATTGGAATAAAAACCCCTGCCCTGATCCGAAGGAGGCACTGGGCAAATGACATCCATGTCCATAAGGTTCTGCACTGCCGACAGAAGCCCCTGCGCCGCCAGAGGTTCTGAAGGCATCCGAGACCTGAAAAATCTGGAAGGGGGGCGGAGCTCGAACTCCAGCTTGTAACCGGAAGACACCACTTCCCGGATCCATCGGTCCGAGACCTCTTGATCCCAAACCTGGGAAAAGAGTCGCAGCCGTCCCCCCACCCGCAAGGGTGAGGGCGCCCCCTCATTGCTGAGCCGGCTTGGCAGCCGGCTTGGGCTTAGAGCCCCAACTGAATCCTGGACGGGCACGACCTCTGCCCCTGCTCCCAGAATCTCCTCTGGAAGAAGGGAATGCAAATCCCCTGCCAGATCTGGCCCCACGAAAGGAGGGGGTAAAGGAAGGCGCCCCTCGAAAGGGGCGGCGTTGTTTCTTGCGTTGGGGCAACCTACCACCCTTGGTGACAGAGTCCAACGTCTCTCCAAAAAGCCGTAACCCAACAAAGGGTAGAGCCGTTAGTGACTTTTTGGACATAAAATCTGCCGCCCACTGGCGCAGCCACACCGAACGCCGAATAGTGACCAACAGCGCCGACGTTCTACCACATATCATCAAAGTGTCATCCAAGGCTGTCAACACAAAAGATAAAAACAGCTCACACCGTTTGAGGCTAAGGAACTCAGCACTACCGGGATGCAGCCCGGAAGAGGTCAACAGGTCCCTAACCACGGACCTGGCAGCCAACCATCAGCGCCGATGCGCAAACAGGCCGCATGGCTGACCCAACGCTAGCAAAACCATGACAAGCCATCTGGTCAATACGTTTATCCTCTCCATCCTTGAGAATAGAACAATCAGGTCTATTTAAGACCGAGGAATTGGACAACCCCAAAACCGGCGCATCCACCTCGGGGGGAGATGGCCAGCGCTTAACTGCCTCTGAAGGAAAGGGATATTTCCTATCCCATCCCTGAGGGATGCCAGGGAGCCGAGCCGGCCTGTCCCATTCTTTGTCAATAATTTTGTCAAAATGCCTTTGTGTAGGGAATTCCAAGCGCGGCTTGGATTCCTCAAACAATTCACCCTTCTGCTGTGACACCTCCTCAGGAGGGGAAAGATTCAACACCTCCAACATCAGAGCCAGAGCGTGGGGAGTATCAGAGGATCTCCCCAAATCCCCCGGCTCGGCATCAGTGCCAAAGGACTGCTCATCGTCCGAAAAATCAGAATCCTCAAAAACTTCCCCTTCCTCTAGCTGGGAATAATCAGACCAATCCAGATTATTAACATCCTCCAGGTCCTCTGCCAGCGGAGCCGGCGACAAATGCTTTCTCTTAGTCGGAGCCTTACGGGCGACCGAGCTGGAGATAATTTTTTCAAGGTTAGCCAATCTGGCGCACATCTCAGATTGCAGCTCCCTGCCCATGACGACGTCACACGGGGCGCGTGTCAAAGCGGGAGGTGGAGATGAAGCGACCGGCGGTGCTGACCCAGACGCCTGTGGTTCGGACTGCCGCGTGATGGTTTGCTGTGCACATGGTATACACAGAAGTACATCGTCCCCAGAAATGGATACCCCACATAACATACACTTTCGGGGATGCCCCGAAGGGGCCCCGAGCCCAGTATCCGGGGATGCCTCCATAAGGTGAACTTTGTTTAGGAAAAGTCGCTATGACCCAGGGAATTACGCCGTTAGACAACCCGGGATGCCCCTTTAATGTCCCGAGTGGGAGGATTTATGGCAAAACAATTAACCCAGAAATAAGGATCAGGAGGGACCCCCTAAATGCTACTGGCGACCTCCTGAACCACCATCTGAAACACAGAACAGAAAGACTGTATTTAGATAAATCTAATGAAAAAAGACAACAATCAAACAAGAAGAAAGAATGGGCAGAGGCCACTTACAGAACCAGCGACCAAAATGGCGACCGTGAGGGAAGATCCAGACGCTCCACAGCAACAGGCAGGGCCGCAGTCAGAGAGGGAGAAGGGGGCGTGGCCAGCGCGGGACGCGCGCGAGGCCGGGCCACGCCCCCCCTTCTCCCCTCCAAGCGCTCCGCAGTGGCATCAGTGAGGGCAGGAGGCGGGGAGCGGTGACGCGTCGTCACTCCGGCCCCGCCCCTCCCCAGCCAGCGTGAGGTGAACTAAATCACCTCATGAAACAAAGTGCTCAGAGCCGGCCGGCGCCACAATAGTAAGAAGCGGTCGCCGGCCCGGCCAAGTAAAAAACACCACACAACACACACACACACCCTGGGAAAAAAACGGGAGGGACAAGTCCCGGCCCCACCAACGGTCCGGCACCCGCCGCCCCCCCCCCCCCCCCAGCAACATGGCGTGAGGTGAAAACCTCCGCCATTAACAGAGAGGAAGGGAGAAAGGAGGGAAGAAGGCAGCCAGCACCGCAAAGGCTGCAGCGTTTGCAATTAAAGTGAAACACACGCACACACACTATGTAAGCTGTATAAAAGAACTAATAAACTAATGAATGTACACACTCCCCCACCCCACCTATGGAAGGGGATCCTGGGAGGGACAACTATGAAATTAGGGACAGGGCATCCCAAACCGGGGTCACCAACCCGGTAATACCGCCTACCCTCTCATATAGGGTCTCACGGTAGAGCATAGCTCATGAGCACCTAATGTGCTGAAATACCCTCGCCTGGACCCTCAGCCGAGGCTGGGAGGCATATGGATTTCTGGGGAAAAAGGTCCAAACGGAAATAAATAAATAACGGGCCGGGAGTTACCCCGGCTACCTGAAATCCCCCTGTGCAAGGAGGAGCCATCATCTTCTGACTTGCTCGCCGTCTGCAGAGATGGAAAACTGGGTGATGAGTGGGAGGTCCCAGGTATTTATGGATCAGGGAGGGGCTTTCTTTTTTGCTATCATCTCTGCAGGAGCGCCCCTTCAGGTCGGTATTACCCACATGTTATGGATATTCTGAAGCGGGGTGTGTGACATACTTAGAATACATTGTTTGTATTATTGATTAGTGAGTAAAACTATTAAAAATGTAAGTAGCAAGTATTTGCTTCATCATTTTAAAGTATATATAGCAGAAGTTATAGTAGGGGACCACGAGTGGCAAAAAAACAATTGTGATCAAAAGAAGGTTGCAGCCATGTGCCTCAAATACAGTAGAAGCAATCCCTGTGAATTTCACTATCTTTGCTTTCCTTTCTTTCTCAAGCACAGTCTGCTATGGAAGATGGGGGGGGGGGGTTCTGTCAGTCTGCTATGGAAGATGACGGGAGGGTTCTGTCACAGTCTGCTATGGAAGATGACGGGGGGGGGGGGGTTTCTGTCACAGTCTGCTATGGAAGATGACGGGAGGGTTCTGTCACAGTCTCCTATGGTGTGATGGGGGCTCTGTCACAGTCTGCTATGCGATGATGGGGGGGCTCTGTCACAGTCTCCTATGAGGTGATGGGGGGAGGTGCTCTGTCACAGTCTGCTATGAAAGATGGGGGGCTCTGTTACAGTCTGCTATGGGATGATGGGGGACTCTGTCACTGTCTACTATGAAAAATGGGGGGCTCTATTACAGTCCGCTATGGGATGATGGGGGCTCTGTCACAGTCTGCTATGAAAGATGATGGAGGTTGTTCTGTCACACAGTCTTCTATGGGGTGATGTGGGTCTCTGTCATAGTCTGCTATGGGGTGATGGGGGGGCCTGTCACAGTCTGTTATAGGATGATGGGGGGATTCTGTCACACAGCCTGTTATAGGGTTATGGGGGATTATTATTATTTGTTTAATGAAGGATACATGTTAGTACTGTCCCTACTCCATGTGTGCAGGGCAATCAACCTGGTGTTACCCCCAATTTGCCATTTTTTTTTAAATCTATTTTTATACAAAACAAAACCCACCAGCGGCCGGCCTGGAATCTTAAAGGTTCCAGGAGCGTAAAACCCCCCAGGGCGCCGGTAAAACTCACCCCCCCCCCCCCCCCGGTCCAACAGCATATGTGCAAGCTCTTGTCCAATCAGAACTATTTGCCTTTGAGTCAACGGTTCTGATTGTTATCTTAGGAGAGCCCGCGATGCAGCATCCCTGCCAGCGTGCACACTCTCCCGCCTCAGCCATTCAGATAGGCTGGGGAGGGTGCACGCACGCCGCCAGGTATTTGGGGGAAGCAGCACCCTGCGCTCTCCTTACAAGTCAATAGGAGCTCTTTTGCCGAAGAGGTAAACAAGGTAAATGGCTCCCATTGGCTGTGTGCCAGCGCACACACCACGTGGGAACACAGAGGAGAGGTGAGTTTTTGGGGCTGTCTAGAGGGTTTCACACAGCGAAGCATCCCGATTCGGGCAATTGAAAAAACCCGGAAAAGTAAAAATCACGGGTTTCGTTCCACTTTAATTTATTTACTTATGTATTTATTTCATTTTTTTTGTTTCCTGTACTTTCCCTACCCCATTTTGTGCAGGGCAATCTCCCTAGTGTTTCCACCCCCCCCCCCCTGTAAAAAGCTAATATATAAATTTTTTTAAATATATTTATTTCTGTGTTTATTTGGATTACTGTCCCTAGCCTATTTTCTGCAGGGCAATCTCCCTGGTGTAACGATTTGCCCTCTGACACCCGTAAAAAATATCTTTTTTTTAATAATGTATTTCATATATTTGTTTTCTGTTATTATTTTGAGTACTTTCCCTACCCTATTTTGCACATGGCAATCAAGCTGCCCCCCCACCATTTGCAGCCCTTGAGCCCTTGTTACCCCCATTTCACAGCAATTTAAGGCCCCGAAGTTCGGATCCCCATTGATTTCAAAGGGGTTCAGGTCAAGTCCAGGTACCAAACCGCGGCAAATTAGGCCAAAGGTGCCAAACCTGAACTTCTACCCTCATCACTAGTGATAATGAGTTCTTCGATCTACCTTGTCCCTTATACTTGGTATCTTCACGCTGTCCCAAGGCCCAATGTTATAAAGGCTAAAAAATTCCCCGCAGCTTCTTCATGCAGTGTTGCCATATTCATACTTAGCAATGGTGGGAAGCCAGCAATTCCTTCTTCCAGCATTGAAGGCCTGTTATGGAGGCATCCATGGAGCCTTGTTCATGACCTTAAAAGCCTACACCATTCTTTGCGATGAAGGGGGCGTTTCAAAAATACAACTCTGTGAAGTACTCACCTGTAGAGTTGGTATTATACGCATACAGCACGTCCTGCTCCAGTAGTAGTAATAAAATGTGGGTAGTCCTCCGCCTCCGGCGCCGTGCACTGCAGACCTGTAGAAAACAAGCTCCTCCCGGCCCTTCATATACCGAGGGACCTCCCACAAATCCCCAGCATTGAAAAGCAGTGCGCAATAGAGACCAGGAGAAAGCAACCACCCAAAACTGGCAAAAATATCAAAGATAACAATCACCAACAGGGGATCCAGAACAAGGTGAAACAGGGTGGGGTGGAGCAGGACGTGCTGTATGCGTATAATACCAACTCTACAGGTGAGTACTTCACAGAGTTGTATTATTCTAAGCATACAGCACGTCCTACTCCAGTAGTAGTAATAACATGTGGGACATCCAATAGCAGTGTCCATAAAGAAGGGTGGGATCCCCAACAGAAGGCAGCAGCAAGCAGTCTAAACTACTGCCGCCTGCAGAACCTTGCGGCCAAACACAGCGTCAGCTGAGGCCCGAACATCAACCTTGTAAAACTTAGTAAAGGTATGTACAGAAGACCAAGTAGCGGCCTTGCAAACTTGTTCAACAGAGGCCTGGTGCTGAAAAGCCCAAGAAGCCCCAACAGCTCTAGTAGAGTGAGCAGTAAGACGAAAGGGGGGAGTCTTCCCCTTGGCAGTGTAGGCTTGAACAACAGCCTGACGAATCCATTTACTGATGGTAGACTTGGCGGGAGCCAAACCCTTCCTAGGCCCATGAGGCACAACGAAGAGAGCATCCGTCTTCCTAAAGGCCTGCGTGGTAACCAAGTAAGACTTGACACACCTGACCACATCCAAGGAATGCAAAACCCTTTCCTTAGGGTTACTAGGATTGTGGCACAAGGAAGGAAGTACGATATCTTGATTCAAATGAAATGCAGACACAACCTTAGGCAGGAAGTCTGGCTTGAAGCGAAACACCACCTTGTCCCGGTGTCTCTCAAAGTAGGGAGGCTGAATAGACAAAGCAGCCAACTCAGACACACGTCTGACTGAAGTAATGGCTACCAGGAAGACAACCTTGAGCGTGAGCACAGCTAGGGCGGCCTCATGGATAGGCTCAAAAGGAGCCCCCTGCAGGGCCGACAACACCAAGTTCGGGTCCCAAACATGAACCATAGGTTTCCGAGGGGGACGCACATGAGTGACCCCCTGAAAGAAGGTCTTGATAAGAGAGTGATGGGCAAAGGTCTTCTGAAAGAAGATGGACTTGGTGAAGACCCTGGGGGCCGACGTGAGGCCGAATGGGAGGGCCACAAACTGATAGTGCTGATCCATCAGCGCAAATCTGAGGAACCTTTGGTGCCCTGAGAACACCGGCATGTGCAGGTAAGCGTCCTTGATGTCCACAGATGTCATGAAGTCCCCTGGACGCAGCGAGGCAATGGCCGAGCGCAGAGTTTCCATACGAAAATGCCTGCTTCTGACAAACTTGTTTTGGATTTTCAAATCCAGAATGGGTCTGACTGACCCATCCTTTTTGGGCACCGTGAACAGGTTGGAATAAAACCCCAAGCCCCTGTCTCTTAAGGGGACCTCGCAGATGACCCCGAGCTCCAAAAGGTCCTGCACAGCCAGCATCAAGACCCGAGCTGAGGCAGGATCCTGTTGGATCCGAGACCCGACGAACCTGGTAGGGGGCAGCACCGCAAATTCTATCTTGTAACCGGAGGATACTACCTACTGAATCCACCGGTCTGGGACGAGGCGTCTCCAGACATGCTCGAAGTGCTGTAGATGTCCCCCCACCCTGACGAGCGAGGACGCCCCTTCATGCTTGGGGGGTCTTGGGGTGGGCTTTGAGCTTGGGCCCCCAGGAGGAGCCGGGACGGCGTCCTCTGTTCTTGTTCCAGGGTTCTGAGCGCGACCCAGAGAAGGACACCCCTCTACCTTGCTTGGTCCCCCGGTAAGGGGGTAGAATGGGAGCTTGGACCACGAAAGGGCCGAATCTGACACTTGCGCTGGGGCAGCTTGTCCCCCTTGACAAAGATATCTAATCTTTCTCCAAACAGGTGCAGTCCTTTAAACGGAAGCCCCGTAAGGGCCTTCTTGGAGACATTGTCAGCAGCCCACTGGCGTAACCAGACCGCACGGCGTATGGCTACCACCAGAGCAGAGGATTTAGCACTCAGCTTAATAGCATCGTCCGATGCAGATAGGATATAATTCACAAAGGTCTCACAGGTGGCCAGAGCATTGGCGGTATCAGAGGACAAGTCATCCGCCGCTTCCAGAGCAGTCTTAACCTGAGCGCCACCGCCGTGATGGCTAGGGCGCAAACCAGGCGGAGCGACGCTCCCCCGAATGCAAAGGCGTGACATGCCAATTGATCAACTCGCCGATCCTCTAGATCCCGCAGCGTAGTAGTGTCAGGGGAGTGCATAATAGAGGTATTGGACAGACTCAGAATCGGGGCATCGACCTCGGGCGGCGATGTCCAGCACTTAACCAGATCGGCAGGAAATGGATACTTCTTATCCACAGCCTTGGGAATCCCCTGGAATTTACTGGGATGTTCCCATTCTTTCAGCACTAGGTTATTAAAGTGAGTTTGTTCGGGAA
The DNA here is from genome assembly GCA_027917425.1 of Gastrophryne carolinensis. Taxonomy (NCBI): domain Eukaryota; kingdom Metazoa; phylum Chordata; class Amphibia; order Anura; family Microhylidae; genus Gastrophryne; species Gastrophryne carolinensis. Next base: position 88,604,656 of record CM051240.1, on the reverse strand, counting down.
ACTCCAACCGCACCCTAGCGGTATGAAACAGATCGCCCCGCTGCCGAGGTGCCGCGGGAGGGGGAGAGAGGCATAAAACATCAAAGATCTGAGACAAAAATCTGTCAATGTCGTCCTGGGACCAAAGATCAGAGCCAGACTCCTCCTGACTCCTGGACTCGTCTCGTAGGATCCTGAGTCAGATAGCAGTTCCCCTTCCTCTGATGGGGACTGAGCATAGGAAAGCAGCAAATCATCAGATTCTACAGGGAGAATAGTAGCTTCAGGGTTCAAATGACGCTTCTTGGCAGTAGCCTTGCGCGCCAGGGAGCCAGCAATAAAGCTTTCCACACTGGCCAATCTAGAGGCCAAATCAGCGTGAGAATCCCCACTAGTATTGGGGGGTTATGCTCAAGCTAGGGGGAGTAGGGGAAATAAGGCGAGGTGCGGGCCCAGCCTCGGAAGAGGTGGGGAGACCGGCTAGCGCCTGTTGAGCACAAGGTACGCAGACCCGTGAATTGTCACTGCTGCTAGGTGAAACCCCACAAGCTGCACACAGACGGGCTTGTCCCAGGGGGACCCCGTTCGCGATGTCCTGGGATGCCTCCATATGGTGATTATAAACTTCAATGTGCCAGTAGGGATTGACGCTTTAAGCAACCCTGGATGCCCCTATGACCCGCTGGGAAGTGGGAGTAAAATCTGAAAAATGGTCTGGACCGGGCGCTACGTCAGACTAGGGGAAGCCACCGATGACCGCTGTCTGAAAGACACAAGGGGAAAACGGGGATGTCAGAGCCGAGCGCGAGGAAACAAGCTAGAAAAAGGATCGCCCATGAGGGCACTTACAGTCTGCGAGGGGAGGACCGTCTTCACCACGTGCATGCGAGAAGGAAATGGCGCCCAGCGAACCTCGAAGGGCGGGCAATAGCGGTCGATGACGCGGAACGCGCCAGGCCGAACCACGCCTCCCCCCCGGAGCGCGCGAAGCTAGAAGGCGCGCTGCCAATCAGGAGAGAATGTAGCTATGTCAGCATCCCTTCAGAGAAGAGGTCTGACGAAGTGAGCAAGGGAAATTGAAAAACGCCGTAGCTTCCCCAAAACGTGCTGCTGTGTGCGCATAAGGCACAGCAAAACGCTGCGGTCAGTTTAATAGTAAGCAAGTGAAGCGCGCTCTGACACCCAGTAGTGGTAAGAGTCTAAAGTGTACTTAGGGCAAGGAGTAGGCCATCAACACACAGCCCCCCCCCCCTCTTTTTTCCCCAACTAACGGGGGAATCTGGGAAGGAAGGTGACCCGAATAGAGGGTTCACCGTTAGATGGGGCATGGGGGCACTAGTGCGGGAGGGGCATCCACCGAAGGCTCACCATTCGCCTTAACCGCCTACCCTATGGAGGGGGATTGCGGTGGAGACTAGCTCCGTAAGCACACTAGGTGCTGCCTACCTTCACCCGACCAACGCAGCCCAGGCTGGGAGGCATATTCTTAACAAGAAGGACGGGTGGAAATAGTCCCGCAGGGCCCCGGGCTGTCAAGCCCCGCTCGCCTGCGAAAGCGTGATACTTCATGTCTTCGCAGTTCCAGCACTGCAGAGAAATCTGGGGATTTGTGGGAGGTCCCTCGGTATATGAAGGGCCGGGAGGAGCTTGTTTTCTACATGTCTGCAGTGCACGGCGCCGGAGGCGGAGGACTACCCACATGTTATTACTACTACTGGAGCAGGACGTGCTGTATGCTTAGAATACATGTTCAGCATGTCTGGCCTTGGAACTCCAGCTCGATTGCAATAAATGGAGTAGGAGTCATCATGGCAACCCAGCGATGAAGGATGGAATCGCTTGTTGTCCCTTAATGGTACAGCAGTATGAAGATGTGGACATGGAGGAGCTTTGGAGAACAAAATATGAGTATAGACATTTTTAAGTTATTGCATGCACAGAAAATTTAAAGGGCCATTCCAGACAAAAGGGTTAAATTAGCCTGATAAATATGTTTCATTTTCTATATAAGTAGCCCAACTGCTTACATAATGGTAGGAAAAAGCACAATATTACAATTTTAATATTAATTAATTAATAATTATTGGCCATTTATGAAGGCATCAGAGACAGAGCTGGAATCGGAGTTAGGGCATCCTAAATATTCCATGTTACATTCTGGGCTGCAAAGCCATCTACCTTGGGTAACTACTTACCAGGCTTGTCAGGTAAATACAAATTACAGTACACAGTGGATGCTACGCAGCCAGGAATCTCAACGTTAATAGAAAAAGAAGAATGAATACTACAAATAATGACTAATATACATTTACGTCTTTTGTAGAAAACGTACAGTTGGAGATTCAGGAGCATATCAAACCAGGGCAGATGCCCTCAGTGGAGGCTCGGAAGAATATGCCTTATACTGATGCGGTGATACATGAAATACAGAGGTTTGCTAATATTATCCCTCTAAACTTGGTGCACACATGTCCAAAGGACGTATATTTTCGAAGATACTGCATCCCAAAAGTGAGTTCAGAAATCTCATTCTTAGATTATCCAGCTTGCCTTTTTTCCCCAAATTAGAAAGAAACTGATTATTTTGGTCCTTTCCATCACCCCCGTCCGGCCCAGTACAACTGGGGCATTTTGTTCCTCTGCCTAGACTTGGGATGTCTCACGGTGTTAAATTCCACAGATCACCTGTAAATTCACCTTTCCAGTGATCCCATGGAGAATGTGTGGGTAATCTCTGACCTCTTTTGTTGAATGATATTGGTCCTGGATCATGGAGAGAAGGATCACTTGAGGGTAACTGGGGTTAGGAATTCATAAATTTCTAGGCTGAGGTATGCTCCTGTGCCCAGCCATTCAGATAGGTTGGGAGCAGGAGCAGGCCTCAGTCCGCAGAGAGGCCGTAGATGCAGACGCTCCATCATCCAAGGCTGGAGCACTAGTCTAAACATTGCTTTGTGCAGTGGGAACTTCGGGAGGTAAGTTATTAGGGGCAACCTTTCAAACAGTGAGGCAAGGACAAAAACCCGAGAAAATCACAGGTTTTGCTCCACTTTAGTCTGCATTCTATAAGACTCTAGGGCTGCTAAATTTCCTACCCCTGGGGCATCCCAATCTAAGATGCCATAATGTAAAAACCCTCTGTTTACTTTGCCAGTGAGCATGTGTGGGCCGCGAGCAGCATCCCTCCAGCTACTGCATACTTCCACACCAGGCCTGTCTGAATAGCACGAGCAGTAAAGCCAGAGGGCAGCAGATAGTGAGTGAGTCCATTCATGGTAAGACCACCAGTCTCAGAGGAGATAAGGAAACCCAGAGTTAATTGTTTTTATGAGGGAACCAGTCTGAAAGTCGTAACAATTGCCGAGGTGTGGTACATTTAAGGTCCAGGATGCCCAAACCATCCCCCCGCCTGGGCCTAGAAAGGGTCACAAATCCAACTCTGGATTCCATTTTCAATTTTTTAAATGCCGTTGTTTTCTTACAGGCCCTTTAAATGGGGATGCTTGAGTTTTGAGTTCCAGTCTAAAACAGATCAGTTGAAGCCACCCCCCCAAACTTTGACACTGGATTTCATTGCAAATTAAAGCTTCAAACCAAAATTTGTATTAAATGTATTCTTGCTGCTATTTGCTGCTGAGAGAGATGACTAGCATTGTCTAAGTATGCTCAAATGAGTCAGTGATGTAAGTGTTTAATGCTGTACAATGTAATTTCTTCTTGCAGGGTACAGATGTGATCCTGTTGATGACATGTAATTTCTACTTGCAGGGTACAGATGTGATCCCTTTGCTGACATGTAATTTCTTCTTGCAGGGTACAGATGTGATCCCTTTGATGACATGTAATTTCTTCTTGCAGGGTACAGATGTGATCCTGTTGATGACATGTAATTTCTTCTTGCAGGGTACAGATGTGATCCCTTTGCTGACATGTAATTTCTTCTTGCAGGGTACAGATGTGATCCCTTTGATGACATGTAATTTCTTCTTGCAGGGTACAGATGTGATCCTGTTGATTACATGTAATTTCTTCTTGCAGGGTACAGATGTAATCCCTTTGCTGACATGTAATTTCTTCTTGCAGGGTACAGATGTGATCCCTTTGATGACATGTCATTTCTTCTTGCAGGGTACAGATGTGATCCTGTTGATTACATGTAATTTCTTCTTGCAGGGTACAGATGTGATCCCTTTGCTGACATGTAATTTCTTCTTGCAGGGTACAGATGTGATCCTATTGATGACATGTAATTTCTTCTTGCAGGGTACAGATGTGATCCTATTGATTACATGTAATTTCTTTTTGCAGGGTACAGATGTGATCCTATTGCTGACATGTAATTTCTTCTTGCAGGGTACAGATGTGATCCCTTTGCTGACTTCTGTTCTTTATGACAAGACTCAATGGAAGAGCCCTTATGAGTTTAACCCAAATCACTTTCTGGATGAGGCTGGGAAATTTGTGAAAAAGGATGCTTTTATGCCTTTTTCTGCAGGTGAGTTATCAGAATTTGTATGTGCAATTAAAACTTCTTTTGAGTTCAGTATTACTGTATCTCTAATAAATTATCTCTATGCTTAAACTGGGCCTTCAGCATGATTTAATGAAAAGCCCAAAACCTTAAAAAACTAATCCCCAGCATCTAAAATTAATACATTTTAAGTTTTTAGTCACTTACTTTTTATTCTTTCCCCCACTGGGCTGCAACTCTGTTCAGGACTCTAGGATACGGGCACAGCCATCTTGCCTCAGAAGCATCACATACTGAGGAGAGTAGAGCGGGATAAAGTGCAGGGGGTGGGGTTATAGCTGTGCTTTGCACAGACAGAGCAGAGCTGGGGTCAGGGAAAGGACAGCAATCCCCGAATGCAGAGCAACACAGTCAGAAGACACTTCCTGTTTTCAGGCTGCCTGATTCCCCATGAGCCGTCATCTTGGATGTTTAAAGGCTCATAACATGCGGTAGATGCAGGTAGGATGATTTTTAATGTGAGCAATCTGTATGTACAGGATGTGGGAAACATATAAGATAGGCTCTTATTCAGGGTGAAGGTCCGCTTTAAATAGGTTCAAACCCAGGGAAACTTGTGAAATACATTTGGCCAAAGCTCCCTTCTTAGTGCACAGAACTAGATATTTTCGCTCTTCGAATTATTTTTTTTTGCTGTCCTTCTCTGTAAGATGGCAGGGTATCAGTCATTGCATAGTAGTGGCAATGACATCATTGCCACAGATAACAGTGGCAGCTAAAACAGGCGCCATTATCTGGGATTAAAGTGAAGCAGGAGCAGTGAAAATTGACAAAAGATACTCTTCATTGGGGGAGCAGTTCAGTGGATGCTAGTTAAAAATGTGGGTATTGTTCCGCTTTAAATGGAAAGTCCACTTTTGATGGAATTTTTAAGTGTATATTTTTGTGCACCAAAATTTGTCCTCAAGGTACGCTGATTTAGTATTTGACATCTGTTGCTATTAGCAACCTGACATCTGTTGCTATTAGCAACCATTCACCAAGTCTGTTTACCACGAAGAGAGAAGTAAGTCCAGTACACACGAGAACACCATCGCAGTAGAGTTATGTGTGTACAGGGCTTACTTCCCTTTTGATGTACAGCCTTGGTATACGTTGCCAATAGCACCAGATTGCAGGTAGTGCTGCTTCCAATGCTGCTTTAAACCCTCACAGTAAAAAAAATATAAAAGTTAAAAACTCACCTGACCCCTCGTTATGTTAGGCTGGCTCTTCTCTTCACCCAGGGGGCATCCGATCCCCCCTCCGCTTCGGCCACTGGCACAAACTGTAAAAAAAAAAGAAAAAAGAAAAAAAGAAAAATGACATTTACTCACCTGCAGCCCCGATCCCTCCTGCGGGGTCTCCTCTTCACCGGGGCTCTTCTGTGGTGAGTAGAGGGCTGCTAGCCCCACCCCTTGGGGACGGGTGACGTCATCGGTGACCCATCACCTGTCACCCGGCAGCCGGGACCCGAAGCTCAGTCGCTGTTGTAGATCGGAGGAGGAGGGCTGGTTGCCAGCTCTCCTCCACCGATCTCCAGCAGCTGTCATCGGAGCGTCGTGGGACATGATCGGGACATCGGAGGTGAGTAGAAAAAAAAAATAATAAATGTCATTTTTTTTCTTATATGCGTGTGTTTATTTTTATTGTTAACCCTTTGTGAACTGGTAAGGGATCCATGAGACCCCTATACCAGTTCACAAGGCTGGGGGCTGGCAAGTCACCTGCAGCTAGCGGGTGACTTGCCATTAACCTCCGGCACCCCAATTACCTGCCTCCCCAAAGCCCAGGGGGGGGGGCAGAAGAGCCCGGGCCCACAGAGGGTATGTGGGCTTGTAGGCTGCAGGGTGGGGGGCCACAAAAGCTGGCCCCTGCACCCTGTTCCTACAAGCCCCCATAGCTGGTCCCGGGCTGGTTATTTTGGGTAGGGGGGACCCCATGTCATTTTTTGGAGGGGGTTTAACCCTTAAAATTCCCCAAAAAATGCCCCCCCCCTTGGAGGGGGGACCCTATGTAGTTTTTTTTTTAATTTAACCCCTTATGCTCTGTCATCCAGCAGCTATAAAAGGCTTCCAGCAGCAGCAAGAGAGCAGAAGCCAGAGTGACCAGCGTGGGACACAGTGGCCGAGGATGGATGGGAGGTAAGTATAAAAAAAAAATATATATATTTTTTCTCTTTGTGTCTGTGTGTTTTTTTACACTTAACCCCTTGTGAACTTGTAAGGGATCCATGAGACCCCTATACCAGTTTACAAGACTGGGGGCTAGCAAGTCACATGCAGTTAGCGGGTGACTTGCCATTAACCCCCGGCACCCCCAATTACCTGCCTCCCCAAAGCCCGGGGGGGCAGAAGAGGCCGGGCCCACAGAGGGTATGTGGGCTTGTAGGCTGCAGGGTGGGGGGGGGGGACACCAGAGCTGGCCCCTACACCCTGTTCTACAAGCCCCCATAGCTGGTCCTGGCTGGTTATAATGGGTAAGAGGGGACCCCATGTCATTTTATTTTAATTAACCCCTTATATCTATAGTGTGGATAGTAGTTGTATTTTATTTGTAAATGTTATAAAGTGCTCTTTTCAGTTTGGGGGGTCTCCTGGGCAAGAATGTGGGTTACCGATACATATGTGGCACCGCTGTAATCGGGAGAAATGGGGCTATCACATGCAATATGGTTTTCATTAATAAAACAAATGTTTTATTTAAAATAAAGGACACAATTGTCTAAAAAATATTATTTTATTTTTTTTTTTGTTTTTTTATGCTAAAATATTAAAAAAACAGTAGAAAAATTACAAACAAGACATTTCATGTTAAAGCCTACACTCTGCTGCAAAAAATATGTATATAATTTCTTCTGGAATTCCAGCAAAAATCACGGTTAAACATGGCGCAAAATGGGGAAAAATGACCTGTCAACAGAGGGTGACAAAATTTCAAGTAGGCTGGCAATTAAAAGGGTAAATAGTACCTTTGCATATCTTTATTTTAGGAAAACATGTTTTTTATTCTGCTTTTTTATAATTTTTTTTTTTTAGGGAAACCCTGTGCAACCTAAGAATTCTTCAAGGGATTACTTCCAGAAAGATGAGACCACTACAACAAGCTCAGTATGCTTAGAAAGCTTAACATGTGTTCTCAGGGAATATATGGTTTATGGGGGATATTTCAAATGTAAAGGGTTGTTTTTCTGGAAAAACTGCAAGGTGCGCTTAGCGCGTATTTTATCTGCAAATCTCCTAAAGTTTGGGGGAGTCCTGGGCAGGAAAGGGTGTCTACCTTACCTATACATATGTGGTACCACTGTGACCGGGAGAAATTGGGGTTTCACATGCAATAAGATTTTATTGACAAACTTACATTTTTTATTACAAAAAAACACTACAAATTGCAAAAAATAGATTTTTTTTTTTTTTGCACATATTTCATCCAAAAGTATTGAGAATACACTAAAAAAAGGCCAAACAAGACATTGCATGTTGAAGCTCAGACTGCTTAAAAAAACAATATATAATTTTCCTGGAAAATCCCTTCAAAAATCAAGGTTGAACATATGTAGCGCCAAATAGTGAAACGTGGTCTGGCAACAAGGGGTGACAAAAATTCTAGGAAGGCTGGCACTTAAAGGGTTAAGCTTTGATGACCTTTTGTCTTTAGGTATTTAAAAAGGTTGTCTCTAAAATGTTAACTGGCTCCCGCTGCAAATTGGAAACACTTCTGGTTTGCCAAGCTCCATAGACTCTATATTCTAAAATGTCAGGATAATTTTAATTTGTTGGCGTGAGAGGCTCTAAGATCCGGATGAAAGGGTGCCAAGATAGGGAGGAGATACAGGGGGCCTAGTCAACAGGTAGTCCACATGGAGTAGTGGTGGGAAGAGGAGCAGTAGGGGGCAGGTGTCGAGAATATGTCATGGGGTGGGAAGTGCATTGCACTTAAAGCAGCCTGAAAGTCTAATCTTTTTTCTTTCCCAAAATGTTAAAAAAATGACATTACTAAGCATGCATGCTTATTAATGACCTACTCACCTTTCCAGGCCGCCAGCTCCCGATCACCTCGCTCCCACGCCGCAAACTTGGCACAATGCTCCTGGGTGCAGCCTTTGACCTTGGGCCGACCCCTCACAGAGAGCGGCCAGCTTTTCTCCTACAGGGCATTGGCGGTGGCAGCAGCATGGTGTTGACGCAAGGTTAGCAGGAGCTTCGGCGGCACAGGACCAGGAAAAGCTGTAGACTGCTGGCCGATGACTAGAGTCACTGGCTAGTGAGCTGCAGCTTCATACAGGTTCATGTAGCGCTGTTTTACTGTACTACATGAACCTGGAAGTGGCTAGCAAGACTAGTTAGCTGTGTGCTGCGGGAGCATCTAGACCTGCGACCGGAAGGTTGGACTTTTGATCCGCTTTAAGGAATGTCTACTGTCTACCTTGCTCCCTTTAATTTTGTTCCTCCTGCATTTTTATAGGAAAAAGAATTTGCGCTGGAGAAAGTTTAGCCAAAATGGAGCTGTTCCTCTTTTTTACCGGCCTTCTGCAGGCGTTTACTTTTTATCCTCCACCAGGAGTCTCCAGGGAAGATTTAAGTCTCGAGCCCGGCATTGGCTTTGCATTAGTCCCTCTGCCACACTTGGTCTGTGCAAAGCTCAATTAAAGAAAAATCTCTGGTCATCATCAATGCAGGCACTGCATACCTCCCAAGTGTCCCTGATTTGGAGGGACTGTCACTGTCCATGTCCACCTGTCCCTCATGATTAATTTGCCTATTCAAAGTGTTTCTATTGTAACTGTTACATCCTATCTCCTATCCATCCCTCAATGAGGGGGCGTGGCTTCATTTAACAATTGGCCCTCTTTCCCACCCGAAAAAGTTGGAAGGTATGGGCACTGTTGTGCAAATAACAAAATCTCAATCTCAGATCTTGGTAAAAATTCTTCAGAATCTCAAAATGACACCAGCTATCACTGAATTACAAGCCCCAGCATGTCTCTTTTCCTATGTACCAGTAACTGCTTGGCATTTTAGAAAATCAGGCAGTGAGTGGCTGATGCACAACATCCTGCAATAGCACTGCTATGACATGCTGCTTGCTGCTCTCTGGGATAAACATTGGGGTTCATGCAAAATATTTAGTAAATCCTGTGTGAATTGCAGTGTGCATTGCGGTGTGGATCGCAAACTGCATCTTGGTGACCTTTAGACACAAGTCAGTGCTAACAAATGTTTTTTCTACCCTTTTTCCCCCACAATGACCTGGACCTGGGATGGGGCATTTTTACTGGTGAGGTACATCATGTTTCCTATAAGATGTGGATATTTGTTTTATGGCTCTGCTAAAGTATTCACATTTCTCCCCTCCCGGGCTGTGGTTGAACTGCTGTTAAATTAACTGAGGATATCCTGCCTTACCCTGCCCTATATAGGCTGAGAGGAGCTAGATGTTTTCTATCTTACAGTCTCCGCCTACTGCTGAGCTTAACCCACATGTTGCTAATGGTGGTGCCCTGGAATGGAAGAGGGCGATAAAGGAAATTTACAGGTGAGTACACAAATTTCCCTTTTTTCTCATCTCTTCCATTCCAGGGCACCACCAGTAGCAATGAGTGGGATGCCCCAAAGCAGTACCTCAACAAGAGTGGGACATTGCAAGAATAGCCAACAACCGACTGCGTCAATATAACCAAGAACAACTGCACTGACACCTCAAACTTAGACCACCGGAGATGGGTTCACCACCATCTGCAACACATGGACAGATGCCCTGACATCAAGTCTGTAAAACTTGGTTAAGGTGTGGAGAGACAACGAGATCCCCACCTTGCAGGAGGTCCGTTGCCCCGACACCTGGTGTTGGAAAGGCCAAGACTTGGCAATCACCCTGGTGAAGTGAGTGGTGACACAGAAAGGCACCTTCTTGCAGACGTAGACTTCTCTGCCCACCTGCCTGATCCACCTGCTAACAGTGGACCTGGCAGTCGCCAGGCCCCTCCTTGTTCCATCTGGGATCACGAACAAGACATCCGTCTTACATACCTCTTGAGTAGCGAGAAAGTAATATTTTAATGCCCTGACCCCATTGAGGGAATGCAGGAGTCGCTCCTTATGGTGAGCGGGGTGTGGGCACAAGAAGGCTAGCTATCTCCAGATTAAGATGGACGGGAGAGACCACCTTAGGCAAAAAATCCTCCTTCACATGAAACACCAATTTGTCTTCATGCAGCACCAACAAGGGTGGTCTGATTGAAAAACGCGGACAGCTCCGAAACCCGCTGGATGGAGGTACTCGCCACAAAAAAAGCCTCCTTCAACATGAGCTTCAGCAGGGAAACCTCCACCAAGGGTTCAAACGGGGGCCCCTGAAGTGTTGAAAGAACCAGATTGAGATCCCAGGGCGGGACTAGCGAACGCAGCGGAGGCCGAACATGCGCAGCGCCCTGCATGTTGCGGATTAACCTATGCTCTGCGATCGTCCGTTGGTAAGAAATGGACAAGGCCGAGACCTGGCCCTTAAGGGTGCTGGGCTGTAGGCCCTTGCTAGACGAGCTCCAAAATTTGAGGTACCGAGAACCTCCTACAGGAGTGGCACTTATTCACACCAAGACATGAAGGCCCTCCAAGTCCTGTAGTAAATTCAATTACTGAGGCGGACAAACCCCTCTGCTCAAATATGCTGGTTTCAAAAGACAAGCCACTAAAGCCAGTGCTGGAGAATTAGGGTGCAGCAGAGGACCCTGTTGCAGAACATCTGGGTGTTTGGGGATTCGCCACAGGGGCTCCACTGCCAGACTGACCAGATCCGCATACCACACCCTTCTGGGCCAGTGTGTGGCATTCCGGATGATAGGAATCTGCTCCCAGTTGACCTTCTTTAACAAGCGACTTAGAAGTGGCAGTTGCGGGAATGCGTAGAGCAGGTTGTACCCGGAGCAGGGAATGGCCAGCACGTCAACTGCCACGGCCAGGGGGTCGCGCACCATGGACATGAACCTCTTGACCTTCCGATTGTGTTGAGATGCGAATAGATCCACCTCCGGCACTCCCCACCTGTCTCAGAGGGCTTGAAACACTGGTGAAGAGACCATTCCCACTAGTCAACTGTCTCACTAGTCGGCCTGCAGACTCACCACCCCCAGGATGTGAACCACCGAGATGCACGGAACGTGAATTTCCAACCACCTCATGATGCGACTCACTTCCTGGAATGCCTGCCAGCTCCTGGTACCCCCTGATGGTTTATGTAGGCCACAGCCGTGGAATTGTCTGACTGTACACTGACCAGAAGGCCTCGAACCTGGGCACACCAATACCTGAGAACCAAAAGAATCGCCCCCAGTTTTAACACACTGATTGGAAGACTGCGCGCCTGCTGTTGCCAGAGATCCTGAACCATCTGGCTGTCCAGAACGCCACCCCAACCCATCAGACCGGCATCTGTGGTCAGGATGACACACCGGACCGGGAGGAAAAACTGACCCACTGCTAGCAACTGCTGGTCCAGCCACCAATTCAGGGATCACCAGGCATTGGCCGTCAAGATGAAGCAAAAGTCCAGCGTCTGCACAGTCCTGCATCATTTCGATAGGAGCAGCATTTGTAGAGGCCTAGAGTGGAACTGGGCATACAGAACTGCCTCGATGGTAGACCCCATCAGGCCAAGGAGACGTATGAACTGTTTGATCGTGGAATGTTCGTCTGTCAGCAGCGAAGAATTCGTTATGTCCACCAGCCCAAAAATCCCCCTGTTCCAGTGACGACACAATCGATCTTCCATGCGGAACTTCCACACCCGAGCGTAACTGTTCAGTTGCCAAAGATCCAGGATGCCAAACAGACCTGTCTTTCTTGGGGATGACGAATAGTATTGAGTAGAAACCACAGCCACACTCCGAGGGGGGCACAGGTACTACAACTCCCCAGTCCAGCAAAAGATCTATTGTGTGATCACGAGCTGCTGCCCTTTCCACAACACGGGAAGGCTTGGACACAACAAGCCTGTGTGGAGGCCTGGTCCAGAACTCAATCTTGTATCCGGAAGAAACAACCTCCCTGACCGAGGCGTTGGATATCCGTTCCCTCCACACCGGTGCGTAGTGAAGAAGCCGTACCCCCACCTGATCGGGTGAGGGCGCCCTGTCAACCCTGCGAGGGCTTGGCTGGGGGCTTGAACAGGCTGGCCCACTGGGTTCTAGGTTTCCCTGTGGCTTTTCCTTACTTAAAAAATCCTTGCGGCGTCTAGAGTCTGTCGAACCTCCGAACTCCCGGAAGAGATGACAATTCAGCAACCTGCGAAACAAGGTCCGCAGTTTCCGTGTCTGTGGAAGCCTAGTCGAATTCCAATCCATGGACTTCCGGACCAGATAATCCAGAGGCTCACCAAAAAGATGACCCTCAGAAAACGCAGTAAGCGTCCAGACCATGCGTCGCAAGGTAACCAGCAAGGCCAACTCACTAGCCACCAGATGCAACAAATTGCCCATAGTCGGCACAATATATTTGAAGACCTCCATAACGGAGGAGTTCAAGAGAAGTGCAGAGGAATGCGAACCTCCATTTTGCAAATGCCTCTTCTGCTGCTTCACCTAGACCTTGCCTGCCGTAGCAGCCATAGGCGTGGCGCAAGCTGGGTGCATGACTGACTCCACTATAGAGAATGCATGCCTGGCCAGCTGGTCCAAATTCCTATGAAACGGGTCTCTCAAGGCTGCACTATCCGAAGTAGGGTTAAGGGTGTGCCAAGCCAGACCTGACACCGGTTCATTTACCAAACCTTGACCGCCTCATTCAGAAAAGGGTACTTGGCGTCCAGAAGAGACAGAAGCTTATCCAGTTTCTCCCACTCCTTTTTCACCAGCCTGTCGAAATGGGCAAGCCTGGGAAAAACCTTGTAAGTAGAGGGGTGTAGAACCTCCAATATTGCCTCAAAAAGCTCCTCAATCTAGAGGGTTCCCTGGCGTTCGCGTTGCTTCTGGTTTCTTTCTGCTGTCGGACGACACCTCCCCCTCCAGAGGTCCGGAACTAGATCCTGAAACCCCTCGAAGTAGGAGCTAGAATCCTTTGAGGACTCCGTCTGAATATTGCCATGCTTGGCAAAAGCCTTCCCGCCTGGGCGGGCAGAGACAGACTTGGGGTGCACCTGCTGACAAAGGCCACTGACCATGCTCTATAACCAAGCCACCCTGTCCTCCATGACCAAAGGAGGAACCCCATCCGTGGGTGGACCCTGGGACAAAAATGTACCTGGCAGTCCCCCCGCAGGGGGTATCCCGCTCTGAGAAATTCAAGCCTGAAGCCACACAGGAAACTGGACAACCCGGCAGAGGTGCGGAACATGCCGGCTGCGTAAGTCGGTGCAGGACAGTAATGCACCCAGTGCAGAGGGGTCCCTCTCTTGGTTCTTGGCACTTGACACGCGGAACCACTCTCTGTTAACATACAAAATCCTGGTGCCTCTGATGGCCTACGACATGGTGAAATGGCAGCTCTAACTGTTAAGCAATACAGCTGGAGTGCTGGTCCTCACACCCTCCTGCTTGTACTGGTCAGACCTGCCTGCATTGACAAAAGTCATGGAAAAGCAACCTCCCTGCATCTGGGATCAACCCACCAGCCAAGGATGAAGCAGCTTCCCGACCGCCACCATGCAACAACATGAACAAATGTCAGACTCCGAAAGGAATCAGTGCAAGTCAAAAGGCTTTGATCCCCAGAGGGAGCCCGACCTGACCAGGGAAAACCATGGAGCGGCAGCCACACTGGATCTATCCTCAACACAAAACACTAAAACCTGGGAGCCCAGCCACCTAACTCGGGCGCCCCAGCAGCCATGGGGAAGGCAGACCGCGTCCAGGGCGGGTGGATATCCCAGGGGTTAGAGGGAAACGGGGCTCAGTGGGAGGTACACAGCAGGGCCACCAAGCAAAGCCCAGAAACCAGGCACCCTGCGGGCAGCAGGGTTCTGGTCCTCTGGGCACAGACCCTGCCGGACGAGCCCCGGGCACAGACATGGACCTGTGCACGCTCCCCTCACTCTGCATGATCCCATGCTATCCATCTAGCAATCTTAGGAACCGACTTTAGGCATCTAACGGGGTCCCCAGGAAGGCTGAAGCTAGTGAGGGGCTGGGAGATCTTAACAGTGCCTTACGAACTAAGGATATCCTGCCACAGTCTGCACTGTATAGGCCAGGAGGAGCTATTTTTTTTTTTATCTTGCAGTCCCCGCCTACGGCTGAGGTTAACCCACGCTTTACTAATGGTGGTGCCCCGGAATAGAAGAGATGAGAAAAATGTTTTTGCACAGGCTCCCTCAGATGCAGGTTGCAATCTACACTGCCAGTTACACTCGACACTGTACCAAATAATTAGAATGGCCCTAATTGAAACCCCAATCATTGTCTACACAGTAAGAACATGACCTTTTTTAGTTATATGAATATATGATGACTCCACTTCATTCTTGGAGAAGTTGTACAAATGCCCCTATTAGCTCGCTCTTAGGGATGCTGTCCCTTTATCCTTCCATGCATTTCATAAAGGAAAAACAAATAAAAACACGTCTCTTGCGTTTGATTTGCTTCTTTTTTTTCCTGCCGAGGTGCTGAGATTATCTAGTATTTTTCTATTAGCAAATGTGTTTTATGAAAGCAGCTTCCAATACCTTCGAAATGTTGCTATTGACAATTGTACTGAGAGAGCGAATTGAGGCTGTGCATATTGCTTCACATTACTATGCTGTATCTCAGTGTTTCTCCACCTGCGGTACGGGTTAAAGTGTTATGTGCTAATGTTCAGTAATATTTTGATTCCTGAGAGCTTCCTTGTCCTGAGAGCAGTCAGGTCAGGGCTCCTATAGACAGCACAAGGGAATGCTGTTCTCTGCCCCTACACTGTCATTGAAAGCCGGACTGATCTAATATACAGTAACAAGGGAGGTATGCTGTGTTTACAGAACTATATTGTGCATCCTGTCTGCTCAATACGCATTCCTGACTATCGGGGCACTTGTATGTGTTAAGCTTGGGCAGTGTGTGAAGCACAATAAATCTCCCTGGCATAAAGGCTCCTACATTCCTTTCCCCTCTCCCTCGCTGGCCAGTGCAAGGGGTCTGGTGCCCAGGGTTGCACCTATTATGGGGCCTGTGAGGCAATCACCCCAGGCGGCACTGCAGCAGTGGCAGCAATTGCTGGACCTGTATTTAATTTTAGTTTCTTTTTACTACCCCTATAATGGTTTAGCGGATATAGTAGCTGTGGGCCCTACCCAGGCCTGTATTTGCCAGTAGGCAAACATAGGCTCAGGCCTAGGGCGGAGCTATGGTGGGACAGGGGCGTCATGCAGCAACAATTTAATTAAAAAAAATGTCATCGATTGCATGCACTTTCTGCATTGCATGCTCTCCTCCTATCAGCGCTTTAATCTTTACATATTAATGCATAGCATGAAGTGTTTTGATCTGAGAATTCGGTTTACACCCCTGAGGCATTCAGATTTGGGATGCCCTGCTTATTTAAACTATCCAGTTGCCTAATAAGCTTACTTTGCCAACAAGCACAAGGCACATGCACAGCCATCAGCTGCATAATTTGTATATTTCTCGGGCTATGCCAAGCCATGCCACTCTTAAGTGGATGGCTGGCATGGCCGAGGACAGCCTAGGGATGCCAGGGGGTGCTGCGTGGCAATTGTGAGTGTGGCTAGGATTCTATTCAAACTTTTCCAGCCGTGTATATTCTAGGGTGGGAGAGGAGGGCGCAGCAGTGCAACAGGCATTAATTGTTGTCTATGGCCGGCATACCTCCCAACCGTCCAAAAGGTATACTGGAGAGACAGAGGGACAGTGATGCAATCCTGCGAAGGTCCCTATTAGATAGGATGGAGGAAATGCCACACTGCCTATGGGGAATGGGATGGGCAGAATGCCACATTGTCTATGGGGAATGGAATAGGGGAGTGCCACACTGCCTATGGGAATCGGATAGGGGGAATGTAACACTGCCTATGGGAATAGGATGAGGGGAATGCTACACAGCCTATGGGAAATAGGATGGAGGGAATGCCACACTGTCTATGGGGAATGGGATGGGGGGAATACCACACTGCGTATGGGGAATGGGATGGGCGGAATGCCACACTGTCTACAGATATGGGATGGAGGGCATGCCACACTGATTATGGGAAATAGGATGGCAGAATGCCACACTGCCTATAGGGAATGGGATGGGGGAATGCCACACTGCCTATAGGGAATGGGAGGGGGAATGCCACACTGCGTATGGGGAATGGGAGGGGAAAATGCCACAATGCCTAAGGGGAATGGGATGGGGGGGAATGCCACACTGCCTATGGGGAATGGTATTGGCGGAATGCTACATTGCCTATGGGAAATGGGATAGGCGGAATGCCACACTGCCTATGTGGAATGGGATGGGCGGAATGCCACATTGTCTATGGGGGGGAATGGGATGGAGGGAATGCCACACTGCCTATGGGGAATGGAATGGGGGAGTGCCACACTGCGTATGGGGAATGGGATGGGGGAATGCCACACTGCGTATGGGGGATGGGATGGGCGGAATGCCACACTGCCTACAGAAATGGGATTGAGGGAATGCCACACTGATTATGGGAAATAGGATGGCAGAATGCCACACTGCCTATAGGGAATGGGATGGGGGAATGCCACACTGCGTATGGGGAATGGGAGGGGAAAATGCCACAATGCCTATGGGGAATGGGATGGGGGAAAGCCACACTGCCTATGGGGAATGGGATGGGCGGAATGCTACATTGCCTATGGGAAATGGGATGGGCAGAATGCCACACTGCCTATGGGGAATGGGATGGGCGGAATGCCACATTGCCTATGGGGAATGGGATGGGCGGAATGCCACATTGCCTATGGGGAATGGGAAGGGCGAAATGCCACACTGCCTGTAATGTGGTGCTTTAGTACAACATTTGGTTTAAAATATTATTTTTCTTATTTTCCTCCTCCAAATCCTAACTGTGTCTTATGGGCAGGTGCACCTTGTGTGGTGAAAATACGGTATTTGGGAGTTATAAGCATGTTCTTAGTGGAGGTCACAAACATTGGAGCTTCTGTTGGATCTGGGACTGTTTGTAAGCAGTGATAAGCCAGAGCGGAGTCTATCTGGTTCAGAAGCCCTCCAGCCAGACAGTCCACTATATTCTGTGCTTTCGAGAGCTGAATACAATTACAAGGCACCCACCACCCTGTAAGCTGGTATGGAGTCCACTGGACCACTTAGTGATACATTAAGGGTAATACTTAGTCAACACCCGACAAAGTGAAAATTAGGGTTTTTATGGAATTAGGATGGGGGGGGAATGCTACACAGCCTATAGGAAATAGGATGGCAGAATGCCACACTGCCTATAGGGAATGGAATGGGGGGGGGGTGCTACACTATCTATAATTACATAAGGGGGTTGATTCAGAGCTTGGTGAGAAAACTCACTTCCCTTTTAGGTGAGGAAACTCCAATTGACTTTCATTGTCTACTGGGTGTACATTTTCACCTGGTGCTGAATCAGCCCCAAGGTAGACAATGATAGTCAGTGGCAGTTTTTTTCTCCTTAAAAAGGAGTGAGAATTCTTCCCTTGCTCTGAATCGACCCCAATGAGTCATAAAGAAGCCATAGTGGATTAATAGAACAAACAACAATGTTTTTCAAATCATTTGAGTTAAAGTGGACCAAGCACCAGGATTATCATGGTGATCGATCCTTGTTCCCAGACCTTCCCTGCTGTTTGAAGCCCCCCAGATCGCCAACTCAACTAACCTTTCCCCCGTTCCCAAGTCGCATGTGCGACATCTCCTTCTAAAACCTTTGTTTGGAACTGAGCATTGGAATTGGTTGTGAGGGGTACTTGTGTCCAGGACCTTAGGAAGAGACAAAAGCTTATCCGGTTTCTCCCACTCCTTTGCCACCATCATCTTAAAATGGGGGTAGAGGAACCGTGGCTCAGTGGGAGACACACAGCAGGGCCACCATGCAAGGCCTAGAGGTCAAGTACCCTGCTGCACGGCCCCGGCATGCTTACCTGGACCCATGTCTGCTACCTTCACTATCGGATTAGGAACCGACTTCAGGCATCAAACGGGGGTCCCCAGGAATGCTGCAGCTGGTGAGGGGCTGAGGGATAGATGGAGTGGAAGCCTCCGCTTCACCAATGTAACTAAGAAAAAAAAAAATCCAGACATACACAGCCCCTTGCGACTGCAAAAAAAGAACTGAGGAGACCCTACCACAGCCTGATCTATATAGTCCCCGCCTATGGCTGAGATTACCCACGTGTTGCTACTGGTGGTGCCCCAGAATGGAAGATACTTTTTATTCCCCAAAAGTGTGTGGGGGGAAACGTCAGTGCGTCTTATTGGGCGAACACAAATAAAACCCAAAATAAAGCATTCCCAGCTCCCATGCCTCAGCAGCCGCCCTTCACTGTTTGTAATTGGGATACCGCTCACTGTCTGTAATGTGGGATACCTCTCACTGCATGTAATGTGGGATACCACTCACTGCCTGTAATGTGGGGTCTGTAATGGTGTGATTGAGGGAATTCTGCATACTGTCTATAACTGCACACACTTCTGGGTCAGATATGAATAAACAAAGTGGTCTGTGAAACTCTGTACCATATATAGAAACACTATACAAATAAAAGCAACAACTTGTAGGGTGACAAGGAAGCAATATATTGATAACATCTATTCAGGCAATATAAGTCAGGATGGCGATAATCAGGGCCGACCGAAGGGTCAGTGACACACTGTGTGAGATTTAAGGATGCCCCCCCCCAGACAACAGTGGAAACACATACAAGAGGGGGACAGAGAGATGGGGCAAGAAAAACAGAGGGAATGCAGAAAATACAATTCTGTGAAATACTCACCTGTAGAATTGGTATTATACGCATACAGCACGTCCTGCTCCATCTATAATACTTACACATGGGTAATCCTCCGCCAGAGGGCGCTGTACACTGCAGACATGCAAAAACAAGCTCCTCCCGGCCCTTCATATACCCAGGGACCTCCCACAAATCCACAGCATTGAAAAGCAGTGAGAAAAAGAAGCCGGGAGAAACCAAGCACCCAAGTGAAATAATAAATGAAATAATAATAAGTGAAATAATAATGAAGTAACAATCACCATACAGGGGATCCAGAAAATGTAAAACCAGGGTGGGGTGGAGCAGGACGTGCTGTATGCGTATAATACCAATTCTACAGGTGAGTATTTCACAGAATTGTATTATTCTAAGCATACAGCACGTCCTGCTCCATCTATAATACTTACACATGGGACATCCAATAGCAGTGTCCATAAAGTAGGGTGGGATCCCCAAAAAACAAGGCACAGCAGACAGTAAAGGCGCTGTCACCTGCAAAACTTTGCAACCAGGTACGACATGAGCAGAGGCTCTAACGTCAATCTCATAACAAAACCTTTGAAAGGTATGAACAGAGACAAGCAACAGTCTAGTAACTTATTCAACAGAAAAACCTGGTGCTGAAGGGCCAAAGGTACCCAAACACCAATATAACGGAGTAAAATGAGAAAGGGGGATTCTTCCGCCTTAAAGGAATAGGCCAGTGTAACAGCCAACCAGCCCACAGGCAACAGAAGCCTTGTAGAAACTTAGAACTCTCCCCAAGGGGAATGAGAACTGGTCTCCCGTCCGACAGGCGGGAATACTGACCCCTTCATTAGCAAGAAGCTGAAACCTTTACTCAGGACCAGGAAGGCATCCAAGTAAGATCAATCCAAAGGGCGCAGTGGCCCTGGAAGCAAGCGATATCAGGCGCATACATAAGGAAGCGCCCACAGACCCCAAGGGCATCAGTCCCCCTAAGGGACAAGAAGCCACCAGGAAAAATTGCAACACCTGTTGAGGGAATGTAAATGCTTTACTTCAGCGTTATAAAGAATAATGGTCCATAGTTAGACTAAAAGGACCTAAACAATGATCACAAAACACCACTTGGACAAAGAGGTCCGGCGTAAGACGGAATACCACCACGTCATGGTGTGCATATAGATATATATATATCGAGCCAAGGCTAAGTAATCAGATCCACCTTCTCAGGCACACGTCTGACTGAAGCAAGAGCCCCCAGAGAAGCGACTTGGACTACAAGAAAGCTCAGACAGCATCCAGCATAAGTCCCAAGGGAACAATCCGCAGAGCAAACAGAAAGAAAATGGATCCCAACAGGAACCACAGAACTACTTGGGAGATGCCCTTGAGCAAACCTCCAGAGAGCTCCTCGCAAGGAAGATTGAACCAGACTTCCACAGGAAGACAGAAAGAACAGAACCTGAATTTTCAGAGTACCGAGATGGGGAGCCAACCCCAACCTAAGCTGTAATGACTCTAGAACCCTGGGAACCGAGACGTCCAACAGGGAAGAGACCAAGACTCATGCCAATCAATATGACGGATCAATATCAATATAACCCAATATAACTCAACATGCCAATCAATATAACCCACAATAGATGGAGGAAGAGGAAGCCAAGGTAGCTTGCTCCTAGCCTCCCATATACCAAGTCACCCAGAAAATAAGCCCGTCTCCAAGGGATGAATGAATCAGCTGTCAAGCCCCAGACTAGAGTCTGTAGATTGGAACAACAAAGAAAAAGCCTGACAAGGGCGGAACCGCACTCCTGAGAGAGCGAACAGGTCAGCTGACCTTAGCAGAAGCATCTGCGAACCACAGTTCACTAGGTCACCCGGGGGTCAACAACTCACGGGTCTCTTAATCGGCACAACCGTGTGCAGAACCCCACATAGTAGGGTGAATGAAGAGAAGGCATATAAGATAGAAAATCCATGCATAATTTTACTAAACCCCCATGACCAGAGTCAGAATATTCTGGAACAGTAAACACAAGGGCGGAGCCCCTGTGGCATAAGCGAGACCCAACAGAGCCACCCTCTCTACCACTGAGAAACATCCATTGGAGTGAATACCGTTGAGGAGCAGGGGGCGCAGACCCCCGCCCAGATCAGGAACAGGAACCCTCCAGAGGGATCATCCTGCTTCAAGCTCCAGACCAGTAATAAAACAGGCTGTTGTCTTCCAACAGGCCAAGATTCCCCAAATAGACAGGTCCTAAAATAGGAGAAGTCCAGCCATATAAAGTCAACAGAAGGCTCATGTTTTAACAAACCAGTAGGTAAGATGGACCCTCTAAAGGACCCTACCTAGGAACCACGGGGGGTATTGGAAGAATTTCCCCCCCCCCGCCAACCTGCGAGACTGGGTCCCCAAGGCGAACCGTCACCGGAAGATGCAAGCAAAGAAGGGGGGGCCCCCTGACAGGGCCCTTGAGTATAATTGGGAACCGCCATACCCAGGGGAATGAGAGCAGACCTAGCTCCAGGGGTGCTGGAACCCCATGTGGGATCACTAACCTAGTGTGCATATATGATGGTATATAAGGGACAGCATCTGATACGCCACCAACGAACCCACCAGCTGCAATCCTGCCTGGTGAAGGAAATATATCAGCAAGGAGGGACAGAGAATTTGTCCCAAAAGGTCCCCTACCGCCAAGGAAGAAGGAACTAGCCGGAGCCGAATCCAAATGCAATTCTAGGAGAGGATATACTGGAGAATGGGACAAGATAGGAACTAAGGTGACTGAACACCCATCCCAATAACTCCCCATTGTAGGTAAGGACCACCTAGTAGGTCCTTATGCGGCTGCCCCTTGGTCTCATTCGAGACAGCATCCAAGCCGTAGCGAGCACTGGGAGCGGGGGAGAGGCCTAATAACACGGCCGAAATCAGCGGTGTTGATCACCAACACCCACCTGTAAAAGCAGCAGTGTCCTGAAGACACATGTGAGCCAAAATAAGCATCATAGCATTCCCCGGACAGCCAGAGGCCCACTGATTTACAAAGCGCCGGAGGCAACGGTTGTGGGTATAATCGCCAAACCCATGGAGGGATAAGATGTGCACCGCCTCATCCTCCAGAAGAAGGTGGAACAAACTGGTGTAGAGGCCACTGCCTCTATCTGTGAAGGGCATCCTGTCAAAGAGCCCAGACCTAGCAGGCCAAGGAAGGCCTGTACCAATACCTGAAGAAAGACAGGGACCGGAAGTACCCTGACCCACTCGGGGAAGAACCATCCAGCAAACACTGTCCCGCAACCAGAAGGACTACCTCCTGAATCCATCAGAGCGAAGCATGGTGCCTCCTGATAGGAGCAAGGTGCTGTGGCTATCCCCTCACCCAGGCGGGTGAGGGCGTCCCATCATGCTTGGGGGTTTTTGAGAAGAAGTCGAGCTTAGCCCGACCAGAAGGCCCCTGACGTTGTCTGCCTCTCCTGGGGCAGGAGTCTGTACCAGGCGCCGGAAGGGGCACCCCTGGTTCTTGTTTAACACTATGATATGGAGGGGGAGGGGTATCCCTGCTCCGAGGGGACCGAGACGGCTGCCCTTGATGGGGCGAATTGTCCTCTTTTTTAAATATATCCAGACGGGCCCCAAACAGGCGTTGCCCTCTAAAGGGAAGCCCAGTCAGAGTCCTTTTAGCAGCATCGTCAGCCCCCCACTGTCGCAGCCAGAGCAGTCGACGTATATCCACCACTGGGGCAGAGGTCCTCGCACACATTCTGGTGGTGTCATCCAGAGCTAAAAGGTTAAATTTAATGAAAATATCTGGAGAGTACACCTCCCAGGGTAAATCCTCAGGGTGATGCTCGAGCATCTGTCTTATGAGGGTTCTAGCGGCCACTGCAGTGATGGCCGCGGCACAGACAGGACGCAGCTCCGTTCCTGCACAAGCAAAGGCGTGCGAAGCCAGCCTATCGATGCGCCGGTCCTCGACATCCCGAAGGGTGCTGTAGGCCGGGGCTGTGAAGAAGGGGGGGTTAGGAACCCCAATGATCGGTGCGTCCACCACAGGAGACGATGACCAGCAATCAACCATCTCAGGGGGAAAAGGGTATTTCCTATCCCAGTCCTCTGGGATCCCTGGAAGTTTAGTGGGGCATTCCCACTCCTTAAGAACCAGAGCGTGGAAGTGAGCCTGCACGAGAAATTCCAAACGCACAGTTGCCGTATGGAAGCTCTCCCCTCTCGGCTTGGGGACCGCGCCAGGGAGCGAAATAGTCAGGGCCTTAAAAATCCTAAGCAACATACCCTCAATGTCAAACTGGCCCCAGTCATCTTGGTCAGAATCATTGTGACTCCTCGGCCTCTCATCAGAGGAACCCGGATCAGAGAACAGATCTCCATTGTCAGACGGAGCACTATCACACGGAGAAGAGAGCTCCTCCGAACCCATAGCAAAGGCCAAAGCCGGGGGCGTCAAGGGTCGCTTCCTGCCAGGACCCAAGCGTTCGGTCAACCCCGTAACAATCTGGTCAAGCGTAGGTTGTCTAGAAGACAGGTCAGGTTGTAACTCCCCGCTGGAACATGACTCAAAAGGAGTGAGATTTAGGCCAGGGGAGGAGGGAGAATAGGAGCGAGGTGCAGCCACAGGTGCTGCTCGCAGGGCCAGTGTTTGCTCGGCACAGGGCGCGCACACCCGTGCCCCGTCAGCATCAGCATGGGGGAGACCACACGCTATACACAGCCGGTCTTGTCCCAGAGGGACCCCGGTCACACAATCCTGAGATGCCTCCATATGGTGATTATCTAGGCACAGTATGCCCGTAGGGATTTATGCACTAGGCAACCCTGGATGCCCCAATGACCCGCTGATTAATGTGGGAGATTTGTAGGAAGGCCCGCTAATAACTATGTATGTATAAATATATATATATATATGTATAAGGATATAAAGGGCCGGGAGAGGCCGCCTGAGACTCGGCGTCTGAAAAACATAAGGTGAAAGAAGGTGTCAGGGCCATGCGCAGCAGGAAGAACATTTAATGAGAAATCGC
This sequence comes from Gastrophryne carolinensis, assembly GCA_027917425.1. Taxonomy (NCBI): domain Eukaryota; kingdom Metazoa; phylum Chordata; class Amphibia; order Anura; family Microhylidae; genus Gastrophryne; species Gastrophryne carolinensis. The sequence continues at coordinate 88,580,240 of CM051240.1, read as the reverse complement.
CCGCGAGGGCACTTACAGACCAAGGGAGGAGGGGAACAGCCGCCACGCGCACGCGCGAAGATCGTCAAAATGGCGCCCAGCGAACCTCGAAGGGCGGGCTCAATGCTCGGCCGTGACGCGGAGTGCGCCAAGACAAGTCCCCTCCCACCCCGAAGAGCGCGAAGCTCTGAGGTAAAAAATAAAAAAGCAAGGATGAAATCACAAGGATATTGTAACGAAAAGGTGTCGCGGCATCTAGCGACGCAGCAAACTATGTAGTAGTGGAAAACGGCGGCAGCCAAACAGAATAAAGAGCAAGCAGCGCGGCTCTGACACCCGGATGACAATAGAGGCAAAAATAAAGGCTTTAAGCGTTACTAACAGTACACTGGGACTGTCACACACACACACACACCCTTTCTTTTCCCCCTAACTAGTTGGGGAAAACGGGAGGGTGGCGACCCTGCAAACAGGGTCCACCACTACTCAGGGCACGGGGCAATAGAGCGGGAGGGGCATCCACTAGAGGCTCACCATTAGCCTTGACCGCCTACCCTATGGTGGGAGCCCAGGCTGGGAGGCATAGTCTTCTCAAAGAGGATGGGTGGAAATAGTCCCGCAGGGCCTCGGGCTGTAAAGCCCCGCTCGCCTGCGAGAGCGTGATACTTCATGTCTTTGCAGTTCAGCACTGCAGAGAAATCTGGGGATTTGTGGGAGGTCCCTCGGTATATGAAGGGCCGGGAGGAGCCTGTTTTTGCATGTCTGCAGTGAACAGCGCCCTCTAGCGGAGGATTACCCATGTGTAAGTATTATAGATGGAGCAGGACGTGCTGTATGCTTAGAATAGGGAAACACCAAAGTTGGAAAAACGAAGGATTAAAGGAAATGTGGACCCCTAGGGGATGCTCGACTGTAAGATCAAAGATGTAGCTCCTCCCGGCCCCCTATAAAGGCAGCTGTCCCTCTATCATTCCCCAGTGGTTAAAAAGCAGTATTCAAAAAAAGAGGACAGGCCGGGAGGCCAAAGACACCATGTTACCTCACATAGCTTCAGCTTGTACTCTCTCTAAGCAAAAAGTTAGAAAAAAACAGTGTCCTATGAAACAGAAAATGGTTGATCACCATAACAGGCAAACAGGACATAATGAACACAAGGGCAGTGTCCCTACATCCAGTCCAGGCCGTCTCAATATCCTTACGACTGGGGCATCCAAAAGCAGTGTCCATATGGGCGGAATCCCCAGTGCGGAACAGCATGTAGTTCATTTTATTACCGCCTGCAGCACCTTTCGGCCAAAAACAGCGTCAGCTGAGGCCCTGACATCCACCTTGTAAAACTTCAGAAAAGTATGAACAGAAGACCAAGTTGCGGCCTTACAAACTTGTTCCACCGATGCCTGGTGCTGAAAAGCCCAAGAGGCACCAATAGCTCTGGTAGAATGAGCTGTGATCCGAAAAGGGGGTTCCCTGGCAGAATAAGCTTGTACCACCGCCTGTCCAGTTACTGAGAGTGGACTTGGCTGGTGGCAAACCTTTCCTAGAACCCTCTGTTAGGACAAAGAGCAAATCCAATTTCCTGAAGGATTCAGTCGCAGCCAGGTAATACTTTATGGCTCAGACCACATCCAAGGCATGGAGGGTCCGTTCTTTGGAATTAGCCGGTGTTGGACACAAGGAAGGTAAGACAACTTCCTCATTAAAGTGAAAAGGAGAAACAACCTTAAGCAAAAAATCAGGTCTAAAGCGAAATACCACCTTATCCCTATGCAGCTCAAAGTAGGGTGGTTTCATACAAAGCGCGGCCAGCTCTGATACACCGAGGTGATCGCTACCAGAAAGACCATACATAGACAATGCAGGCTCGAAGGGAGGACCCTGAAGAACAAAAAGTACTAAGTACTAAGTCCCACACCGGTAACACTGACATACGCGGTGGCCGGACATGGGTAACTCCCTGGAAAAAAGTCTTGATCAACCTAAGGTTGGCAATGGATCTGTGGAAAAAGATGGCTAAGGCCGAGACCTGACCCTTGAGGGTGCTCAGCTGGAGACCCAAGTCTAAGCCGTGTTGTAAAAACTCCAGAATCCTAGAAATAGAAAATATCTGGCAAGGAAGACTCTTGGCCTTGCACCAAGCGATATAGGCCTGCCAAACTCTGTAGTATATCATGGAAGAGGACTTCTTCCGCGCCTGAATTATTGTCTGCACAACTGTGGCCAATAACCCCTTCTCCATCAGGATTGAGGTTTCGATAGCCAGGCCGTCAAAGCCAGCATCCGTAAATTGGGGTGCCGCATCGACCCCTGTGTGAGAAGCCCTGGGTCGTCGGGCATGGTGTAGTGATCTATTGACATCTGGATGGCTGGTACCCCTGCCTGGGCTATCTTGCGCAGAACTCTGCCCAGGAGTGGAAACGGAGGGAATACATACAGAAATTTGAACTCCGTCCAAGGAATCGCCAGAGCGTCTGTTGCAATGACCAGAGGATCTCTTGAGAGGGAGACGAACCTTGGAAGCTTGTGATTGTGTCTGGACGCAAACAGATCTATGTCCGGCTGACCCCAGCGGAGACACAGAGTGTGAAAAATCTCGCTGCTGAGGGACCATTCCCCCAGGCGCAAGGCACTCCTGCTCAGGGAGTCTGCCTCCTGGTTTTCCACCCCAGGGATGTAGACCGCCGAGATGCAGGGAACATTCTCCTCTGCCCAAGTCAGAATCTGGGTTACATCCTTGAGGGATCTTATGCTCCGAGTCCCGCCCTGGTGGTTGATGTAGGCGACAGCCGTCTGATTGTCCGAGCGAACCTGGATCGCACGACCTCTTAAGAGGGTATTCAAGCATAGAAGCACCAACCAGATCGCTCTCAGCTCCAAGAGATTTATGGGTAAGCGGTTCTCCTGCGGACCTCACTGACCCTGGATCTTCTGGGTCTGCCAAACACCTCCCCATCCTGTCAAGCTGGCATCCGTGGCAACTATCTCCCAATGAGGAGTCAGAAAGGACTTGCCCACCAACCACCACAAGAGGGACTGCCTGGCCAGGGGGGACAGCGAAAAGCCTTGTTCCAGGGACTATTTTGCTGTTTCTGGGGTTTAGGCTTCCCCCAGTGTTTTTTTAAGCCTATGACCAAGACCTCACTATTACTAATTCCAACTATTTTTAATTCATTTGCATTTATTTATAGGTTTTCTTTACATAATAAAAGTGTTTTACATACATTTAAAAAAACAATTAGCAATTACTTACTAATACCAACAGATCTAATACATTTATGTAAATTAATCAAAGTTATGCTTCTAACATGCCTATGTTTCTCATTAATGGTGGCCGTTTAGTGCACAACAATCCCACAAAGGGGATACTTGTAAGCGACTTCTTGGCAGCCGCATTAGCCGACCATTGCTGCAGCCAGAGCGAGCAGCGTAGAGCAACAAGCAAGGCCGAAATCCTGGACCCCATTGTCCATGGCAGTAGCAACAAAACCAATGAAATCCCAAGCAGGCCTTGAGTTCTTTATACTCCTCTGCCCGCTTGCAAGCCTTAGCTCTATCCACAAGGTGTCTCACCTTTTTTCTGATGGCTAGAGAGACAATCACCATGGCACACACAGGGCGAAAGAGGGCACCAGCAAAGGTGAAGGCATGGCAGGCCAGCTGATCCATGCGCTTGCCAGCCGGGTCACGTAAGGAAGCAGTATCAGGTGAAGACATAACAGTAGTGTTGGACAACCCCGACACAGGGGTTTTCTCCGTATCATGCGGGAGCCACGCATCCTCGTCCGAGGAAGAACCAGACATACTCCACATAATCCACAGTGGAAAGTGAGCCATCTGGCAACTCACCTTCCTCCACAGAGCCCAGTTCATCAAAAAGATCATCATTATCCGAGTAAACGGGCTCAAGGTGCCGTTTCTTACTTGTGGCCTTCTTGGGAGCCGTCCGCGAGATCTGTCTTTCGAGATTGGCCAGCCTATGCACCAAGTCCGCATGAGACCCCCTGCCGGCTCCCCGCTCACTGGGGGCTGAGTGCAGCATCGGAGGATCCGGAGAGGCCGCAGGCAGCGCAGGGCTAGGGGCAGGGACGCCCGCCCGGTCATGGTCCAAAATAATGCCTCTGGCGCAAGTGGTACAAACAGTGCTGAATCCGCCCAGAGCTTTTCCTGCAAAAAAAGGGGGCCCCCAGCTCACTATCCCCTGATGCCTCCATTATGGTGATTAAAAATGGTCAAATCAGTAAGGTTAAATAACACTAATGGCCCAAACCTATAAGTGATCCCTCTTAATAAAAAGGGGGACGGGAGGAACCACAACCCTCAACCACAAGCCTACGACCTATACAAGAGAGGGCGAGAAATGCCCATGATCAGAATAAGCAAAAGCAATTGGTCATAATACACAGTCAGAAAAAAAGAGGGACTCACGACACCGACAGAGGGACAGCGCAGCCTTAGATGATGAAAGGATCCCCCAGCAGCCGAAGGGACGCACCAGGCCCCAAGCAGCAGCAGCAGATCGCGCAGACCAGCCTAAGGGGCAGAGCCTTCCAGAACGATCCTCGAGGGGCGGGCGGCGCGTGAAGAGACGCGCGCGCCCCCTTCAATGCTGCATGGGCAGAAAATGGCAGCGGGGACACAGCGGCCCAAAAGAAGCACAGCGCAGCACCAGTGGCGACCCCCCCATCACAGACAGTGCCGCACCAGCAGCGAAGCGGAGACCCGCGGGGTACGGCAAACCCTCAGTCAGGCGACGACGAGGGAGCGAGGGAGGTGAGTATGCAGCATGCTCCATAAGGCCCAGCTGAGCCAATAGTAAAATTACCAACACAGTAAAACACAACACTAAGTGCCAAGTCTCCAATAAAGCTTGTGGGCAGGGAGGGTACATACAGAAAAAACGTGGTTCCCCCCCTAGGCTCACCATAAGCCTGCGGCCGACTACCCTTTAGGATAGGGTCTGCGGCCCAGAGCCAAGCTCTGCTGAACGTCCAGACCCCGGCGCTCACCCTGCCGTCACGATCCCGTAGCAGCCAAAAGGCTGGGAGGCATGAATGGGTCAGAAGGGATCCGTGGAAATAGGGCCCGCAGCGGCCGACGGGCTAGGGGGCCTCGCTCTGCTGCCATTAACTGAGAGAGTGTCAAAACGATCTTCTGCAGCCAAGACTGCAAGATGAACAACTGGAGAATGATAAAGGGACACCTGCCTTTATAGGGGGCCTTTATAGGGGGCCGGGAGGAGCTGCAGTTTTTGATCTCGCAGTCGAGCGCCCCCCTGGGGGTGGAATACCCACATGTCATCACTGGGAGGACCTGGACTGGATATAGGGAAAATAGGAGATTTTGACTACAGTGAGCATAAGGCACTATGTCTAAGGGAAGAGAGGTGCTATGCTGCATTCTTCATTGGGAACTACCTGTATAGGCGGGGGATAGAGGGGACTGTATAGTGGGGAAGGGGAGCATGTCCAGGGTAGGGGAGAGGGGAACAGCTGCAGACTCCATTAGGGATGCAATGTTCTTGCACTCATTCCGTAGTGCCAATTAGTGCAGAAATATTTAAATAAGAAAAAACTTTTAATAACTCGTGACTGCATAATACTCTGATGCATGTTCCTATCAGGTGCTATGTGATATGGCTGCAGACTGATCTGTATCACCAGTACAATTTCCTGGGGGCCCACTTCACGTTTAGATGTATTAACAGATTACATTCATATGAATGGGGGTGGGGCATGGGCACAGAGCAGGGGGAGCCCCTCTGCAGGAGTGCCAGGGACTTCACTGGATTTTGGGCGAGGTATGGAATTTTTTTTCTTGTGATTGTGCATTTTCAACACAGTTGAAGGTGACTGGTAACCCATATTGACCACTCAGGTAGTCAAACTTTAGAAAATGGAACGTGCCACACAGTTTTGGACCCCCCGGGTAGGGGGGCACTACAGAAAGTCATTCTTGGAACCCACTAGATGAAATTATTTTTGGAGACCAAACCAGTGGACAGCATTCCAGGGGGTCACCAGATAAATTCATTACTGGGGCCCTCCAGAAGATATTATTCTTGACCATCATGTAGTATTACATTTTTTGGCCTATCAGAAGAATTCATTTTTAGAGCCCACCAGAGAAAATCATTCTTGGGGCCCACCAGAGGAAATATACTTGGCTCCCAAAAAAACCCTTACCTGATCTTCGGGCCAGAGCTGCCTGGAGGAAAGAAGGGAGAGAGGGGACATGATTGAGACCTTTAAAGATGTGAAATGAAGGAATAAGGTTCAGGAGGCAAGTGTTCTTTTAGAGGAAACTTAAAGCAGAAAATGTGACTTTCCCTGGGCTATGTTCCGTGCCCCCTGGGCATCCCAAATCATGATGCCCTGCTGTGTGAACCCCCCCTCCCACACGAAGCCCAAATAAACTCACCCAGCCATGCTCCAAAGGCCGATGCACAGGCTCTCATCCAATGGGAGACGTTTGCTGTGTCTACATCATTCGGCAGGGAGCTCTCACTCAATCACGGTCGGAGGTGCAGGATATGAGGCAGCGCATGCTCACGTCCCAGCCTGTCACGACGGCAAGGATGCAGGGGATGCGGCAGCATGCACTCCTCATTGTGAACAATAAGAGCCGCCTGCCGAATGACGTAGACACAGTACAACAAGAAAAGATAGACCTTGCACCACCTAAGAAATATCTAAAAAAATGGTAAAGATGTGCCAAGAAGGGATGCCCTATTGACCAAACAATTAAAAAAAACAGCAATTGTGGCCCCAATAACCACAAAAATGCAATCCCAAGTCAGCACCACCAACCCAAGGAAAAATCACAAACCAATAATCTACATAATATTTACAAATTTATTTACGTTAAAAAAATAAATCCTAACAATTTAAAAATTATCAGAAAAACATTATCCCCGCAGGGACATCAAAGTACATAAGTGAAACATATAAAAATACCAAACACATACCAATGCTATATAATCAATACAATTAATCCATAATATATGACAAAAAAGGCTAGTGCCTATTTAAAGTGCCTAAATAAGGTGCTAATATTAATCCAGAAATCCATAAAAAAACTCTTTAAAGTGCACAGAAAAGAGAAAACATCATGGATTAAATCACCCTTTAGTGTTGGTCAATGATGTCCCTGCTGTACTTCTGGTATCCTTTCCCCAGGCGTTCCGTGAGACTGACTCACTTTCCCAAGGTTCGGTGAGTCAGTCTCACGGAACGCATGGGGAAAGGATACCAGAAGTACAGCAGGGACATCATTGACCAACACTAAAGGGTGATTTCATTCCTTGTTGTTTTCCCTTTTCTGTGCACTTTAAAGAGTTTCGCTTTCTGGATTTCTGGATTAATATTAGCACCCTAATGATTCCGGGTTTTAGGCAAGTCCCGGTTTGTTATGAACACGCTTTTGACCAAGACCTCACTATTTTGATTACAAAAGTATTTATTTATACATAATTGATTTAAAATACATACATGTTAAAAAAAAAAAAATTCCACCAATTGCATTCTACATCATGCAGCATGTGTATCTCTATGCATCAATACATTATGTCATGCATATATCAGATATTGTTCACATGGATACCATTGCATGTTATGCTTCCTGATTTCATATATTCATGTTCTCACAGAAACCTTATCCAATGGGCAGACATGTTTCACCTGTTTATTCGGCTTTCTCAGTGCCCTTATATTGGAAAAGGGAAACAATAAAATATGAATTAATTGATTTATCTAATTTGCATATTTATTAATTTTATAAGTTAAACAAATACATTGTATGTACCTCAAAAGGAATCCATGAGTGCATAGTTTATTTTTTTCCAATAATCTTTGCTGTTCATATGTGGTTCACTGACCTCAAGTTTGCCCCCAGAGAAATGTGGCTCAAACACTGTTTCTGTGTGGGCTCATCAAATACTGGCCCTTTAAAACAATTTATATATTACTCAATCCAATCTGTTATTATGATTGTTACATTTATTATTGATTTCCTTAAAGGAGCAGTATCGCGAAATTTGCATTAAAAAAGATAAATAATTGAATAGCCACACAATATACACTTCTAACATGTGTATAAATAATCTGGCGATAGAAAAAGGAAAAAATATATGCCTTTCTTTTAAATTGTATAATGACAATGGCTCAGTCCATTTGCTGAATAGGGGGATCTGCTGGGTTGTATTTAGTGAGCTGCTTCATTTAGCCCACTGGTCTCCTAGCAACACTTTACCTCAGAGGCTGACACTGTAATCAGTGGTAACGGCTGTGTGTGTGTGAGGTGCTGCTTTTGTTATGAGACCAGGTGACTCAAATGTGTAAAATCTATACAAAATAAACTAAACTGACTGAAAATAACTGAAAGTCTTCTTTGAATAACTGTGCAGGAAAATCTAAAGGTATTAAAGTGGAACAAAACCCTGAGTTGCTGACCCTGAAGTCTATAAGACCCGGCCATTCACCTTCCCCCTTGGGCATTCTAAATCAGGATGCCCACTGTGTGAAACAACCCCTGGATAACCACAGATCCCCCCATTTTTCTGTCATTTAGACAGGCCGGGCGGCCAGGAAGGTTACTGCTCAGGCTCCCCATCTGCATGCAAACAGAGCTGATTGGATGAGAGCCCGCGCATGCGCTGTGGGACAGGGAAAGGTACGTTTTCACAGGCGAACTTGGGGATTTCACATATCAGGGCATCCCAAGTCGGGATGCCCCTAGGGGCACAAAACAAAACTCCAGATAGTGAAAATCCTGGGTTGGGCTTTGCTCAAAACACACAAAGCTGAAAGAAAGATCATATGGAAAAATGTGTTGAGAAAAGAGAGAGAAAATGGTAAACTGAAAGATTCTGCAGCAGAGCCAACATGAAGGGAAAACTGTCAAAATCAGCGAAATGACTTCTAGAGCTTTTCTCTCTGTTTTAGATATATAAGTTCTGGTCAGGCAATGTTGCAATTTTGTTATCTTATGCTGGACAGCTGCCAGCACTGAACAGCTGATACTTTGATACATTGTTTCTCCCCCTCTCCTCAGCATGGAACAGGCCAGAGTGTCGGGCTCCAACACTCAGAAGACATAAACATGAGCTATTAGTCTCCAGCTGCTCAACACACACATCATTTTTTTCTACATTTGTAATTCTTACTCCAACACTTACCTACATTCAAAGTACCATTTAAATATAAGTCACCAAGAAAAATTTGCGATACTGCTCCTTTAACTTATAAAATCAATAAATATGCAAATTAGATAAATCAATTCATTCATATTTTATTGTTTCCCTTTTCCAATATAAGGGCACTGAGAAAGCCGAATAAACAGGCGAAACATGTCTGCCCATTAGATAAGGTTTCTGTGAGAACATGAATATGTGAAATCAGGGAGCCTAACATGCAATGGTATCCATGTGAACAATATCTGATATATGCATGACATAATGTATTGATGCATAGAGATACACATGATTGCAAGATGTAGAATGCAATTGGAGGAAATTTTTTTTTATTTTTTTTAGCATGTATGTATTTTAAATCAATTATGTATAAATAAATACTTTTGTAATCAAAATAGTGAGGTCTTGGTCAAAAGCGTGTTCATAACAAACCGGGACTTGCCTAAAACCCGGAATTAGTAGGGTGTCTATAGCGCTTGACCATGTACCAACTTGATATCAATGACACATGAAAGGGTCACACAATTGGGATAACCATTTATAGGCTACCCCACAATCACAATATTAATATTAGCACCTTATTTAGGCACTAGCACTTTTTGTCATATATTATGGATTAATTGAACTGATTATATAGCATTGGTATGTGTTTGGTATTTTTATATGCTTCACTTATGTACTTTGATGTCCCTGCGGGGAGAATGTTTTTCTGATGATTTTTAAATTGTTATGATTTTTTTTTTACTGTAAATAAATTTGTAAATATTATGTAGATTATTGGTTTGTGATTTTTTCTTGGGTTGGTGGTGCTGACTTGGGATTGCATTTTTGTGGTTATTGGGGCCACAATTGCTGTTTTTTTTACGTAGACACAGTAGGCGGCTCTCATTGGATAATAGCTTGCGCATGCGCCATTGGAGCATGGCGAGGTGAGTTCTTCTTTCCAATCCATTCCAGGCCGTCCCGTTAGTTTTCACAGTTGGGTAACTCCGCCCCGGGGGCGTGGACTCAAAGATGTGGCTCCTCCCGGCCCCCTATAATAGCAGCTGCCTCTCAACCAAGCCCAGTTTACTTCTTGCAGTGGTACTGCGAAGATCGCTTACACTCTCTCAGGATTTTAGCAGCAAAGCGGGGCCTTCTAACCTGTTGGCTTGCTGCAGGACCCTATTTCCACGGATTCTTCTGACCCATCTAATGCCTCCCAGCTTTGGCTGTTTGCGATCCGTGATGGTAGGGTGAAACGCCAGGGTCTGGGGCGTTTTACAGAGCATATGGCTCTGGGCTGCAGGCTTCCACAGAACAAGCAGGTCAGCCACAGGTCTTTTATGGTGAACCTGCTGAGAAACCATGATATATTTTTACCCTCCCTTCTCCCACGTGTTTTTTATTTCTATTTTATTGGTGCGTGCTTGTGTTACTACTGCGTGGGGGAGCAGCGGAGAGCTCCGTCGCCATAGCTGCACTATGGCGAGGAGCGGTCCGCTGCGACTCCGCCCACATACTCACCTTCCTCGTTCCCTCGTCGTGCGGAGGCCTCTGGCAGGGGGCGCGGGCCGCACGCCACTATTGGTGCTGGCCGGGGGGGCGGAGTCAGGAGCGAGCAGCGCACAGGCCTGGACGTCACTCCAGTGAAGCTCCCCCGGCCAGAAACTTCTCAAAGACGAGTGCTGCTGCTGCTGCTCGGTATCCCTCTAGCGCGGGAAGCCGCGGCTTTGTGAGTCCTGCTTATCTTCCTTCTTGTTGTAGCATTTTCTCATAAGGTAAGAGAGAGGGAATGCTTCAGCCCGGCGACTTTATGACTACGGTGGACATCAGGGACTTGTATCTACACATCCCAATTTTTTCGGGACATCAGAAGTTTTTTAGGTTTGCATTGGAGGGTCAGCATTTCCAGTTTGTGGCACTCCCCTTCGGCATATCCTCAGCTCCCAGAGAGCGACACTCGGACCGTACTGTCAACTCTGGAAGCCTTCGGTTAGGTGATCAACTACCCCAAGTCGCATATCACACTGTCAACAGTGAGATCCTTCCTGGGGATGACACTAGACACTGTTCAAGTCAAGGTCTTTCTGCTACAGCAGAAAGTCCTGAGTCTCCAGACGCAGGTACAGGCTTTGCTGGCTTGTCAACAGCCATCGGTGCGTCTAGGGATGAGAATGGTGGCTTGCTTCGAGGCAGTGCCCTTTGCCCTATTCCACATGAGGCCTCTTCAGCTGAACCTGCTAGCCAGCTGGGATCGGTCCCTGGAATCCCTGGACCAAGGATTTGTGCTGTCCCCCCCGGCCAGGCAATCCCTCTTGTGGTGGTTGGATTCTCTGAACCTGCTGGTAGGCAAGTCCTTAGTCATTTGGCAGACCCAGAAGATCCAGGGTCAGTGGGGTCCGAGAGAGAACTGGTTGCCCATAAATCTCTTGGAATTAAGAGCAATTTGGTTTGTTCTACTACATCTGACCCCCCATTTCAGGGACCATGCAGTTCAGGTCTGCTCGGACAATTGGACGGCTGTAGCCTACATCAACCACCACGGCGGTACTCGGAGCAAGAGATCCCTCAAGGAGGTAAGCCAGATTCTGAGCTGGGCAGAGGAGAACGTTCTCTACATCTCAGCGGTTTACATCCCGGGGGTGGAGAACCAGGAGGCAGACTTCCTGAGCAGGAGGTCCTTGCGTCTGGGGGAATGGGCTCTCAGCAGGAAGGCCTTTCATGCTCTATGCCTCCACTGGGGTCAACCGGACGTGGATCTCTTTGCATCCAGACACAATCACAACCTTCCACGGTTCGTATCTCTCTCAAGAGACCCTCTGCCCATAGCAACAGATGCCCTGCCAATTCCCTGGACAGGGTTCAATCTTCTGTATGCTTTTCCTCTGTTTCCGCTCCTGCACCGAGTACTACGCAAGATAGTCCAGGAGGGGGTACCAACCATCCTGGTGGCTCCTCGTTGGCCAAGGAGGAGTTGGTTTGCGGACATAGTAAGGATGTCAACAGATCACTGCATCATGCCTGACGATCCGGAGCTTCTCACACAGGGGTCGCTTCGGCACCCGAATTTACGGACGCTGGCTTTGACGGCCTGGCTATTGAGACCTCCATCCTGACGGAGAAGGGTTTATCGCCCACGGTTATTCACACAATGATTCAGGCACGGAAGAAGTTTTCTTCTATAATATACTACAGAGTTTGGCAGGCCTATATCGCTTGGTGCGAGGCCAGGAACCTTCCTTGCGGGAGATATTCTCCCATAGTCATAGTCACTCATGTCCGCCCACCGTGTAAACCAGTGTTACTGGTGTGGGACCTAAATCTGGTGTTATCTGCTCTCCAGGGTGCCCCCTTCGAGCCATTTAAATGACGCTACATTGACTATGCTGACGCTCAAAGTGGTTTTTCTGGTAGCGATCACCTCTGTGCGTCGAGTATCGGAATTGGCCGCATTATGTATGAAGCCACCTTATTTTGAATTGCACAGGGACAAGGTGGTTTTTCGTTTTAGGCCTATTTTTTTTGCCTAAGATCGTTTCTCCTTTTCACCTTAATGAGGAAGTTGTCCTACCTTCCTTGTGTCCAGCACCAGCTAACCCTAAGGAAAGGGCTCTCCATGCCTTGGATGTGGTTAGAGCCATAAAATATTACCTGGCTGCGACTGAATCCTTCTGGAAATCAGATTTGCTTTTTGTCTTGTCGAGGGATTTCCACCGGCCAAGTCCACACTCAGTAAGTGGATTAGACAGGAGGTGGTACGAGCCTATTCTGCCAAAGGGAAAGAACCCCCTATTCGGATCACAGCTTTCTACTAGAGCCATTGGTGCTTCCTGGGCCTTCAGCATCAGGCCTCGGTGGAACAATTTTGTAAGGCTGCCACTTGGTCTTCAGTTCATACTTTTACAAAGTTTTACAAGGTGGATGTCAGGGCCTCAGCTGACGCTGTTTTTGGCCGAAAAGTGCTTTAGGCGGTAGTGAAATGAACTAACAGCTGTTCTGCACTGGGGATCCCGCCCATATGGACACTGCTTTTGGATGTCCCAACTGTGAAAACTAACGGGACGGCCTGGAATGGATTGGAAAGAAAAACGCAATTCTGTGAAACTCACCCGTAGAATTGCTTTTATTTGGGTTTATTATGTCCTGCATGCCCTTTATGGTGATTGAACCATTATTTGTTTCATAGGAAACTGGTTATACAAATTTAGGATTTTAAAGCGGGGCTATGTGAAGTAACATGGTCTCTTATGTTCGGGGCCTCCCGGCCTGCCTCTCACTATTTGAGTTACTGCTTTTGAATTACTGGGCTTGGTTGAGAGGCAGCTGCTATTATAGGGGGCCGGGAGGAGCCACATCTTTGATCTTGCAGTCCACGCCCCCTTTGGGGCGGAGTTACCCAACTGTGAACGGGACGGCCTGGAATGGATAGGAAATACAATCAATTCTACAGGTGAGTTTCACAGAATTGCGTTTTTTTGAGCTTCCCGTGGGATTTCACAGAGTGGGGCATCCCTATTCAGGGTGCCCTGTAGAAAATCCAGATTCCAGGCCGGCTGCTGGTGGGTTTTGTTCCACTTTAATAACAGAACAAGGGGGCACAACTTGATGCTAGTCAGAGGGAAGATCAGGAGCAACATTAGAAAATATTATTTTACAAAAAGGGTAATATATGCTTGAAACAAACTTCCAGCAGAGGTAGTTGAAAATACAACCGTAAGTGAATTTGAACATGCCTGGGATAAGCATCCATCTATCCTAAGATAAAGATTACACCCACACAAAAGGGCAGACTAGATGAACCGGACATCTTCTGCTGTCAACCTTCTATGTTTTACTATGTATTACTGCCCTCATGGCGGTCCTGGGTCAGTGCCGGGGTCCAGCTCTTATTTTGCATGTATGTGTATGTGACCAGTACTGTAATTCTTGATTTGAGTTGTTATTGGTCAGACTAAGGTGGATTTACCACTTATTTTTTAGGTGGTTATCCTTTGTGACAGTGTCTTATGGCTAAACACTTTATCTATGTTTCTCTATTCCTACAAGAACGCTGTGCATCAAAGAGGCTTAGGATTTTCATGGTTTTTAACCATCTAGGATCAATCTGATCACTTGTAAATCCAAGGATTTTATCTAGTGAGTTCTCAGGAGAATTTAGGTATTGGCATTTCCAGTCTCTGATATCTTGCAGCAGCACTTAGGAGGGTCATCTGTCAAAGCCCAGTTCTCCAAGGTGATTGGCTCTAGGGCGCCTGCTCCAGGATACTGTGTAAGCCCCAGCTTAGGGTCCAGGTAAGGATTCCCCCAAGTGTCCCTCACATGTCCACCTCAGCACGAGAACCTCTGGCGATGTGGCTGGCTCAGCAGCGTGGACACGCCCACTAGGCATTTTTTAGAACTCCGAATGACATGACCCAGCCCACTGGCAACATTCCCTGGCCTTTCTGTAGACTCGGAAGCTGCTCTGCCCCGAGCCAGCCTGAATGGCTGTGGGAGCATGTCTCAGATACAGGGGAGCTTGTGTAATATTAAAAAATCCATGTAAGCTTGTTGGCTGAGAGGAGGTGTGTCACTTCTCTCTTCATGTAGATCTCACTCTATAGACTACAAACACGTTTTCTAACCTAAGAAAAAAATAAAGAAATACGTGGTGAGCTTAGCACCTAGAGGACATCCTTTTGGCACAAAACATACACACTTTAAAAATGCAATGGCTTCTCTCCAAGTAACCACAGAAAAATTACAGTGTGAAAGAGACTTACCAGCCAGCCAATTATGGGGTTTTACTTTTGTTTTCTATATTTGCACTTTTTTTTTTCTCTTCCTTTTCCTCCCCCTAGCCATGTTCATGGTCAGTGGACTGCCCCCTCACATTCTCCCTAAGCTGCTCAGTGTCTCCCCTCCAGCACTCAGCCATGCCCACTCTCCCTCCCTGTAAGTATGTTGGTGTTTCCGAGGCTAACAGCCTCGTTTAACAGGGACAAAAGAACCCTACAGTGCAGGTCCGGTGCTGCCCTAGGGGTGATCACCAGGTTCCTGCTGATGGGCGCCGGGCTTTTACCTACTCCCTTGGGCTTTGGGAATATGGGTAATAGGATGGGGGGCTAACAGCAAGTTACCAGCCTTTACACTTGAACTAGTAAAGGGATGCAATAGACCCCTTACTAGATCAATGTAGTAAAAGTAAAAAAAAACAACCACAATATTTTTATTGTTCTAAATTTACAACCTCCACCATCTTCATCCAGCACCAGGGCCGTGTCTTCCAGAACCTCTGGGGTCCCTTGTTGCCTCTGCTTCTGCCGGCATCTGAAACGAATGGGAATGAGGGTCACACTTCTTTATCCTCATGCTGGAACTCTGCTGCTCTGAGCACTGGCTGCCGATGGGAGGGGTATTTATAGTCTCAGGCGTGGCTTCACAGGGAGTCCTTCTAGGGTCATTTTACAGATTGGGAGATGCCTTGTGAAGCCAAACCCAGAAAATACCCTTCTCATCGGTGATGAGCACTCAGAGCCTGGCATGAGAGAAAAGAACGGTGACGGTGACCCTCGTTCCTCTTCTTTCCACAGTATTGTCAATGGCAGTCATTGTGACCAATCCTGTCTGCGGGAGCAGAGGCAACGAGGGACCCCAGAGGTTCCAGAGCAGCGGGAAGACACCGGCCAGCGCTGGATGAAGATGGCATAGATGAGTATAGTGTTGGCTTAGAACCATAAAAATATTGTGCTGTTTACCTTGAATTAGTAAGGTGTCCAGGGCACCTCTAAACTAGTTTAAAGGGTAGGGGGGGGCGGCAAGTTACCTGTCACCATGGTGGGCAACTTGCTCTTAGCCCCCACCCTATTCCTTGTAGCTCCAATCCCCTGGGGAGGGGGATACGGAAGAGGCTGGTGTTTACCCCTGGGGGAGTACCAGACCCACGCAGAAGGACATAAAGGCCGGAGTCCTGACATGGCCGGAAGCTGGTGTGCTGGCTTGTAGCCTCCTAGTTTGGGATGGCCCGCTGTGTGGAACCCCCCAGATTGCCCAGTAAAACTCACCTCTTCCAGATCCTACAGCGCATGCATTGGCTCTTGTCCAATCAACGCCGTTTGCGAGAGTGGCCACATCCCCAGCCTACCTGAAGGCTAGGGACGGGAGCTGCCAAAAGTTGCTGGGAATGGGCTGGTACTTGATGTTTACATTGGCGAGGGAGCCAGGAAGAATGTGAGTCTTGCAGCACCCCAGAGGGGAGTGGCGGGTCTCACAGTGGGGCATCCCGATTTGGGATACCCCAGGGGAAAGCCAATGGCCGACTCTGGAATCTTTAAAATTCCAGGGCCAGCCAGTTTGGATTTGGTTCCGCTTTAATGAGCTGCAGTTACTGGGGAACTGCAAATAGCCCATCTTACTCGAGGCTTGTGCATGGGCCAAGGAATTGAAACTTGAGGTGAGTAAACAAGACAACCAGGGGCTTCACACAGCAGGGCATCCCAATCTGGCTGCATTGAGGGGGCACCAAAACTGAGTGGGGGGGATTTTGTTTTTTTCCAGGTAAAGCAAAGCCATTTTCACCTTTTCTCCCTGCAACTGCTCCATTTTGGTCCAGCATCCAAGATTGTAGGATAGAACAGTGGAGGACAAAAGGTGAGCATGTGCTTTTTTAACATTTTGCCTTGGAACAAAACAAACACCTCTTTGATTGCACCAGAGTCTAAAAGACTCCAGGTTTGGACGATTCTGTATCCCTGGGGCATCCCTTTTTGGGTAAACTGCATAGTGTAAAATTCCCCGGGTCACGAAATATATTTACCGCTCCGGTGATTCCACAGCGCATGTGCGGTGGCAGCGGCAGCTTCCCTCAGACTGATTAACTGAGGGGAGTGACCTGCGGCTAACCTCTATTCAGCTTTATTAAGCTGCTCTGACATATGAGAGGCTTAGAAAGCTGATCAGAGGACAGCCCCCTCATATGCCAGGGAATCACCACCCAGTAAATACGACAATCCATGGGATTTCAAACAGCTGGGCATCCCGATTCTGTATGCCCCACTGTGGGAAATCCCATTGATTGCCAGGGGGAGGAACAAAAATCTAGGACAGTAAAAAAAAACAAAAGACTCTAGGGTCATGTTAGAGCGTGTCCCAAATGGAGATGCCCCACTGTGCAAACTCCCCAAGATTGCCCATATACTAACTGTAGGAATTGATTGCATGGCACTTGTGTGAGCCACCGGGGGCATCCTTGGGACTGTTCTAACTGATCCAGCATATCTAAGGTTAAAGTGGACCAAAACCCAGGATTTTGACTATCCTGGGTTTTGGTTCCTGTCCCCGGGGCACCCTGATCGGGGGTGCCCCACTGTGTGAAACCCCCCAGATCGCTGAAACCAACTTACCTCTTATCCTATGGCGCATGCGTGGCCAATCAGCACACTGTCGGCCGCATCCCCGCTACCCTCTAATAGCGGGGATGCGTCCGCAGCTCACACATACGCTGTTGGACCGGGAAAGAAGGTAAGTGTATAGGCGACCTGGGGGGCTTCACACAGCGGGCCATTCTGGTTTTGGATACCCCGGGGGGGGGGGGGGGGGGGAGGGAATCGATTGCCCCAGGAATCTTATAGATCACTGTGGGTTTTGGTCCAATTTAAGGAAGCGGAGGCACCCAACAATCATTCTATTCTGATTGTACGAGAGCCTGTGCATAAGCCATGGGTACCAGACTGACTCTGGGGGCCCACCTCTCATTTAGATGATTAGTATTGCCTCTGCAAGTACACTTGGGATGCCACAGCTAAGCTATACATAGTTTAAGTTTTGGGGATGAAGGTACTCAAAGGGGGACCAGGGTCCCACCGGGTTATTTCCTGGTAACCCTGTAGGCCAGTCTGAACCTGCGTGGGCACAGGAATCGAATTTCACACACGCAGGGACAAATCAGAATACCCCTGTAAATAACACCAGAACCCAGGCAAGTGAGGTTTCGGTCCGCTTTAAGGAAGTCTAGTCAATAAGAAATATAGGCTTTATAGGAGTTTTCCGACCTGGCTAGTTTCACTACCCGCTTTGGTGACATCATTTATCTCCTTTCTGAGGCAAATATATTAGTAGTATATTTAACAGGTAGAGATCGTACTTATACTTTCTAATTCTGTTAAACATAACAATCCTTCACGAAAAACCAAACAAGATAACCTGCGCTCTGTGAGGAATACCTGCGCATGCGCAGTGACGACTATGAAGCCGCGGCGGCCCTGTCAGAAGTGGGCGGGTATGCGTGTTTCTGGTGCGTCCGTATTGAAGGAGGTTTGAGGAAGCGAGGTGAGAACGTCGCCCGCAAACATGTCGACTGCTATGAACTTCGGAACAAAAACTTTCAAGCCTCGGCCGCCAGAGAAGGGCTCCTTTCCTCTGGACCATTTGGGTGAGCAGCTGCTGGTCAGGCTGGGGCGGCCGTCACACGTGTTCTTTTTAGTAAATAATAGGGCACCGGGTGACAGGTCGGTGTCATGGAATGAAGGTGGAGCAGGGGAAAAGGGCACGTGCTGCTTGTTTGCTATGGAGCCATTAAGGTGCCATTGGTTTCCACACATGCTGGAAAGGCACAATATAACTTAAAGTGGACCAAAACCCAAGGTTTTGACTATCCCCCAGCGCAACCTGATTGGGGATGCCCTGCTGTGTAAAACCCCCCAGATTGCCCAATCTAACTCACCTCTGCCCGTCCTATGGTGCATGCGCAGCCACTCGTCCAATCAGCATGCGGAGTTTAACTCCCCAAGATCTGTAATGTTCCTCTTTAAAGCGTAACAAAACTCTTGAATTCGACTTTTCTGGGTTTTGTTCCAGGCACCTCGAATTGAACCCCCCAGTTCTTTCTGCAAAACTCGCCTCGGCCCAATGGTGCATGCTGTGTTTACATCTTTCAGCAAAGGGCTCCCGTTGCTTTCAATGGGGAGCACTTGCCGCTCCCCAGCACTATGGGCGCTCCAATCGCAGCCTATCTGATTGGTCAGAGCAGGAGCGTGTGCTTGTCGCCGGTGAGCAGTGCGCACACCCCATTGAAGACCAGCAGGATACTTTTAGACTCCAGGCCAGCTGGTGGGTCTTGTTCTGATTTATTGCTGGAGACCTTAAAGTGGACCAAAACCCATGTTCTTCACGCCCCTGGGGTTTGGTCTGATGTACCAGGGCAACCCCTTGGAAAAGCAGAGTATACTTACCTGCTCAGATGATCCCACAGTGCATGTGCATGCTTTCCTCCAGTTGGAATAGTGTGTCACCCGGTAACCTATTCTGATTGTATGGTATGTCGGATACTTCCCTCCAGCTGTGCCTGCGTCAGCTATATAGAGAAGCCAGTGATGCAGCTGCAATCAAAGCAGGTTTTGCCTGATTGGTAATTATTTCAGGTGAATTGGGGGGGTTGAGCAGGGCATCCCAAATCAGGATTGAGACATGGAATTACTCAGCCCTTTAGACTCCAGGGCCAAGACTAAAGGATTTTGGTCCACTTAATCTGCTGAACAGAGATGCTGCATCAAACCTGAGAGCTCTGGTACTAGGTAAGAACAGTTTAAAAAATAAAAATAAAAAAAAACTATACACATGTATGTGTGTCCAGAGACCTCTTTCTGGTGTAATATAATGATCTAAAACATGGGTCTCTGCGTGAAGTGGCTTCCCCTACTGTTAAAGGGATTGTCCAGGCAAAGCAAAAAAGCTATACTCACCTTTTCTCAAGCACAGCTCCACTGTGTCCTGACCCAATGTTGTTAAATGTATTGAGAGTGGAGAACAAACACTCCCATGGTCCTTTTCTGTCCATGATGGCGGCGGTCGTGTTTAATTCACTCCACCCCCACAGCACACCCATTCTATTCCTTACATGACCCTGCCTCAACTTCGCATGTTCCTTCACAGTGCATGGAGTGGGTGGAAGTGCCCTCCAAGACTGACACTGCACTGCCTTTTTGCATGTGTGTGCATATGTGAGATGCCTGCCCTCTCTTCCCTTGTCCTGCCCTGCACTGGCTGTGGCAGTGCGTGGAAGCAGTAGGAGCTGGCCAGGAAGAAAAGTGACAAGGTAAGCAGCACAGTTAGTCTATATCTGCACTGGCAGTCAATCTGTATAAAAACGGTTAAAAAACAGTATTTTGATTACCCTAGGTCTTGTTGCTTGCTCCCTGGGGATCCCAATATGGTATGCCACACTGTGTAAAGCCCCCCTGATGACCCTGTAAAACGTACCTTTTGCCTGTCCTGTGGTAACTGGACAAGAGCCTGCGTGTGTAGGACCAGAAAAGAAGGTGAGATAGCGACCATTTTGGAGCTTCCTCTCCCAGCATCTTAGTCATGCTGCTGCGTGAATTCAACTGACATAACTGACAATGCACAGTAACGGGAAGCCCAGCAGCACTTCCTGTTTGCAGGCGGCCGGCAAATACATGAGCCTCCATTTTGTTTCTAAAATTTACAACAAAAGGGGTTCGAAAAGGTAACCTCCTTTTTATGTGCAGCAATCTGAATTGCCCTGGGGAGGGATGTATATAAGCACTGTTTGTTGTGTTGGTCTGGTTTAAGTCCTTTTTGACTTTTGGTCCGCTTTAAAGTGGACCAACACCCCGGGGCATCCGAAATCGGGATGTCCTGCGGGGTGAAACCCCCCAGGAAGCCCACAAGCCTTACCTTCTCCCCGTTTGTGAATGGCCGTTTGTGAATGGCGTGCTCCCTGTAAGAGTGACGCGCGGCGGGCGCGCTCGCTTGTCCGTCGACGGACCTCGCTTGTGCGGCGGCGGTGATTCGCTGGAGCGGTCACGTGGGAGCGGGGTCAGGTGAGTTTTCGGGGCTTTCTGGGGGGTTTCACACCCCGATCGGGGTGCCCCACCGAAGTGGACCAAAACCCAGGATAGTCAAAATCCTGGGTGTTGGTCCACTTTAACTATTAAACCAGTTTCATCTGATCTGTTTCCAATGTATTTGTTCCGCAGAAGATTACAATGTCTAAAGTTGTTCTAGGGAGCTTTTAAGTAGTTTTGAGTGAACTCGTAGAAGTGGATGAAAAGTGCCTGTGCCTGCTTAATGCTCCTGCAGTGCTCTTTCCACTGACCAGCAGGGTGGTTCCCAGGACTGCTTGTTTAGTTATTTGGGGCTGGATCTGGCTTCTCCCACCAGGGTTTGGGGGTCTTGAGGCCTGGTGGTGTGGTCATTTGGCTGGTTCCATTTCTACGCTGAACATGTGGTGCAGGACCCTAGCTTCTGGGTCTAAGATGTGCATACTCTGTGGTTACGTTGGCTGGAAGTGATACGGCGGCATGTGCCCGTCTCATCTCATTGGACCGCAGTGAGTTTTTAATATATACATTTTATTTATGCAGACATTTACAGTTGTATTATGCTGCAAACTAATACATACAAGGAAGGCATCCAGGCCACTTTTGAACTCTTATAGTCTTTTCATGACTAGCTCCTCTGACAGAGAGTTGCTTAGTCTCACTACTCTTACAGTAAATATTTTAGGTTTATATCTAATATGCCTTTGGTGGTACATGATCCTATTTTTCAGGTGCTTTGGAAATCTCAATATTGAGGGACTACGGGAATAGGACGTTTTTATGGGGTGTGGTCTGGTGTTTCCTGTGTTTGGGTGGGCGGGGTCATCTCTTGTAGGCGCTGTCCTGGGGGATTCCTGAAAAACAGTTAACAGGTGAAAATAACTTTGATTTTTCTTTTGTAGGTGAATGTAAACCTTTTAAAGAGACGTTCATGAAGTGTCTGCGGGAAAACTCTTTTCAGAACAGTCTATGCAGAGAAGAATCCAAACAATATTTGGAGTGCAGAATGGAGAGGTAGGTATACTCTAGCAACTTACACTTTACTCTACCCTTACCTAATTACCCTAGGGTAATTTCATTATCAATGTGCTGAGCTGAGATCACATAATTCCTCACTCTGGCTTGCTAATTATCTGATTGGCTAAGGCAGGGATGACAAGTTTAACCCCTTTTGATAATTTAACTTATTCAGATAGGGGGTTTTGCAGTCTTGTGTTACAGTAGCTAAAGAATCAATGGCTATGTTCTCACCTGGGGAGGTTGTTACTGCTAGTTCACATAGCTGCTGATTAGTGGTACCCAGTGGATGGATTCTGGGATTTGTAGTCAGGTGTTTTTACTCAAGGCCAGGAAAAGTACTCCCACTGTAGTAGAATAGAGCCACAGGGATATAAACTTGTTGATAAGGAAATGATAGGTGTGATGTCACAGTCCTAACACAAATGCTTATTTTACATTCCAGAAGGGGAAAACAATAAGACAGAGCACCATAAACCTGACAAAAGGGAAGGAAATAAAGGGCTACTCGCCCTCCACCGCCGGGGCTCTCTGATTTGGGGGTACCCTGCTGTGCTACCAGTAATAGAAGCCCCAAGTTAAAAATAACTATTCCCCAGCCCTGTGTCAGTTGGATACCCACCTGGTAGATCTGATTGGTCGCCAGAGGTCACATGGGGCACCACAGTAGCAGTCACCAGCAGTGGAACCTCCTACCATTAGCAGTGGAACCTCCTACCCGTAGCTGCCACTCCATTATCTTCTATAGACATGTATGAGACCCCCCCCATTTTCCACTCAAGAGAAGTCAGTGGGGCACCTGCCCCAGTGATCCCATCGAACCACAGGAGTCTTCTCGACACTTTCTCTCTGTATTTTAATGATGTTGCATGAGTGGGGTGCCCCCCCCCCCCCGTAGACCATCCCAGGCTGCCTACCAATCTTCCAATGCCATGTCAGGTCCAAACATAAATACTCAAGAGGGTGTGTGCCAAAGTAGAGAGAAAACCTAGACCAATCTTTATATGATGTTACCCTGGCCCCCTCCTCCAGCACTGAGACAGGACAGGGGTTAACAAAATCAAACCCCTTATTGGGTCCTCGCAATCCAGCACTGTCCTTTAACCGGACCAACACCCGTTTTACCTTAACGGGTGTTGGTCCCACTGTGTGGTGATCGTAAGAAGCGAGGGGGGGGGCATCCAGAATGCTGGAGTCCCCCTTGCAGAAAACCGAATAAAAAGCTTGTATTACTCACCTTCATTGCGAGCCAGCAGCGAGAACGGAGTCCCGTGATTGGTCGCCAGGCAGTCCCGCCGTGGGCAGGTCTTGCCGGTGGCCGGCGCTGAGGACTCGACTGTGCCCACGTGACTGCCCGGCGGCCAATCGCGGGACTCCGTTCTTGGCGCCGGCTCGTAATGCAGGTGAGTAATACAAGCTTTTTATGCGGTTTTCTGCGAGGGGGGCTCCAGCATTCTGGATGCCCCCCCTCGCTTCTTACGATCCCCACAGAGCAGTATCCAATACCCGTTAAGGTAAAAACGGGTGTTAGTCCGGTTTGATCATTTCCAGCCATAAGCGCAGCCAGTTTGCAAAGCCGCACATAGCGGCATCCCCTCTCTGTATGTGGCCATTAACTTGAAGATTGTTGGGGAAGGTTGCTACAGCTCCCACCAGAGTGCCCTGGACCTGGATCACGGAACCAGGTAAGGTGATTTATTTTATTAACTGCCTGTCCTGTCTCGGTGCTGGGGGGAGGCCTTATGTTAAGGCTGGATATCTGCTTTCAAGGGCACCTCGGCCTACTTTAAAACTCCACTTCTGTCAAGGCCAGAAATGCAGGACCTACCTTAGTCATTGCATTAACATTAAATGCCAGTAGTGGTTGTTATCATGCTTATAAAGTCCACTAGAGTGAACCGTCCTCCAGGATGGCTAGCCGAGTATGACCTCCCACCTGGAAGAGGAAACACAAACTGGACAGCATTAAAAGCTCGCCCTTCCTCCTGGGTTTCAGTGTTTCTCCCAGGAAACATGCTGGATGACATCGTCCCGATTTTTTGTTTTTTATTGAGTAGAATGGTGGGCCCAGACCCCCCCTTCCCGACAGGGATCTGGTGGTTCTCTGGGTGACCCACTGCTGTCAGGGCTAGGGGTTACCCTCCTCTCTCCTCCATCATTCCCCTGGGAGTGCCCTTCCCTGGAGCTAGTCCAAGTGGCAGTCTCCAGGGTAGGACTTATTTTTGGACTCCCCGACAGGTTCAGTGGGAACACATGGGGGCTGCTTGCTAGCCACCAGGCACATGGTGGCCGGAGAGTATGTATATTTTTTTCCTGCTGGGGTGATGTGCCCCAGGTCTGGAGACTTTGTGGGGACAGTCCAGAGTGCAGGGGCAGAGTCCCTCGGCAACATGCGCATTGTGACTCAAGGCCCTGAGGCACTGGCGCTTACCCCAGAACTTGTAAGAGTGGCCCTGCAGAAGGCCTACAGGTAGGCCTGGCCACCACTGGAAGGCCCAACATTGCATTTTCGTCTCCTGGAGGGGGAAGAGCCTGGCTACTCGTTCCCAGGCGGTGAAGCAAAGGTGGCAACGGAGCAGCAGGCCCTGGCTGCCTTTAACAGGATTGCGGGCTGCGGCGGTGCATTCTCTTTTTCAGAATGGGTGGAGGGGATACAGCACAGCCGGAGGGGGTAATCCTGCTTATATTTTTATCATATTTTTTGTTGGCTTCCTATGTAATTTTTCTTTTTTTTTTCTCTTACCCCTCAGCTCTTGTAACAAATATTGAATTCATTTTGGCCAATAGTAACCAGGCTATCAGCCATAGCTTCCCCATGGGAATTTGTTACTTTGCCACGTCTTCATCTGGGTATTTTAGTTTATAACGCTCCCTACCTTCCCTCCCCCATCGCATACCCATCTCCCCCCCCCCCCCCCTCTCAATACCCAAAAGAGAGAAGAATGACGAAGAAGAAAAAAGAGAGAAAAAAAAGAGAGGGGGGACACCCTTCTTCAGCTACCATTTGATGTAATGTTTTGTAATGCTTTGTGTAACTTTATCAAAGCTTCCTGTTGCTCTCTATTCTTTATTTTATTAGAGAGATCTCTACTTCCATACTGGAGAGAACCATAATCTAATGCCCGGGGGTGTCACATTCCCCCAGTACTTAAGAATTGCTTTTTTTGTTGCCCAGATTGCAATAGAGACAGCTCTTTTAATCGGGTTTTTATTAAATACTTCCCTATCTTGAAGGAGAGCCTCTTGTACTTTTAGGTTATATTTTTTCCCCCCCAATAATGGTTTCATCGTCCTAATTAGCTGTTTCCAAATGGGTTTAACATGGTCACATTGCCACCAAATATGGAGTACCATGGCTTTGTGCCTGCCACACCACCAACAATCAAATGACTGGAATTTACTATTGTAGTCAGCTGTATAAAAAAACCTACCTATAAATTTCTGGGTAAAGATGCACAGACAAGAGTCTTTAATCATTAGTGGGTTTTTAAAGACCCTTGGCCAATCGAATTCATTACCATTTATATTGAGAGATGTTTCCCATTTTGTAGTATAATTGGGGAAGTGAACTAGCCTGAGTTGTGGTGGTAATGTTATAAAAATACGCTTACCTGAGTGGGAGTATTCAGCAGTACACCTTGTACGGGATTTACCGAATATTGTACGGAAATTTAAGGAAATGCTTCAGTCCCTAGCAGAGGGGGGGGAGGTTCCTAGTTCTGTATTAAACGGGGTACATAGTCCCCTTGGCATGAAATGGTCTGATACTGCTTTTACCATAACCTATTTCTGCTCGGAAGTCTGGGTTTATAGAAAGTGAGATAAATAAATCTGGAAAAGTATTTTTGGGTTTAGCGAAGTTATCTTCATTAAAAGACTTCCAGGTATTTCCAGCTTCAGATACTCCTTATCTGGATATGATTGAATGCTGTCCACTAACCTTTGTATTATTATGGCTTTATAGTAATTTCCTAAAGCGGTCCTTCACTCTGAATAAGAGTCTATCTTATATGTTTCCCACACCCTGTACATACAGATTGTCCACATTAAAAAATCATCCTACCTGCATCTACTGCATGTTATGAGCCTTTAAACATCCAAGATGGTGGCTCATGGAACATCAGGCAGCCTGCAAATAGGAAGTGCCTTCTGACTGTGCTGCTCTGCATTCTAGGATTGCTGACCTTTTCCTGACCCCAGCTCTGCTCTGTCTGAGCAAAGCACAGCTATAACCCTCCACCCTGTACTTTATCCCACTCTCCTCTCCTCAGTAAGTGTGATGCTTCTGAGTCAAGATGGCGGCGCCCATATCCTAAAGTCCTGAACAGAGTTGCAGCCCAGTGGGGGAAAGAATAATTAGTGACCAAAAACTTAAAAAACTATTCCCCAGCATCTTAGTTAATATATTTTAAGGGTTTGGGCTTTTCAATAAATCATGGTGAAGGTCAGGAGCACCCCAACCTCCTCTTGATGTTGGACTAGTCAATAACTTGTAATTAACTTTGTCTTGCATTTTGCCAATAAAAAACATGTAAAATATTATTCAGTTTTATAAAGTAATAGTTCGGGATCTGTATGGGTATATTTTGCGCTAGAAATAGGAACAGTGGGAGAAAAACGTTTTTATGATGTTTATCCTACCAATCATATTTAGAGGGAGATGCGACCAGGAGATGATGTTATCCTTCAAACGATCTAACAATGGTAGATAGTTTGAACCAAATAGATGATCCAGGATTTTTAGATCGTAATCCCCAAGTATTTTATTTCCATATGGTTCCATAAGAAATCTGTATCTCTCTGGCATACTTCTATTTCTGTTTTACTTACCGTATGTTTCGCCCTATAAGACGCACCCAGGATTTTGGGGAGGAAAATAAGAAAAATAATATTTTTAACCAAATA
This sequence comes from Gastrophryne carolinensis, assembly GCA_027917425.1. Taxonomy (NCBI): domain Eukaryota; kingdom Metazoa; phylum Chordata; class Amphibia; order Anura; family Microhylidae; genus Gastrophryne; species Gastrophryne carolinensis. The sequence goes on along the minus strand of CM051240.1, from coordinate 88,553,354 downwards.
ATAGGCAAAGTGCAGTATCCTCCAATTACAGTAATCCCCCTCCCATTCCCAATAGCCAGTGTGTCATTCCCCCTTCCCATAGGCAGAGTGGAATTCCCCCCCATCCCATTCCCGTAGGCAGTGTGGCATTCCCCCATCCCATTCCCCATATAAGCAGTGTGGCATTCCCCCTTCCCATTCTCCATATAGGCAGTGTGGCATCCCCCCTCCCATTCTCCATATAGGCAGTGTGGCATTCCCCCTCCCATTCTCCATATAGGCAGTGTGGCATTCCCCCCTCCCATTCCCCATATAGGCAGTGTATCATTCCCCCACCCATTCCCCATATAGGCAGTGTGGCACCCCCCCTTCTATTCTCCATATAGGCAATGTGGCACCCCCCATCCTATTCCCCATATAGGCAATGTGGCACCTACCATCCTATTCCCCATATAGGCAATGTGGCACCCCCCTCCTATCCCCCATATAGGCAATGTGGCACCCTCCCTCCTATTCCCCATATAGGCAATGTGGCACCCCCCCTCCTATTCCCCATAAAGGCAATGTGGCACCCCCCCTCCTATTCCCCATATATGCAATGTGGCACCCCCCCCCCAATTCACCATATAGGCAATGTGGCACCCCCTCATATTCCCCATATAGGCAATGTGGCACCCCCCTTCCTATTCCCCCATATAGGCAATGTGGCACCCCCCTCCTATTTCCCATATAGGCAATGTGGCACCCCCCCTCATATTCCCCGTATAGGCAATGTGGCACCCCCCCTCCTATTCCCCATATAGGCAATGTGGCACCCCCCTCATATTTCTCCCATATAGGCAATGTGGCACCCTCCCTCCTATTCCCCATATAGGCAGTGTGGCACCCCCCTCCTATTCCCCATAGAAGCAGTGTTACACCCTCCCCCCCCCCCCCCCCCCCGTTCCCCATAGGCACACAATAACAAAGAAAAAAAAAATAAACTCAGATGTTCATCCCGCGTTGAAGATGGAGGTGCGTCCCCGCCGCTGCTCCTTACTGGCCGGGCCGCGCAAACACCCGGCCCCGTGAATCGGGTGGGCGTGGCCTGCGCCGCGTCGGCGTGCATCGCGTCGCAGGCCACGCCCACCCGTTCTATGGTGCCGGGTGTCTGCTCGGCCAGTCAGACGGAGAGGCGGGGACAGGGACAGCTGCTCCTTCCTCTTTTCCGCAACTTCTCTGCTGCCTCTTCCGGCAAGGGCAGCAGTGAACACCCGGGTCCGTGCAGTGAGTGGGCGTGGCCTGCGCCTACGCGATGCAGGCCACGCCCACCTGCTGCACGGACCCGGCTGTTCACTCCTGCCCTTGCCGGAAGAGGCAGCAGCTGGAGGGCAGATGATGATGGCAGAGCGGCAGGCGCTGCTTCCGTCTCTGCCGCTGCTATCACTGCCTCAGCAATAGCAGGGACGGGGACAGAGCCCACCGCTCTTCTGGCCTCCTGCAGTGCGGCATGCAACGCGGGAGCGCCGGGAACATGTGAGTTTAATTTTATTTTATTTTTTTTTTTTTACATTCGCCCGATAAGGCGCACTGGCATTTTCCCCCCACTTTTGGGGGAAAATAAGTGCGTCTTATAGGGCGAAAGATACGGTAAGTTAAAAGGCATGATGATATATTTTTATAATTTAATTTGAGAATTTACCAAATTCTTCAATAACTGTGCAGCATGCAGAGAATTATATGGTTCTGTAATGGTAAGGATTATATAATCGGCATAAGCCCTAACTTTAATTTCCTAACCTCCGACTTTAACTCCCTTGATCTTATCATCTGCGTCAGTTAGCCTTATTAGGTTTTCTAGATGCAAGTTAAATAGGATTGGGGAAAGGGGACACCCTTGCCAAGTACCATTTTTAATTTCTAATGGATCTGGCAAAAGGCCGTTCACTTTAATGATCACCTTCTGGTTTTTGTACATAGACATCAGTTTATCCCGAAAGCCAGGGCCGAATCCAATATGGGCCAGCATTTCTTCCAAAAATGGCCAAGAAACCATATCAAAGGCTTTCTTGGCATCTAATATAACCATTAGAGCCTTAGCGATATGTCTTCAAAAGTTAAAATCATTGAAAATAGGTCTATGTTCTTTTTAATTCCATTGCCTAAACCCGGCTTGTAGAGGTGATATGTAGCCAGAATTGGAAGGTCCAGATTGATTAGGGAAGTGGGCCTATAGCTGGAACAGATCGTCAAATCCTTCCTCTCTTTCAGATCAAACTGATGATCGCACAATTGGCGTATTGCAAAGGTGGATGATCTGCATTAATACTATTAATTTTTGGTTAAGGGTGTTATTAAACTCTTTATATCCCTTATAATATTCACCTGTGAAACCATCTAAGCCAGGGGATCTCCCCTCCTTCAGAAAATCTATTGCCTTCCCTACCTCTGCCTCGCTAAAGGGTCGTTCCAAATCATGGGCAGTTTCAGCTGATACTTTTGCGTATGTGGAGCGCGAGACATATTCCTGAAGAACTTTTGAGGTAGTCTCTTTGGGAGTGTATAGTTTATAGAATTCCCTAAACTCACTAGCTATTCCCTCTGTAGGATTTTTTCGCTGAAGTTCTGAGTCCTAAAATCTTTTGCTGCCCCCCCTATTTATCTCTCTTCTGGTTTGATTCCGTGATTGTGGCATCTGTAGATTTTTCCTCTCTGCCAATATCTGTTAATTTACGTCTAGCTTTATTCAGCCTTATTAAAATCTCACTACTTGGGGAGCCTATATGTTGTTTCTGTAGCGCCTCTATTTCTTGAAATGTTATGGAAATACAATTTTCCAACCTTTAATCTCCCAGACCTTGGCACCTATAATTACTCCTCTAATAACCGCCTTGTGGCATTCCCAAATAGATCCGTGCCGTACCTCATCAGTATTGTTCTGTAGGAAATACTCGTCCAAGGCCCTTCTGATCTTTTCCCTTAGTTCTAATGTAATTTTCCTTCTGATTTATTTTAATACTTCTGTATATTAGGCCTATAAATAATCCAAGATTAAAGACCCCAAGCGCACTAAGGAGGGAATCCAAGACTAAGGGTTACGAAGGAGCACAAGGAAGCTAAGGAGGCCAGGCTGCTCTCCTAGAAGGATTCTTTAAGCTCCTGTGTAATTCCTTTTCAGAGGAAGTAGCTAGGGCTAATTTTCAATGCATGATGAAGAATTTCGATCAAAGAATGGCAGATAACTTCTCTGTATACAAGGATCGTTTAGTCCGGGAGCTGTGCCCTAGTGCAGTAGCAAGTTCCTCTTCTCAGCCTCATCTGCCATAATTAGTCTCACCGAAACCTGCCCCTGAGGTAGCTTATTCTGGGGACAAGGAAGTCCTGTGCGTCTTCGGACGAGTCGGTACATTCAAATAGCACAGGAAGATGTCCGGAACCATCTTCCTCCTCAGCTTCCTTTCATAGTAATAGGTTTAACTTTGCTTTTGACAGTACCCTGGTACCTGAGGACAGGCTTTTACTCCGTTGTCTTGGTGCAGAAGACGTCTGGAGACTTTTGGTTGATCCTTAATTTAAAGAGGTTAAACCTGAGCATCAGTTACAAGAGATTCCAGTTGGAATCCATTTTTACCCTCAGGTAAGTACTGTATCAAAAAGTCTGGATGGTCTCAATAGTCCTCCAGGATGTCTACCTTCACATCCCCATCACGCAGAAGGTATCTGAGGTTTGCGGTGAAGATAGACTGGGTTGTCCATCACTGGCAGTTCTTTGCAATGCCTTTCGGTCTTTCATTTGCTCCTCGAATACTGGTGAACCGATGGGCTATCTGAGACTCAATTAGATAGTTATTGTAGCGTATTTAGATGATCTGCTCCTTTTTGCACCAATCGGGGAGATATTAGAGAACAATTTGAAGACAACATTGTCTCTCCTGTCCAAGCTTGTTTGGGTTATAAACAGGCAAAAGTCAAGCCTGATTCTTCAGACGTTGTGTACCTATCTGGGCTACCAAATAGACAGCTGTCTAGAAAGGACTTTCCTACCGCAACCAAAAATGAATAAGATCGCCTCCCTGTCCTCCTATGTTCAGAGTCTGATTCTGGTGTTTCTGGGTCTCACGACATCCGCAACACCGAAGGTCATCTGGGCCCAGTTACATATAAGAGAACTCCAGGCCTTCTACCTTCAATCTTGGGACCATGACCTAAAGTCTCTGGTCTCTCTCGAATTAGTCTGTCATTTCCCTCAGTGGTGGATGACCAGAGGTATCCAGTCCAGATCACTGCGGATGTGAGTTCCCTGGGGTGGGGAGCTCGTACTCCCCAAAGCCACAATCAGGGAACCTGGTCCAGTCCCACGGCCAGGAAGTTGTCAAACCTAAGAGAATTAATGGCGATTCAATTAGCGCTAAATCACCTGGGTTAAGAGATAGGATGGCAAGAAGTTCTGATCATTTCAGACAATGCCACTGCAGTGTCCTATCTGAACCATCAGGAGGTACAAGATCCTCAGGTCTCTGACTGTAAGGATTTGCTCCAGACTGGAGGTGATTGCAGTTTCCTTACGAGCTGTCCTTATCAGGGGAGAATTAAATGTGGTAGTAGGGTGTAGAACTCAGGCAGTCAGAGTGGCAATTAAGCCAGAGAGTCTTCAACGACCTGTTAAATCACTGGGGTTCACCAGAAATAGATCTTATTCTAAGTATGTCACACACCCCGCTTCAGATAGTCATTACACCTGTAGAGGGCGATCTTGCAGAGATGTCATGAAAAAAAGTGAGCCCCTCCCGGTCCATAAATACCTGGTACCTCCCACTCATTCCCCAGTCTTTCATCTCTGCAGACGGCGAGCAAGTCAGAAGATGGATGTCTCCTCCTTGCAGTTAGCTGGGGTAACTCCCGGCCCGCTTGTTAGTCTATTTCTGCCTGGACCCCTTTCTTAGCATTTCACCTTGCCTCCCAGCCTAGGCTGCTGGTCCGGGCAAGGGTAGACGGCACCTAATGGGGGCGCCCTAACCCTTCGCGGGTGGGGGGACGGCTGCGACACTTCTCCCCGGTCTGGGACCAGGAGGTCTCAGACAGATGGATTCGGGAAGTGGTGTCTTCCGGTTACAAACTGGAGTTCGAGATCCAGCCTCCTCCCAGATTCTTCAGGTCTCGGGTGCCCTTGGATCCTCTGGCCGCGCAGGGGCTCCGGGCGGCAGTAAAAGATCTCCTGGACATGGCTGTCATCTGCCTGGTGCCTCCCTCGGACCGGGGCTTGGGATGCTATTCCAATCTGTTCACGGTCCCCAAGAAGGATGGCGCCGTTCGTTCCCATCCTGGTTCTGAAGTTTCTCAACCGGTTTATCAGTCCCAGGAAGTTCCGCATGGAAACTCTGCGCTCTGCCATAAATGCACTTCGGCAGGAGGACTTCATGACGTCCATAGACATCAAGGATGCTTATCTGCACGTTCCAATCTTCCCGGCACATCAGAGATTTCTCAGGTTCGTGGTGGAAGATCGGCATTTTCAGTTTGTGGCTCTTCCGTTTGGCCTTACCTCGGCTCCAAGGGTTTTCACCAAGGTGCTGGCGGGGGTGATGGCCCTCCTCAGAGCCCAGGGTATTCGCATCGTGCCTTATCTGGACGATCTTCTTATTATGGCATCCTCTCTCAGCCAGGCGGAGCTAGATACCAGGACTGTGGTAGCCACTCTGTAGAGATTCGGCTGGGTGATCAATTACCCCAATCACCTCCTATCCATCCCTCGTCCGTCCATCCGGCTGGGGATGCGACTGATGGGATCGATGGTGGCTTCGTTCGAGGCGGTTCCCTTTGCCCAGTTTCACACAAGGACGCTCCAGCTCCATCTCTTGGTGGCCTGGGACAGGTCTCCGCTGTCATTGGATCAGTCTTTTCTGATGTCCCCCCGGGTTCGAAGTTCCCTTCGGTGGTGGCTGGAACCAAGCAATCTGCTGAGGGGCAGATCCTTTCTGACCCCTCGTTGGGAGACGGTCACCACGGATGCCAGCCTGTCAGGTTGGGGGGTTGGAAGGATCTTCAGTTTCAGGGGCTGTGGGGGCCTCAGGAGGCTCACGATCCCATCAATGTTCTGGAGCTGAGAGCCATCAGGTTGGTTCTGGCTCACTTGTCTCATCAGTTACGGGGCCTACCGGTTCAAGTTCGGTCAGACAATCGGACGGCGGTCGCCTACATCAATCACCAGGGAGGGACTCGCAGCAGGCGTGCCCTCAGGGAAGTGTCTTTGATCCTGGCTTGGGCAGAGAGCAATGTTCCATGCATCTCGGCGGTGTACATTCCGGGAGTGGAGAACACGGAGGCGGACTCCCTGAGCAGGTGCTCATCTCGCTGGGGGGGAATGGTCTCTCAGCCCCAAGGTGTTTTGGTCGCTTTGCCACCAGTGGGGGACTCCGGAGGTGGATCTCTTTGCCTCTCGTCACAATCACAAGCTTCCGGCATTTGTGTCTCTTTTGCGGGATCCGCTGGCTCTGGCAGTGGATGCCATGTCTCTGAACTGGAGGGATCTGGGGTTTCTGTATCTGTTCCCTCCATTTCCCATGGTGGGCAAAGTGGTGCGCAAGCTGGCCCTAGAGGGCGCGTCAGCAATCCTGGTGGCTCCAAGATGGCCAACACAGGTTTGGTTCGCAGACGTGGTAAGGTTGGCAGCGGATCAGTTAGATCTGCCCCTTCTGCCGGATCTGCTCACTCAGGGTCCACTGCTCTACCCCAATTTACCAACGCTGGCTTTGACGGCATGGCTGCTGAAACCTCCATCTTGAAGCAGGAAGGTCTTTCTGATGCTGTCATTCAGACTCTGGTTAGGGCTAAGTCTTCCTCTGCCATCTACTATAGGATTTGGAGGCCTTATATTGATTGGTGTGAGGTCCGGGCCTTGCCTTGCAGGGTGTTTTCTATCCCTAGGGTTTTGGAATTTCTGCAACATGGTCTGGACCTGGGTTTGCAGCTTAGTACGCTGAAAGGGCACGTTTCTGCCCTGGCAGTGTTCTTTCAAAGGTCTTTTGCTCTTCATCCTCTGGTTAGGACCTTTTTCCAGGGGGTTACGCATGTGCGGCCTCCTAGGAAGCCGTTGCTCCCGGTTTGGGATTTGAATTTGGTTTGTTCTGCTTTTCAGGGTCTTCCTTTTGAACCCTTGCAGGATATTGCTCTTTCTACGCTTACTCAGAAGGTTGCATTTATGGTTGCCATCACTTCCGTTCGGCGTGTTTCGGAGTTGGCGGCTTTGTCCATTAAGGCTCTTTACTTTGAGAGGCATCAGGACAAGGTTGTTTTACGCTTCAAGCCAGATTTCCTTCCTAAGGTGGTCACTGCCTTTCATCTTAATCAGGACATTGTTCTACCCTCCTTGTGTCCCAAGCTCTGCAATGACAAGGAGAGGGTTTTGCATTCTCTGGATGTGGTTCGCTGTGTGAAGTACTATTTGGTGGCTACTTCTTCTTTTCGTAGGACTGACGCCCTTTTTGTGGTGCCCTCTGGGTCTAGGAAAGGTTTGGCTCCTGCCAAGTCTTCCATTAGTAAATGGATTCGCCAGGCCATTGTTGGGGCCTATTCTGCCAAGGGGAAGGTTCCCCCTTTTCGTGTTACTGCTCATTCCACTCGTGCCGTTGGGGCGTCCTGGGCTTTCCAGCATCAGGCCTCTGTTGAGCAAGTTTGTAAGGCTGCTACTTGGTCTTCCGTTCACACTTTTTCCAAGTTTTACAAGGTCGATGTGCGGGCCTCAGCGGATGCTGTTTTGGGTCGCAAAGTTCTGCAAGCTGCAGTGGTTTAAGTTTGTGCATTGTTGCCTTGTTTTGGATCCCCGCCCTTTATGGACACTGCTATTGGATGTCCCAAGTGTAATGACTATCTTAAGCGGGGTGTGTGACATACTTAGAATAATACCCATTTTACAGGTGAGTATTCACAAAATGGTATTATTCTAAGTATGTCACACACCCCGCCCTTTGGTATTCTGGATCCTTTCTATGGTGAACCTTTTTTACTGTTACTGGTTATTTTGGCTCTTCCTGGTCCCTTTACTGCTGTCTTAATACTGGGGAATGAGTGGGAGGTACCAGGTATTTATGGACCGGGAGGGGCTCACTTTTTTTCATGACATCTCTACAAGATCGCCCTCTCCAGGTCGGTATAACCCAAGTGTAATGACTGTCACACACCCCGCTTCAGATATACTTATAATACCCATTTTACAGGTGAGTATTCACAAAATAGTATTTTTGCTAACAAAGTAAACTCAAAATGCTGAGTTTTCTTTACTGAAGAATCAGGGGGCACTAGCAGAGGATATCCTGTGCCAGAACTGGAGTCAATTTGGTCTTTGCTATGCATTTCCTCCCTTCCAAATTTTTCTCCTGGTCATAAAGAAGATTGTAGTGGACAGGCTTGGGTAAATCTCATTTCTCCTTGGTGGCCAAGGATGTTTTGTTTCTCGCTGTTCCAACAAATGGCAACGAGACCTCCTATAAAGCTACCACTGATCTCAGCTTTGTTGCATCAGGGTCCGGTGTCTCACCCGCAGGTTCGAAACCTCAACCTGACTGCTTGAATCCTGAATGTCCTATTAAGAAGCAAAGGCTTGTCTAGTCAAGTGATCAGGATCTTGCTCCATAGCAGAAAAGAGGTTAACCATAAGATTTATGGAAAAGTTTGGAAGAAGTTTTCTTCCTTTCGTAACCTTGTTCGGTCTAGTCTTACGGCCGTTCTAGAATTTCCTCTGGCAATCGGCACCCTAAAGGTACAAGTTGCAACTCTTTTGGTATTTTTGGACCAGATTTCGGACAAGAAGCATTGATCTCGAGATGTTTTTGTCTCTCTCGCTAGATGTAGGCCTTTCCTCTTTGGCTCTATCCTTAGTCTTGAAGGCCCTTACACTTCCTCTTTTTGAGCCTTTGAAGAAAGTGGCAATAAAGTTTTTGTCGCTCAAAGTGGCTTTCATTTTAGTTATGACTTCTGCAAGAAGAATTAGTGATTTACAGGCCTTATCAGCTTAAGGAGCCTTGTCTGAGGATTTTCCTGACCATGTTACAATTAGGCCGGATCCAATGTACTTACCAAAGATTGCCGTTGAGTTTCATAGGTCTCAGGAGGTCTGTTTGCCAGGTGTTATGACCGATTATGCTAAACAGATGTGCAGGCCCCTCAGACCTTGCGAGCAGTTTTTGCTTCCTGGGCCAATTGGTCTGAAGTTTCGTTGGAGGATATATGCAGAGCAGCCACATGGGCTTCACTGCACACCTTCCTAAAACACTACAGAGTCGACCTATCCTCGGATGGAAAGCAAGAGTTCGGCAGGAAGATCCTGCAGGCCATCTCCCCACCCTGAGGTAGGACTGTTCTATTATTACTCGCTTATCCTTGGCTAGCCATCCTGGAGGACGTTTGGGGAAAAACCCCAGTTGGCTTACCAGTAACGGAATTTATGGTAGGCCTCCAGGACGGTGTCCTATATTCATCCCGCCCATTTTAGGTATTGATGTTCTAGTGGGTTTGTTTACAGATTATGTTCCTTCTGGGATTACTTGGTTAAAACACAGAAGGAGGAATGTTGTCCAGTTTTTGTAACCACTTTCAGGTGGGTGGTGATACTTGGCTAGTCTTCCTGGAGGAATTCTGGGAACTCCATTACCAATAAGCTAAGTGGGGTTTGCAGCACTGCTGAAATTTATACTTGCTTCTTTCTACATTACAAATCTAGATAATTTCTGTTTTGTTTCTTCAGACAGCTGATGGCCAAGGAACCCCTGGAGAAACTTGGATTCAAGGACTTACTAGAGGGTCAAACAACAGAAGAGCAAAACAAGCTATAACATGATAGCATTCAATGAACATGGAGGGATATTTCTTCCTGATTGCAGAGCCACTGGGACCCCTCTTTGTATATAATGAATTTGTTGGCTGTGGTGGACAAGTTGTTTTATTTTTATCTCCACTTAGGTGTGGACAAAAGGTCAGTGGAACAGTGGGGCCTACTCAAACGAATGAAAGGAGCTAAAGTATGTTCCTACAAAACAATGTGTTGGGGGACGGGAGTCATTGTGTGTTGTGCTTTCCAGTTCCCCAGCCCGGTGTAGACCTATAGAAGGTGAATAAGCCGTGTCTGAGGTGTGGTGCTATGGGCAGGCTTCCCTTCATGGTCACAGGTCCGTTTCTTATTCACAAACTGAAGACGAAAAAGTATAAGATGGAAAGAGCTAGTCATGACAGCTAATGGTTAATAACCAGCCTGACACTGCTTTAGACTGCCTCTTATCCTATCAGAAGCCCAATGATTTTATAAGGACATTACAGCCAGTAAACAATTAAAAAACATACCATTCTGACACAGATGCTAGCATCTATTTAGCCTTTAAATTGAGTTGCACTTTTTTTTGTTTTGTTTTTTTTTATCGTGGACATCAAAAAAATAAAAATATATGTAGTCATTGTGTGAAAGTGTTCTGCAAATATGAGCTTGTCTTTTAGCAATCAATCTCCTTGGTTTTAATTGCTTCAGCTTTATACACCTAGTAAGTAAGATGCAAATAAGGAGAAGTCTACTCAATTTCTTTGTGTATAATCTTGTGTGTCTGAACCATGCCATCAAGGTGCTAAACTTGCTTCACAAACGGAAGACGAAAAAGTATAAGGTTCGTAAGAGCTAGATTCCCGTTTAGTGAATCCAAAATAGTCTGTGTCAAAGTTGTTGAGGGCTTAGGTACTCCTATCTTTTTTTTATCTTAAGTGTCCCTTAGAGAACCAACATCTTAAAAAAAAAAGAAGTGTCTTTAAAGAGGGAATGGGCTGCATCTTCAGCAGCATTGAAACCTATGCTAGCTGCCACCTCGGTGGCATGATCCTTAAACACCTGGGTCGTTGAGGTAGAGGATCATGTAGATAAGGCCACCCCAGGGAAAGAAATGCTCAAAAATACAATTCTGTGATTACTCACCTGTAGAATTGTTTTTACGGTGTACAGCACGGCTTGCTTCATTGCTCCTCACGGCCCATAAAAAGGGCAGTAGACCCCCAGTGTTTGAAAGCAGTAATACAAGAACCCGGGAGGCAAGACCATGTTAACAAAAAACACAGCCCACTAAAAATAACTTTCTCAAGAAAATCACCATAACAAGGCAAAAAAGGATAACGATAACAAGGGAGGGATGAAGCAAGCCGTGCTGTACACCATAAAAACAATTCTACAGGTGAGTAATCACAGAATTGTATTTTTCCTGATGTACAGCACGGCTTGCTTAATTTCAATTCTTCACATTTGGGACATCCAACAGCTGTGTCCATGAAGAAGGGTGGGATCCCCAGTGAGCAACAGCAGGCAGTTCAAGACACTACCGCCTGAAGCACCTTGCGACCAAAAACGGCGTCAGCTGAGGCCCAAACATCAACCTTGTAAAACTTAGAAAAGTTATGAACGAAAGACCAAGTAGTGGCCTTACAGAGTTGTTCAACAGAAGCCTGGTGCTGAAAAGCCCAAGAGGCACCAATAGCCCTAGTGGAATGAGCCGTAACATGAAAAGGGGATTCCTTCCCCTTAGCAGAGTACGCTTGCACCACCGACTGTCTGATCCACTTGCTGATAGTGGATTTGGCTGGAGGCAAACCCTTCCTAGGCCCAGCAGGAAGGACAAACAGAGAATCCGACTTCCGAAAAGACACAGTGGCGGTCAAGTAGAATTTGAGCGCCCTGACCACATCCAGAGAATGAAGGCTTCGTTCCTTAGAATTAGAAGGTGCAGGACACAAGGAAGGCAAGACAATGTCCTCATTCAGATGAAAGGCAGAAACAACCTTGGGCAAAAATTCAGGTCTAAGACGGAATACTACCTTATCCTGATGCCGTTCAAAATAAAGAGGCTTCATAGAAAGCCCCACCAGCTCAAGAGACACGACGTACCGAAGTGATAGCCACCAAAAAGTCCACCATAAAAGTCATAATGGACAGTGCAGCATTGCACAAGGGCTCAAAGGGAGGACCCTGGAGAGCAGAAAGCACCAAGTTCAAATCCCACACCGATAGCAGGGGCTTACACGGTGGACGTACATGAGTAACGCCTTAGAAAAAAGTCTTGACAAGCCTATGATTGGCGAAAGATCGTTGGAAAAAGATTGCCAAGGCCGAAACCTGGCCCTTGAGGGTACTCCGGTGTAGACCCGACTCCAGACCATGTTGTAAAAACTCCAAAATCCTAGAAATAGAGAGAGTGCGACAAGGAAAAGACTTAGACTCGCACCAGGCAATGTAGGCATGCCAGACCCTATAATAAATCAAAGAGGAAGATTTCTTCCAAGCCTGAATCATAGTACTGACTACGGAAGCCGGCAATCCCTTATCCATCAGGATGGAGGTTTCAGCAGCCAAGCCGTCAAAGCCAGCACTCGTAAATTGGGATGGTGCAACTGTCCCTGAGTGAGAAGCCCTGAATCGTCGAGCAGATTGAAGTGATCCACCTCCATCTGGACGACGTCCGCGAACCATACTCTCCTCGGCGAGCGGGGGGCCACCAGAATGGTCGGTACCCCCTCCTGGGCTAACTTGTGCAACACCCATCCCAGGAGAGGAAATGGAGAAACGCATAGAGAAACCGGAAATCCATCCAGGGAATGGCTAGAGCGTCCGTGGTGATGGGCAGCGGATCTCTTGACAGAGAGACGAATCTTGGAAGCTTGTGACAAGACGCAAAAAGGTCCACGTCCGGCTGACCCCAGCGGCGACACAGGGCATGAAAGATCTTGTTGTCGAGGGATCATTCCCCCAGACGAGACGTCCCCCTGCTCAGGGAGTCCGCCTCCTGGTTCTCCACCCCTGGGATGTAAACCGCTGAGATGCAGGGAACATTCTCCTCTGCCCAAGACAATATCAGGGACACCTCCTTGAGGGCTTGTTTACTCCGAGTCCCGCCCTGATGATTGATGTAAGCGACAGCCGTCTGATTGTCCAAACTGACCTGGACTGCACAACCCCGAAGGTGGGGAGTCAACTGGAGGAGAACCAACCTGATCACCCTTAGCTCTAGGAGATTGATTGGCGTGTGGGCCTCCTGAGGGCCCCACTGGCCCTGGAACTTCAGAGAGTGCCAAAACCCTCCCCAACCGGTCAGACTGGCATCCGTGGTGACAATCTTCCAGCACGGAGGTAGAAAGGACCTGCCCGCTAGAAGATTCCTCAAGTCCAGCCACCACGAGAGGGACTGTCTGGCCAGAGCAAATTCTTGCTCTAGGGATTCCTGCTTCCGATCCCAAACGGCCAACAGACTCAACTGAATGTGGAACTGGGCGAAGGGCACAGCCTCGAAGCACGACACCATGAGTCCCACCAACTGCATACCCAGACGAATGGAGGGGTGAGGAAACAACAGCAGGGCTCGCGCCTGCATCTGAAGGCCCTCCACCTTCTGCTGAGGAAGAACACCTTGACCAGAGAAGTATCCAGCGTCATGCCCAGGAAGGACCTCACCAATGACGGAGTGAGCAAAGACTTGGGATAATTGATCACCCAGGACTCTAGGGTGGAAACAACCACCTGAGTATCCCTCTCGGCCTGATGAAAGAATGGAGCAGCAATCAACAGGTCGTCCAGGTAAGGAAGAATGTGAATGCCCCGGCTCCTCAGGAGAGCCATGACCTCCGCCAGCACCTTGGTGAACACTCGAGGAGCCGAAGTGATCCCGAACGGCAAGGCCATAAACTGGTAGTGCTGATCCTCCAGAGCGAACCTCAGGAATTTCTGATGCCCCAGGAAGATAGGAACGTGCAGGTAGGCATCCTTGATGTCCACAGTGGTCATAAAGTTGCCTGGCGGAAGAGAGCTCACCGCCGACCGTAAGGTCTCCATGCGGAAGTGTTTGAAACTGACAAATCGGTTGAGACCCTTTAGATCCAGGATGGGTCTCAGGGAGCCTTCCTTCTTGGGCACCGTGAACAGATTGGAGTAGAACCCCCATCCCCGTTCCTGAAGAGGCACCGGGCAAACCACTCCGGATGACAGAAGATGTTGGACGGTTAACCTCAGGCCCTGCGCTGTCACAGGATTTTGGGAGATCTGGGACCGGAGGAATCTTGGGGGCGGCCAAGCTGCTAGCTCTATCTTGTAACCGGAAGACACCACCTCCTGAATCCACTGATCCGAGACGCGTTGTCTCCAGACGTGAGCAAAGAGTCGAAGCCGTCCCCCCACCCTGATGGGTGAGGACGCCCCCTCATGCCTGAGGGGCCTTGGGCTTAGCACCCCAGGAGAGACCAGGGCGACCACAGGATCTACCCCATCCCAAAGAGTCTCTGAGGCTACCTGCGAAGGAAGATCTGCGTCCCCCACGGGAAGGGCGAAATGAGGAGGACCCCTGAAAGGGCCGAGAATGCTTTCTACGCTGAGGGAGCCGACCATCCTTGGTCAAAGCATCAAGACATTCTCCAAAGAGACGTAGTCCCATAAAGGGAAGCCCGGTGAGGGACTTCTTAGCGGCAGCGGCACCTCGCCCACTAACACAGCCAGACAGACCTACGCATGGCAACCAATAGGGCAGAGGCCCTACCACCAAGCCGGACAGCATCGTCCATGGCAGACAGCACAAAAGCAATAAAATCAGAGCAAAGCAAAAGGTCCTTAAAGTCATCCTCTCGCTTGCGAGATCTGGCAGCCTCGGCAAGGCGCCTAACCGTCTTCTTAAGTGCAATGGCAACAATAGCCGTGGCACAGACCGGGCGTAAACCCGTTCCCGCAAAGGTAATGACAGGCTAGTTGATCCATACGCCGGTCGGCATTATCACGCAAGGTAGTGGTGTCAGGAGACGGCATAATAGAAGTATTGGACAGCCCCAGGACAGGGGCGTCCACCTCGGGGGGACAAGACCAGCGGCGAACCAAGTCGGCTGAGTAGGGGTACCTTCTATTCATTCCCTTGGGCACCGAGGGCAACCTGTTGGGCCGTTCCCATTCTTTGAGGACCATATTGGAAAAATGTCCCTGCTCCGGGAACTCCTGCGTTGCTTGTCAGGACGGAAGAGCTCTCCCTGCTTCCTCTTTGCCGCCTTAGGGGGAACGAAGCATCAAAAACGGCCGACAAAAGTCTGTCGGTATCATCCAGGAGCCCGGGATCCTCGTCTGAGGAGGACCCTGGTTCGCTATCAGACTCGCCATGACGATCCCCAGAGGAATCGGAATCGTGGAACATTTCCCCCTCCTCCATGGATTCATGGTCGCCATAGGACTCATACAATTCATCATTATCGGCAAAGAGGGACAAGCCTGTAGCCAGGTGCCTCTTTTTACTAGAAGCCTTGCCGGTGGCCGGACGGGCCAGTTGCCGCTCAATGCTGACAAGGCGCAGCGCCAGGTCCGAATGAGACCCCCTACTGCCTTCCCCCTCGCTGGGAACTAAATGCAGGCGTGGGGGAGTAGGTGATGCTGTGGGCAGGATCGGACTGGGGAGAGTAGCGCTCACCCCGGCCTGGTCCGCAATGACACTCTGAGCGCAGGGAACACAGACCACACCGCGACCGCTCACAGGGGATGCCCCGCACATGAGACACAGCCGAGCTTGCCCTGAAGGGCCCCCAAGCTCGCTGTCCCCAGAAGCCTCCTTATGGTGATTCTCAATAAGGCACAATCGGCCAACACAGTATAAGGGCTAACGGAGGGGAGTATTGAACCGGGAGAAACCACAACACTGACAGCCCGTCTGAAAGACATAAATATGAAAGAAACTGTGCATCCCTCAGCACATGCACAAGCCCAATGTGAACAGAAAGAGATCGACTCACGGACCAGGTGACGGTGAATGGCATCCGCAGGACCACTGCAAGCACGAGGAGCGAACTGCGGCGTCCCGCAGCATCCCCCAATAGCGATTCCCCCGCCACAGCAACAGTCATGTGCGGGGAAGAAAATGACGCCGACTGCGTACCTCAAGGGGCGGGCCGCGAGCCAATGACGTGATAAGTGTCACCCCGCCCCCTGCGAAAAGGCGCAAAGTACTCCAGTGCCGAAGCCGAAAATGGCGCCCGGAGCCCAGAAGGGAGGAAGGCACACCTCTGCAGCATCCCCCGCCACGGAGCACGGTGCACTCGTAGCAGCGGCGAGAGCGAGAAGGCTGCCACACCCGCAGCAACACGCGCCCCCGCCCGGCAACGGCCCGGGGGGGGGGGGGGGAGGAGAGGGAAAGACCCCCGGGGGGTGGGAGGGGGGGCCCCAAATTACAAAAAATATGGCATACGAAGTAAAAACACACAAGCACCCTACCATCAAGCTAAGTAGCTCACTAAAGTAGAAAGAAACACCAGAAAAAGTGTGACACAGCAGGGTGGTTACTCCTCTCCCCCATATAGGTTCACCATTTGCCTATGGCCGGCTACTCTTCAGATACAGGGTCTGCGGCCCGAAGCAAAAGCTCCCCGAACACCCGACCCCAGGTGTTCCCCTACCTTCACCTGATCCGTCAGCCGGGGCTGGGAGGCAGAAGGGTCCGGAAACAGGTGGGAATCTTCGCAGTCAGGACTGCAGGGAAACTCTGGGGTCTCTGGGTTATTCCTGCCCTTTTTATGAGCCGGGAGGAGCCACAAGTCTTTTTGCAGTCGACTGCGCTACCTTGTGGCGGATTACCCAAATGTGAAGAATTGAAATGAAGCAAGCTGTGCTGTACACCAGGAAAAACCTTCCCATGCTTAAACCGCTGCATCACAGCTAAGGCCTTGTTAGGAGGGTGTTGTGGGACAGGGATACGAGTGAAAAAATGAGGATGTGTAAGCTAGAAATGCTTCTTAAAAGTGGACCAAAACCCAGGATTTTAACTATCCTGTGTTTTGGTCCCCCCCCCCCGGAAGCACCCCAATTGTATGTGAAACCCCCCAGATCTCCCACATCAACTCACCTCACCATGGTCTTACGGCGCACGCGTCTAAACCGACGTCTTAGCACAGTGGCTCCGAGCGCGCTGGCGGCCGCATCAACGCTGCCCTCTAACAGGAATACAGAAACTGGCTCCTTTGGTAATGGAAAGGGACCCAAACTTACCCTGCTGTGTGAAACCCCCCAGGTCGCCGAAACCAACTCAATTCTTTGTGGTCCTACAGCACATCAGCAGCCGCTCATCCAATCAGCGCCATCCACAAGTGCCAGGCGTGGAGAGCGGGGAAGCGGCCCGCGCATGCAACTTTGGACCGGGAAGTAAGGTAAGTGTAGGGGGCGACCTGGGGGGTTTCACACAGCGGGTAGAGGGAACGGATCGGCCTGGGAATCTTGTAGATTCCCGGGCCGATTCAGCTCAGTTTCAGTCCACTTTAATGTTTCAGAAAGGTGTTGCCAACCAAAAAGAAGCCATTCGACCCGTCCTTACAGAAAGACACGATTCCAAGCAGCAACCCCCACCGGTTTGGGAAAATAAAATGAGAGGTCTTGTTTTTGCTCCTGGAAATACCGCAAATGATGGACAATGACCTCAGCCACAATGATGCCAGTATTCAGGTAGGGGGGGGGGGGGTGACAGCTGACTGAAATCTTTCCAGCTTTCTCAGGTTGGGAATAATTCACATCCAGTTCTGAGCTTTACCCTTTCGCCTTTCAAGTGCGCCATGGGCATTCATCAAAGTTAAGGGGAAAGCTCATAGCTCAACAAGAACATCGGTTGAGGCTTCAGAACCAAACAGCCCTTCAGGTTCTTGAGGATCTGAGTTGGGTCATACATTGGCAGAAGTCAGATCTAATCCCAAGCAGAAAAAGGTCTTCCTGGACATTGTTAGATTCTATCTTGCAAAAATCCTTTCTTCCTGAGGAAACTGTTGTTCCTCTAATGAAAAAGATATTATATAAGAAAGGGTCTATCTGAGAGGCCGTGTCCCTCCTGGGAAGTCTAACAGCCTGTATTCCTTGTGTCCATTGGGCCCAGGCCCACTCCAGAGTATTCATTACATACATGAAATGTTTTTGTAATGCACACCCTAAGAAGGCTAAAGAAATGATAATATAAATTACCTCACTGGGTGACAGTATACTCAAATCGGAAAAGAAGCAATCAACACACCAATTTAGCTGATAAATACAATTCTGTGATTACTCACCTGTAGAATTGATTTTACTGTGTACAGCACGGCCTGTTTCATTTCAATCATTACATCTGGGTATTCCGCCACAAGGAGGCGCAGGTGACTGCAGAAGACTTGTGGCTCCTCCCGGCCCTATAAAATGCCAGGAATCACCCATAGACCCCCAGTGTTGAAAAGCAGTTATGCCAGAAGCCGTGAGATAAACCATGAGCAAAAATACACAGCCTAACAAAAAACTATATAAATAATAACTTCTGAACAAATCACCATAAAGAGGCAACCAAGGACAACGATAACAAGGGGGGGATGAAACCCGTGCTGTGCACAGTAAAATAAATTCTACAGGTGGGTAATCACAGAATTGTATATTCTTAGTATACAGTACGTCCTGCTCCAGATAGAATACTTACATTCGGGTACTACTCCACCAGATAGCGCTGGACTGCAGAGACATCGAAAATTGGCTCCTCCCGGCCCCTCAAATACCCAGGGACCTCCCACAATCCCCAGATTTTCTCTGCAGTCTGGACTGCGAAGGACAAGAAATGGCTCTCTCTACTCGCAGGTGAGCGGGGCTATTAGCCTGCGGCCCTGTAGGACTATTCCCACCCCGTTCCATTAGTAATGTGCCTCCCAGCCTTGGCTGCGCTGGTCGGGTGATGGTAGGCAGCACCGCTGTTAGGTGCTTAGGAGCGCTGCTCCACCGCAATCCCCCACCAAAGGCTAGGCGGTTCAGGCATATGGTGAGCCTCTATGGGATGCCCCTCCCACACTATTGCCCCTTGCCCCTGTCTATCGGTGGGCCCTATGTTAAGTGGCCGCTGTCCTCCCTCACTCTCCTGGTAGCCTTCGGGGGAAAAGGGGGGGAGCTGTGTGTGTGTGTGTGTGTGTATGTATATACGTGTATTGGCTTTATGCTTCATTACATTATACCTTGTGTCAGCCGGCGCGCTGACTTGTTTTACATTTTTTATACTTAAAATTGCCGCCGCCGCACGCCTTTTTTCCCCTATGTTCCGCTCTTGGTGGCGGCGTTACCTCAGGCGCTGGTGCGCCGTCATTGGCTGCTTGTCACGTGTTGGCTTTGCGCTCTTCGGGGGGGCGGGGCATGTCTTTTGCTCGTTCCGCGTCATCGCTCATGCGGGCCCGCCCCTCGAGGTATACCGACGCCATTTTGTTTGCTTGGTTCCGGCTTCTACGTGATGGGCTTCTACCTACCGCGGTTTTTATTTTCTGCTTACGGCTCCCTTTGATTGTCTTTCAGACGGGCGAACCTCTTGGCTTCTCCCGGCCCTCTATTAGTTGGTTAACTTGTGAGGCCTAGTGTAATTACTCCCACTTCCCTAGCAGGTTATTGGGGCATCCTGGGTTGCTGTATAGCGTTAATCCCTATCGGCCTATTGTGCCGCTATAATCACCATATGGAGGCATCTCAGGATAATGTGACCGGGGTTCCTTCGGGACAAGCCTGGCTGTGTGTAGCGTGTGGGGAGTCTCATGTTGACGCTGACAAGTCTGTGTACCCTGTGCCAAACAGGTGCTTGAACTGCAACTGGTCTTCCAGTGGCTGACTCTGCGATTCGTTTCGACTCACCTACTCCCCCAAGCTTAAATCTCACTCCCATTGAATTGCATACAAGTGGGGAGTCTCAGCCTGATGTTTCTTCTAGACTGGCTAGTGTTGAGAAGTTAATTGCTAATACCTTCGCGCATAAGGCCCCTGCAAAAAAGCGGCACTTAACGCCTGATTTCACTCTTTTCCCTATGGAAGCTGATGAGTTTTTGCAACTATCTGGCTATACCCCCTTGGAGGAAGGGGAGCTTTTCTCCGACTCAGGGTCATCTGATGAGAGGCCCAGAGGTTACCCCAGCGCAGGCGGCAGTCTCGGCCCTTTCGGGGTCAGGGCTCCTTTTCCTCCCCCTACCGTGGTGCTAGACAAGGTAGGGGGGGTCTCCTTTACTGGGGCCCGAGGAGATTTCTGGGGTAGGGACAGAGGACGTGGACGTCCTGGCTCCTCCTGGGGCCCAAAGCTTAAGTCCTCTCCCAAGCCCCCTCAGGCATGATGGGGCGCCCTCACCTATCCGGGTGGGGGGACGGCTTCAGCACTTTGCTCACGTCTGGAGGCTTCATGTCTCAGACCGGTGGATTCAGGAGGTAGTGTCCTCTGGTTACAAGATAGAGTTTGCTGTTTGCCCTCCTCCAAGGTTCATCAGCTCCCGGATTCCTCAGGACCCTGTGTCAGCTCAGGATTTAGCGCTGGCGGTGCAAAGCCTCCTGGAGCTGGGGGTCATCTGCAAGGTCCCTTTAAGAGAATAAGGCTAGGGCTTCTATTCCAATCTCTTCACAGTGCCCAAAAAAGATGGGTCAGTCAGGCCCATCCTGGACTTTAATATCCTCAACAAATTTGTCAGGAGCAGGCGCTTTCGCATGGAAACTCTGCGCTCTGCCATCAGTTCCCTGCGCCCAGGAGACCTTTGTGGACATCAAGATGCTTACCTTCATATTCCCGTATTTCCAGGTCATCAAAGGTTCCGCAGGTTCGCTATAGAGGATCAACACTACCAATTTGTGGCATTGCCCTTTGGTCTCACTTCAGCTCCCAGGTTGTTCACCAAGGTGCTGGCAAGAGTAATGTCTCTGCTCCAGTTTCAGGTCATCCGCGTGCTGCCTTATCTGGACGACATTCTCATCACCTCCCAGTCTCTACATCAGGCAGAAGTGGATACTCAGCTGGTGGTGTCCACCCTGGAGTAATTTGGGTGGGTTATCAACCACCCCAAGTCCTCTCTGTCCTCCTCCTTGGTAACTTCATTCCTGGGAATGAATCTGGATACAGTTCAGGCAAGGATTTTTCTTCCTCAACAGAAGGTGGACAGTCTGATTGCGCAGGTCCAGTTCCTGCTATCTTGTCATCATCCCTCCATCAGGCAGGGAATGCAGCTGGTGGGCCTGATGGTGGCGTGCTTCGAAGCGGTCCCTTGTGCTCAGTTCCACTTGAGGCCTCTGCAGCTGCACCTCTTGTCAGTATGGGACAAGGACCCAGCGTCCCTGAACCGGGTCTGTGCGCTTTCCCCCCTGGTCAGGCGGTCCCTCTCGTGGTGGATGGACTCAAGGAACCTGTTGGGGGGCAGATCCTTTCTGACCCCCTCCTGGGAGACGGTCACCACGGATGCCAGTCTGTCAGGTTGGGGGGGGAGTTTCTGGAAGTCCCTGCGGTTCCAGGGGAGGTGGGGCCCTCAGGAGGCCCACACACCTATTAACGTCTTGGAGCTGCGGGTGATCAGGTTAGTTCTGGCTCAGTTGACTACTCACCTTCGGGGCCTGCCTGTTCAGGTGCGCTCGGACAACCAGACGGCAGTTCCCTACATCAATCATCAGGGAGGGACCAGGAGCACGAGGGCCCTCCAGGAAGTGTCTCTGATCCTGACCTGGGCGGAGACCAATGTTCCCTGCATATCAGCTGTGTACATCCCGGGGGTGGAAAATCTCCTGGAAGACTCTGAGCAGGGGGACCTCTCGCCAGGGAGAATGGTCCCTCTGCAACAGGGTGTTCCAATCTCTGTGTCACCGTTGGGGCCAACCAGAGGTGGATCTGTTTGCGTCCCGTCACAATCACAAGCTCCCGGCCTTTGTCTCCCTGTCCCAGGATCCTCTGGCCTTGACCACGGATGCTCTAGCAATGTCATGGCAGGACTTTCAGTTTCCGTATGTCTTCCCTCCAATCCCCCTTCTGGGCAGGGTTCTGCGCAAGATTGCTCTGGAAGGGGTGCCAGCAATTCTGGTGGCCCCCAGGTGGCCAAGAAGAGTGTGGTTCGCAGACGTGGTGCAGCTGGCAGTAGATCAGTACGTTCTGCCCATGGTGCCAGATCTGCTCACTCAGGGCCCCTTGCGCCATCCCAATTTACAAACTTTGGCTTTGACGGCCTGGCTGCTGAAACCTCCATCTTGATGGAGAAGGGGCTGTCTACCTCGGTGGTTGTTACCATGATAAAGGCTAGGAAGAAGTCTTCTTCTTCCATTTATTACAGGGTTTGGCGTGCCTACATTGACTGGTGTGAGTCTAAGTCTCTTCCCTGTCGTGTGTTCTCTATTCCCAGCTTCTGGAGTTCCTGCAGCATGGGTTGGAGATGGGGCTCCAACTCAGTACTCTGAAAGGTCAGGTTTCTGCCCTGGCTGTTTTTTTCCAGAAGTCCTTTGCTCAGCATTCTCTGATCAGGACCTTATTCCAGGGGGTTACTCATGTGCGTCCTCCATGTCAGCCTATGGTGCCTGTTTGGGATTTGAACTTTTGTCAGCCTTGCAGGGTGCTCCCTTTGAACCTGTGCAGGATGCTGCCCTGGCCATTCTTACTCTCAAAGTTGTCTTTCTGGTGGCTATCACTTCTGTTAGGCGTGTGTCTGAGTTGGCGGCGCTTTCCATTCAGCCCCCCTGCTATGAGAGACACCAGGACAAGGTGGTGTTCCGCTTCAAGCCTGACCTTCTGCCTAAGGTAGTGTCTGCCTTTCATTTGAATCAGGAAATTTTTCTTCCTTCATTGTGCCCTAATCCTAGTAATGCTAAGGAGAGTGTTTTGCATTCTTTGGATGTGGTTAGGTGTCTGAAGTACTATCTGGTGGCTACTGCACCTTTCAGAAAAACTGATGCTCTTTTTGTGATCTCTTCTGGTCCTAGGAAGGGTTTGGCTCCTGCCAAGTCTACTATCAGCAAATGGATCCGTCAGGCTGTGATTCAGGCCTACTCTGCTAAGGGGAAGAATCCTCCCTTCCGCCTTACTGCTCATTCTGTGTGTGCTATTGGTGCCTCTTGGGCTTTTATTCTTAGTATACAGTGCGTCCTGCTCCAGATAGAATACTTACATTCGGGACATCCAATAGCAGTGTCCATAAAGTAGGGTGGGATCCCCAAAAAGGTAAGAGCAGTTTAAACCACTGCCGCCTGCAAAACCTTGCGGCCAAAAACAGCATCAGCTGAGGCCCTAACATCAACCTTGTAAAACTTAGAAAAAGTATGAACAGAAGACCAAGTAGTGGCCTTACAAACCTGTTCAACAGAAGCCTGGTGCTGAAAAACCCAAGAGGCACCAATAGCCCTAGTAGAGTGAGCAGTAACACGGAAGGGAGGTTCCTTCCCCTTTGGCAGAATAAGCTCACACCACCGCCTGTCTAATTCACTTACTGATAGTGGATTTGGCTGGAGGCAAGCCCTTCCTAGGTCCGGAAGGAAGAACAAAAAGAGAATCAGACTTCCAAAAGGGTTTAGTGGCGACCAAATAATACTTGAGGCCCTGACCACATCCAGAGAATTAAGGTTCCGTTCCTTGGAATTAGCAGGGGCAGGACAATAGGAAGGTAAGACAATGTCCTCATTGAGATGAAAGGCAGATACAACCTTGGGCAAAAATGCCGGGTTAAGACGGAACACCACCTTATCCTGATGCTGCTCAAAATAAGGAGGTTTCTTGTAAAGCGCTGCCAGCTCAGAGACTCGACGCACCGAAGTAATAGCAACCAGAAAGGCTACCTTAAGAGTCAGAAAGGGCAAAGTGGCCTTGCACAGAGGCTCGAAGGGAGGACCCTGTAGAGCAGAAAGCACCAAGTTTAAATCCCAAACCGGTAACGGAGGCTTACGCGGCAGACGCACATGAGTAACTCCCTGGAAAAAAGTCTTGACAAGCCTATGATTGGCAAAAGATCTTTGAAAAAAGATTGCCAGAGCCGAAACCTGTTCCTTGAGGGTACTAAGTGGTAGACCCGAATCCAGACCATGCTGTAAAAACGCCAGCATCCTGGGAATGGAGAATTCACGACAAGATAGAGACTTGGACTCACACCAAGCAATATAAGCATGCCATAGACCAAGATTTCTTCCGAGCCTGAATCAAAGTATCGACAACCGAAGCCGGTAAACCCTTGCCCGTCAAGATGGAGGTTTCAACAGCCAAGCCGTTAAAGCCAGCGTTTGTAAATTGGGATAAAGCAGCTGTCCCTGAGTGAGAAGCTCTGGATCATCGGGCAAGACGTACCGATCCACTGCCATCTGGACGACGTCCGCGAACCATACCCTCCTCAGCCAGCGGGGGGACACCAGAATGGTCGGAACCCCCTCCTGGGCTATCTTGCACAGCCCCCGACCCAGCAGAGGAAAGGGAGGAAATACATATAGGAGCCGAAACTCTGTCCAGAGTATTGCTAGCGCGTCCGTGGTGAAGGCCAGAGGATCCTTTGACAGGGAGACGAATCTTGGAAGCTTGTGATTGTGACGGGACACAAACAGGTCCACACCCGGCTGACCCCAGCGTCAACACAGGGCGAGAAATACCTTGTTGCTGAGAGACCATTCCCCCAGACGAGACGTTCCCCTGCTCAGGGAGTCCGCCTCCTGGTTCTCCACCCTCGGAATGTAAACCGCCGAGATGCAGGGAACAGTCTCCTCCGCCCAAAATAAGATCAGAGACACTTCCTTGAGGGCTCGCTTGCTCCGAATCCCTCCCTGATGATTGATGTAGGCAACCGCCGTCTCATTGTCCGAGCGTACCTGCACAGCACGACCCCGAAGGTGGGAAGTCAACTGGAAGAGAACCAACCTGATCGCCCTCAACTCTAAAATGTTGATGGGCGCATGGGCCTCTTGAGGACCCCACTGACCCTGGAACTTCAGAGACTGCCAAACTCCCCCCCCAACCGGTCAGACTGGCATCCGTGAGGACAATCTCCCAGTGCGGAGGCTGAAAGGATCTGCCCACTAGAAGATTCCTCGAATCCAGCCACCACGAAAGTGACTGCCTGGCCAGAGGAGACAGAGCAAATTCCTGATCCAGAGACTCCTGATTCCGATCCCAAACCGACAAGAGATGTAACTGAAGAGGTCTCATGTGGAACTGAGCAAAGGGAACCGCCTTGAAGCAAGACACCATGAGGCCTACCAACTGCATCCCCAGATGAATGGAGGGATGAGGGCACAGCAGCAGAATGCCCTCCACTTTCTGCTGGGGGAGAAATACCTTGACCTGAGAAGTATCCAGCGTCATGCCCAGGAAGGACCTCGCCAAAGACTGAGATAGTGAAGACTTGGGATAGTTGATCACCCAGCCGAAGGACTCGAGAGTGGAGGTTACCACCTGAGTATCCTTCCCGGCCTGAAGAAGAGATTGAGCAGCAATCAATAGGTCGTCCAGGTAAGGGAGAATGCGAATGCCCTGGCTTCTCAGCAGAGCCATGACACCCGCCAGCTCCTTGGTGAGGACCCGAGGGGCCGATGTGATAACGAACGGCAAGGCCACAAACTGGTAGTGTTGATCCCCCAGGGCGAACCTCAAGAACCTCTGGTGACCTGGAAAGATCGGAACGTGAAGGTAGGCATCCTTGATGTCCACCGTGGTCATGAAGTCGCCCGGCCGAAGTGAACTCACAGCCGAGCGTAAGGTCTCCATGCGGAAATGCTTGAATCTGACAAATTTGTTGAGACCCTTTAGATCCAGAATGGGTTTCAGGGAGCCGTCCTTCTTGGGCACCGTGAACAGGTTGGAGTAGTACCCCCGACCCTGTTCCTGACGAGGTACCGGGCAAATCACTCCGGAAGCTAAAAGACGCTGTACGGCCAACCACAGGCCCTGAGCCGCCACAGGATTCAGAGAGATCCGGGACCGGAGGTATCTTGGGGGCAGCCAGGCTGCAAACTCTATCTTGTAACCGGAGGAAACCACCTCCTGAATCCACCGGTCCGAGACACGCAGGTTCCAGACGTGAACAAAAAAACAAAGCCATCCCCCCACCCCGTCGGGTGAGGGCGCCTCCTCATGCCTGAGGGGCCTTGGGAGAGGGTTTGGGCTTGGTTCTCCAGGAGAGACAGGGGCGACCGTGGGATCTGCCTCGACCCCAAGAGCCTCCGCGACCACCGGAGAAGGAGGACCCATGACCTCCCCTTGAAGGGCGAAAGGAAGAGGATCCCTGAAAGGGCCGAGCCTGCTTCCTACGCTGGGGGAGCCTACCATCCTTGGTCAAAGCATCAAGATGCTCACCGAAGAGACGAAGACCAGTGAAGGGAAGCCCGGTGAGAGACTTCTTAGCGGCAGTGTTGGCCGCCCACTGACCAGCCCTACGCATAGCAACCAACAGGGCCGAGGCCCTACCACCAAGCCTGACGGCGTCATCCATGGCAGATAGCACAAGGGCAATAAAGTCAGCACAAAGCAAAAGGTCCTTATAATCCTCCGTTTTCTTGCGAGACCGGGCGGCCTCAGCCAGGCGCCTGACCTTTTTAATAGCGATGGCCACAATAGCCGCGGCGCAGACCGGACGCAAACCGGCCCCAACAAAGGTGAAGGCATGACAAGCCATTTGATCCATACGCCGGTCAGCGTTATCGCGCAAGGTTGTGGTGTTGGACAGCCCCAGGACAGGAGCGTCCACCTCGGGGGGACACGACCAGCGGCGAACCAAATCAGCCGAAAAGGGATACCTTCTATCCAACCCCTTCGGCACCGGTAACCTGTTGGGGCATTCCCACTCCTTGAGAACCATGTTGGAAAATTGGCCCTGCTTCGGGAGCTCCAAGCGTTGCTTGTCAGGGCGGAAGAGCTCACCCTGCTTCTTCTTCGCCACCTTAGGGGGAGCAATGTGAAGATCAAAAAAGATCAAAAATAGCCGACAAGAGCCTGTCGGTATCATCCGGGAGCCAAGTATCCTCATCTGAGGAAGACCCTAGATCATACTCACCATCACACTATCATACTCGCCATGATGATCCCCAGAGGAATCCGAGTCACGGAACAACTCCCCCTCCTCCAGGGAGTCACGGCCACCATAGAAGTCAAGATCCTCCCCCTCATCGGCAAAGAGGGACAATTCCGCGTCTAGATGCCTCTTTTTGCTCGAGGCCTTGCCCGCGGCTGGCCGGGCCAGTTGTCGCTCAATGCTGGCCACTTGCAGCGCCTGATCCGATTGCGACCCCCTGCTGGCTTCCCCCTCGCTGGGAGCTAAATGCAGGCGCTGTCGGGATGCTGTCGGGAGGACAGGACTGGAAAGAGAGGCACTCAGCCCAACCTGTTCCGCGATAATGCTTTGAGCGCACGGGACACAAACCGCGCCGCCTCCACTCAAAGGGGATGCCCCGCACATGACACGTAGCCGAGTTTGCACCGAGGGACCCCCAAGCTCGCTATCCCCAGAAGCCTCCATATGGTGATTATCAAAAAAGGTCAGCCAACACGGTGTAAAGGCTAATAAGAGCCCACCCGGGATGCCCCACAGAGAAGTGACAGGGGGAGGGGGGTATGGAACCGGGAGAAACCACAATACTGTTATCCCGTCTGCAAGACATAATCATGAAAAAGAATGAGTATCCCACAGCACATGCACCAAGGAAAACACGACCCGCATGATCGACTCACGGACCAGCTGCAATGGCGTTCATAGCACGCGCAGAAGACACACCAGCGATATCACCAGGCCAACGGCAGGCAGCGTCTCGAAGAAGCCCTCACCCAGCCAGCAGCGCGGAGCAGGTAAAATGGTGCCACTCGGAGAACCTCGAGGGGCGGGTTGCGGGGGGATGATGCAAACTGCGTCATCCTGCGGCACCGCCCCCCAGAAAAGGAGCGAAGACCTCGACGCCTAACCAGAGAATGGCGCCCGGCACCAGACACCAGCCTCCATGTGGTGATTATCAAAAAAGGTCAGCCAACACGGTGTAAAGGCTAATAAGAGCCCACCCGGGATGCCCCACAGAGAAGTGACAGGGGGAGGGGGGTATGGAACCGGGAGAAACCACAATACTGTTATCCCGTCTGCAAGACATAATCATGAAAAAGAATGAGCATCCCACAGCACATGCACCAAGGAAAACACGACCCGCAGGATCGACTCACGGACCAGCTGCAATGGCGTTCATAGCACGCGCAGAAGACACACCAGCGATATCACCAGGCCAACGGTAGGCAGCGTCTCGAAGAAGCCCTCACCCAGCCAGCAGCGCGGAGCAGGTAAAATGGTGCTACTCGGAGAACCTCGAGGGGCGGGCTGCGGGGGTATGATGCAAACCGCGTCATCCTGCGGCACCGCCCCACAGAAAAGGAGCGAAGACCTCGACGCCTAACCAGAGAATGGCGCCCAGCACCAGACATAGGAGGGCCGGCCCCCGCAGCGCGCTCGCGGCAGCGGGGAGAGGAGGCCGCAGACGCACAGCGGCGTGCGCAGTATGACACCCGACCCCCCACAGCTGCCTCGATGGGGAAAGGGGGAAGAGGGGGGGCGGCGCGGAGAGCAGGGACACAGCACCCAGGGAAGAGGGGGAGGGCCGAGGGGCGAAGAGGATGGGGGAAGACAGACCCCCAGAGCAGGAGCAGCCCCATAAAATAAAAACACCCCCCACAATAAACGACTCACCCCAGCACATACAAGGCAGCAGTGGTTTCTCTATTCCCCCCTATAGGCTCACCATTTGCCTATGGCCGGCTACCCTTCAGGTACAGGGTCTGCGGCCTGGAGCAAAGCTCACCGAACACCCGACCCCAGGTGTTCCCCTACTGTCACCCGATTCGTCAGCCAAGGCTGGGAGGCAGGAGGGTCCGGAAAGGGGTGGAAATGGGCTAGGGCCGCAGGCTTGGTTGCCCCGCTCACCTGCGAAAACCATAGAGAGCCATCTTCGGTCTTCGCAGTCATGACTGCAGAGAAACACTGGGGGTCTATGGGTGATTCCTGGCCTTTTATAGGGCCGGGATGAGCCACAAGTCTTCTGCAGTCAACTGCGCCACCTTGTGGCGGAATACCCAGATGTAATGATTGAAATGAAACAGGCCGTGCTGTACACAAGGAAAATCAACAAAAATACAATTCTGTGATTACTCACCTTGTAGAATTGGTATTATAAGTATGCAGCACGTCTTGCTCCAGATAATGATTCATAACAGCTGGGATTACCTCCACTAGAGGGCACTTTACTGCAGAGATGGCAAAAAGAGGCCCCTCCCGGTCCATATATACCCGGGACCTCCCACTAATTCTCCAGTATAGAAAAGCAGTAAGGAAACCAGAAGAAGCCAATTGATATTATTTGTATACAGTACATCCTGCTCCAGATATAATACTTACACTTGGGTTATCCTCTGCCAGATGGCGCTGCACTGCAGAGACATGGAAAAACAGGCTCCTCCCGGCCCTTCAAATACCCAGGGACCTCCCACAAATCCCCAGCATTGAAAAGCAGTGAACAAGAAGGCGGGAGAATTAAACCACCCAGAACAACTGGTAATGATAACAATAACAATCACCATACAGGGGATCCAGAATAATGCAAAAACCAGGGTGGGGTGGAGCAGGACGTACTGTATACAAATAATATCAATTCTACAGGTGAGTATTTCACAGAATTGTATTATTCTTAGTATACAGTACGTCCTGCTCCAGATATAATACTTACACTTGGGACATCCAAAAGCAGTGTGTCCATAAAGTAGGGTGGGATCCCCAACGAAATTTACAACAGCAGACAGTTTAAAACCACTGTCACCTGCAGAACCATACGGCCAAGACAGCATGAGCTGAGGCCCTAACATCAACATTG
The DNA here is from genome assembly GCA_027917425.1 of Gastrophryne carolinensis. Taxonomy (NCBI): domain Eukaryota; kingdom Metazoa; phylum Chordata; class Amphibia; order Anura; family Microhylidae; genus Gastrophryne; species Gastrophryne carolinensis. The sequence continues at coordinate 88,523,788 of CM051240.1, read as the reverse complement.
TAAAAAAACCTTGCAAAAGGTATGAGCAGAAGGCCAATGGTAGTGACCTAGCCAACCAGTTCAACAGAAGCCCTGTGCTGAAAGGCCAAGAGGCATCAAGCACACGTAGAAAAGGGAATCAAGGTGACAAGGGAGATTCTTCCCCTTGCTGGAATAGGCCTGAGTAACAGCCTAACGAATCCAATCGCTACAATATACTTGGCAGAAGCCAAAGGCCGAACAAAGTACCAGGAGTAACATCCATTAAGGTAAAAACCGGGACCAAAGCCGCCCAACTCCCGAGAGCAGATGAGATCGGGCACATTCTGGATGTAATGACCACAAGCCCCAAGGAACCTCAGTTCCCCTAAAGGACACAGTGACTCCCAAGGAAAAACTGCCAACACCTGTATAAGGAATGCAGAACCCTTTCCTCAGCGTTGCTAGGAAAAAAGGCACAGCCGTGTATAACAATATCTCGAATCAATGAACATAAGACACCTCCAGATGCAGACCTTATCCTGGTGTATCTCAAGAAATGGGAGCTAGATAGACAGAGCCGCCCGCTAACACACGCCTGACCAGGGTAACAGTCACCAGAAGGACAACCTTGGGGGTAAGGACAGCCAGACAGCATCCTGAATAGGACCAAGGGACAATCTTGCAAGCAGACAGAATGAATTCAATTTCAATCCCAACAGGGACTTTAGGATTACATGGAGGACGCACATGACCACCCCCTGAAGGAAGTCTTAACCAAGGAAGACTGAACCAGAGACTGCTAAGGCAAGGAGTCTGCACGAAAAATCCGGAAGGACACCCCTGGTTCTTGTTTAACACTAAGGTAGGGGGGAGGAGGGGTGCCCCTGCCCCGAGGGGGCCGAGACGGCCGTCTGCGAAGGGGTGATTTGCCCTTTTTACCGAACAGGTCTAGACGGGCCCCAAATAGGCGTTGCCCTCTAAAGGGGAGCCCAGTAAGAGTCTTTTTAGTAGCATCATCAGCACCCCACTGTCGCAGCCAGACCAAGCGACGTATAGGGCAGAAGTTCTTACACACATTGTAATAGCGTCATCCAGCGCTAATAGAATAAATTTTACAAATACATCACAATTGGAGAGTGCATTAAACACCTCCCAGGGGAGATCCTCGGGGTGAGGTATCAAGCAACTTTCTGATGAGGGTTCTAGCGGCCACTGCAGTAATAGCTGCGGCACAGACCGGGCGCAGCGCCGTCCCAGCACAAGAAAAAGGCATGGGAGGCCAACAGCTCAATGCGCTGGTCCTCAGCATCCCGAAGGGTACTATAAGCAGGGGTTGTAATAAAGGGGGGATTTGGGACCCCTATGATCGGCGCATCCACCACGGGGGGTGATGACCAACAATTAACCACCTCAGGGGGAAAAGGGTATTTCCTATCCCAGTCCACTGGAAGTTTACTGGGGCATTCCCATTCCTTGAGCACAAGGGCATGGAAATGAGCCTGTTCTAGAAATTCCAAACGTGCAGTCGCAGTATGGAAACGCTCCCCTCTAGGCTTGGGGACCTGACCGGGGGGAGAGATAGTGCCTTAAAGACCTTAATCAACAAGTCGTCAGTGTCACATTGGCCCCAGTATTCAGGGCCAGAATTGTCATGACTCATCGCCCTCTCATCAGATGAGCCTAAGTCAGAACAACTCCCCTTCATCAGAAGGGGTATAGTCACACGGAGTAGTAAACCCCTCGGTTCTCATAGAACATACAGAAACATGAGGCGACAGGTGCCGCTTTCTACCAGGGCCCATTCGCTCTGACAACCTAGCAATAATCTGTTCAGCCGTAGGCAGTCTGGAAGGCCCAGCAGGCTGCAATTCCCCACTTGTAGGCGACTCAGCAGGAGAGAGATTTAAGCCTGGGGAGATAGGTGAATTGAAGCTAGGTGTAGCCACTGGCCGACCTGATTGCAGGGCCAGTGCTTGCTCGGCACAGGGTACGCAGACCCGTGCCCTGTCAGCAGCAGCATGGGGTTGTCCACACGCTCTACACCGCCGGTCTTGTCCCAGAGGGACCCCGGTCACATAATTCTGAGATGCCTCCATATGGTGATTATTCAAGGCACAATATGCCAGTAGGGATTTACACTATAAGTAACCCTGGATGCCCCAAAGACCCGCTAGGGAAGTGGGAGAATATTACAAGGCCCGCTATAATTTAACACCGGGCCGGGAGAAGCCAATGGTGTTCACCAGTCTGAAAGACATAAAGGGAATAAAGGGGTGTCAGAACCAAGTGCAGTAATCAAGGATCATGAAAATCACCCGCGAGGGCACTTACAGACCAAGGGAGGAGGAGGACCGCTACCACGCGTGCGTGCGCCCAGCATCAAAATGGCACCAGCGAACCTCGAAGGGCGGGCCAGAGCGGGCTGTGACGCAGAGCGCGCCAAAACGGGTCCCCGCCCCCCCCCCCCCCCGAAGAGCACGAAGCTCTGAGATAGTTTCAACGTTGTCATGAGGAGCAAAGTGTATGACACACTTAGAAAAGGATTTGCCAATGAAGGCGACGCCGCCACCCGGTAGCACATCCAGTAAAGGAAGAGGTGCGCACGGCGGCGACAAATACACAGTAAAAAGCAAACAGCGCGGCTCTGACACCAGGAATACCAGTCCGGGGCAAGACTAAGGCCATAACGTGTAAACATACACTAAGACCACCACACACACCCCCCCCTTTCTTTTCCCCCCGGGCTACGGGGGGGAACGAGGGAGGATGGCGACCCTTTGTACAGGGCCCACCGCTACACAGGGCATGGGGCAATAGTGCAGGAGGGACATCCCCTAGAGACTCACCATCAGCCTATACCGCCTACCCTTTGGTGGGGGACTGCGGTGGAGCATGGCTCCGTTAAGCACGCATGGTGCTGCCTACCTTCACCCGACCAGCACAGCCCAGGCTGGGAGGCACATCACAGGGAGGACGGGTGGAAATAGTCCAACAGGGCTGCAGGCTTTGGTAGCCCCGCTCACCTGCGAGAGAGTGATACTTCATGTCTTCGCAGTCAGCACTGCAGAGAAATCTGGGGATTTGTGGGAGGTCCCTGGGTATTTGAAGGGCCGGGAGGAGCCTGTTTTTCCATGTCTCTGCAGTGCAGCGCCATCTGGCGGAGGATAACCCAAGTGTAAGTATTATATCTGGAGCAAGACGTACTGTATACTAAGAATATTAACAACGTTAACCAGGATAACAAACACCACATAGAGGATCCAAGAATAAAGCAATCAGGGTGGGATGGAGCAGGACGTGCTGCATACTTATAATACCAATTCTACAAGGTGAGTAATCACAGAATTGTATTATTGTAAGTATGCAGCACGTCCTTCTCCAGATAATGATTCATAACAGCTGGGACATCCAATAGCAGTGTCCATAAATAGGGTGGGGATCCCAGAAGCAACAACGCGCAGTTCAAACCACTGCCGCCTGCAGAACCTTGCGGCCAAAAATAGCATCCGCTGAGGCCCCAACATCAACCTTGTAAAAGTAGAAAAAGTATGAACAGAAGACCAAGTAGCAGCCTTACAAACTTGTTCAACAGAAGCCTGGTGCTGGAAGGCCAGGAGGCCCCAACAGCACGTGTAGAATGAGCAGTAACAGGGAAAGGAGGATCCTTACCCCTAGCAGAATAGGCCCTAAACACAGCCTGACAAATCAATTTGCTAATAGCAGACTTAGCAGGAGCCAAACCCTTCTAGGGACCCGAGGGGACCACAAACAAGGCATCCATGTTTCTGAAAGGAGCAGTAGCCACCAAGTAGAACTTCAAAATCCTGACCACATCCAGGGAATGCAAGGCCCTCCCCTTAGAATTACCAGGATTAGGGCACAAAGAAGGAAACACAATGTCCTGATTGAGATGGAAGGCAGAGACAACCCTGGGCAAGAAATCTGGTTTAAAGCGGAAAACCACCTTGTCCTGGTGTCTCTCAAAGTAGGGGGCCTGAATAGACAGTGCCACCAACTCAGAAACACGCCTGACAGAGGTGATAGCCACCAAAAAGGCAACCTTCAGAGTAAGGATAGAAAGAGCAGCCTGATGTACAGGCTCAAACGGAGGATCTTGAAGGGCAGACAAAACCAAATTCAAGTCCCAGACCGGCAACAGAGGTTTGCGCACATGAGCGACCCCCTGGAAGAAAGTCTTGACCAGAGGATGTTGAGCGAAAGATCTCTGGAAGAAAACAGCCAAGGCAGAAACGTGACCCTTGAGAGTGCTGAGCTGAAGTCCCAGATCTAAATCATGTTGGAGGAACTCCAAGATCCTAGGAATGGAAAACACCCGACAAGGAAAGGCCCCAGACTCACACCAGACAATGTATGCCCGCCAGATCCTATAGTAAGTGGTAGAGGAAGACTTCTTCCTAGCCCTGATAAGAGTATAAACAACAGAATCAAACAGTCTATCTTCCCTTAGGATTCAGCGGCCAGGCCGTCAAAGCCAGCGTTTGTAAATTGGGATAACAAAGTTGCCCTTGAGTGAGAAGGCCCGGAACCAAGGGCAGGGCGTACTGATCTACTGCCAGCTGCACGACGTCTGCGAACCACACCTGTCTTGGCCACCTGGGGGCCTCCAGAATAGCTGGCACCCTCTCTTGCACCAGTTTGCGCAGAACCCTGCTCAGAAGTGGAAACGAAGGAAAGAGGTACAGGAGACCGAACCCCTGCCAGGGCAAAGTCAGAGCATCCACCGCCAGGGTCAGGGGATCCTGGAACAGAGAGACAAAATGCTAGGAGCTTGTGATTGTGGCGAGAAGCGAACAGATCCACGCCCGGCACCCCCCAACGGTGACATAAGGATAGGAAGACCACGCTGCTGAGGGACCATTCCCCCAGGCGAGAGGCCCCCCTGCTCAGGGAGTCTGCCTCCAGATTCTCCAATCCCGGGATGTAAACTGCTGAGATGCACAGAACAATGTCCTTGGCCCAGGACAGAGTCATGGACACCTCCTTGAGGGCACTCTTGCTCCGAGTCCCTCCCTGAAGATTGCTGTAAGCGACCACCGTCTGGTTGTCGGAGCGAACCTGGACCGGCAGGCCCTGAAGGTGAGGAGTCAACTGTGCCAGTACCAACCGAACCGCCCTCAGCTCCAGGACATTGATGGGAGTATGGGCCTCCTGAGGACCCCACAGCCCCTGAAATTGAAGGGATCTCCAGTAGCCCCCCCAACCTGACAAACTGGCATCCGTAATGACCGTCTCCCTACACGGTGCCAGAAATGATCTGCCCCCCCATAGGTTTCTCGAGTCCAGCCACCATAGGAGGGACCGCCGAGTCAGAGGAGAGAGAACAAAGGCCTGATCCAGAGACAGAGGACTCTTGTCCCAGACTGACAGAAGATGGAGCTGAAGAGGTCTCATGTGAAACTGAGCATAAGGGACCGCCTCGAAGCAAGCCACCATTTGTCCCACCAGCTGCATCCCTAGCCGGATGGAGGGACGGGGGCAGGACAGAATAACATGAACCAGAGCCTGAAGAGAGTCCACCCTCTGCTGAGGAAGAAAAAATCCTGGCCTGAATAGTATCCAGAGTCATGCCCAGGAAGGGGGTCACCCGAGACGGGGAGAGTGAGGACTTGGGATAATTGATCACCCATCCGAACGTTTCCAGAGCAGTCACCACCTGCTGGGTATCCAATTCTGCCTGCTGGAGAGAATGAGATGTGATGAGAAGGTCGTCCAAATAAGGAAGGATGTGAATGCCCCGAGCTCTGAGAAGGGCCATCACACCCGCCAGTACCTTGGTGAAGACTCTGGGGGCCAAGGTGAGACCGAAGGGCAGTGCCACAAATTGGTAGTGCTGGTCCTCCAGGGCGAGCCTGAGGAACCGCTGATGCCCTGGGAAGACTGGCACATGAAGGTAAGCATCCTTGATGTCTATGGAGGTCATGAAGTCCCCGGGGCGCAAAGAGCTGATCGCAGAGCGCAGGGTCTCCATGCGAAAGCGTCTGGTCCTGATGAACTTGTTGAGAAGCTTTAAGTCCAGGATGGGTCTAATGGAACCATCCTTTTTGGGTACTGTGAAGAGATTAGAATAATAACCCTGACCTCTCTCCCCCGGAAGGACCTGACAGATGACCCCCATGTCCAATAGGTTTTGTACAGCCAGAAACAGCCCCCGAGCTGCCAGGGGCTCTAGAGGAATCCGAGACCTGAGTAATCAGGCAGCAAACTCTAGCTTATAGCCGGAGGACATAACCTCCAGAATCCACCTGTCTGAGACCTGCTGTCCCCAGACATGAGCGAAGAGTCGCAGCCGTCCCCCCACCCGTATGGGTGAGTGTGCCCCTTCATGGCTGAGCAGGCTTGGTGACAGATTTAGGCTTGGAGCCCCAGGAGGATCCGGGACGGGCAAGACTTTTGCCCCTGCCCCATAAATCTCCCCTGTGCCCCGCAAAGGAAACCCCCCCTCCCCGACCTGGATCCACGAAAGGAAGGAGTAAAGGACCCCAAATGGGCCGCGGTTGTTTCTTGCATTGGGGCAACTTACCTCCCTTTGTAAAAAGGTCCAAACGGTCACCAAAAAGGCGCAGCCCCTTAAAGGGGAGCCCTGTAAGAGCCTTCTTAGCAGCATTGTCAGCTGCCCACTGGCGCAGCCAAACCGGGTGGCGAATAGAAACAACCAGAGCTGAGGTCCTGCTACACATCCTAATGGTGTCATCTAAGGCAGAAAGGATATAAGCGATAAACATCTCACATTGTGATAAGGCTCTAAATTCGGCACTAGAAGAATCATCAGGGGAACCTTCCAGGAGGCCCTTGACCAGACTCCTAATAGCCACGGCAGTAATAGCAGAAGCACAGACATGGGAAGCCAGCTGGGCAACACGCCGGTCCTCACTATCCTTCAAGGTAGTGGAATCAGGGGAATGCACCACAGAAGTGTTGGACAACCCCAAAACAGGGGCATCCACTTCTGGGGGAGTTGACCAACATTTAACCACATCCAAGGGAAAGGGATACCTTTTATCCCATCCCTTAGGGATACCAGGAAGCCGGCTAGGCCACTCCCATTCCTTGAGAACCAGGTTATTGAAATGTGCCTGTTCTGGAAATTCCAAACGAGGCTTTGAAGTACCAAACAATTCCCCGTTGCTTGGGAGCCGCAGCAGGAAGGGAAATGGAAAGCACTTCAAAGATTTGAGTCAAAAGTCAATGGGTGTCGGCATCAGCACCAAGGGAATGCTGATCATCAGACAGTTCTGAATCTGAAAATAATTCCCCTTCCTCAAGTGGGGTATAGTCAGATAAATCAAGGAAATCTTCAGTCTCCATAGGGAAGGCTTATGCAACAGGCGCCACATGCCGTTTCTTAGCTGGAGCCTTACGGGCCGCAGAGCTAGCAATCAATCTCTCAATGTTAGCCAGCCTGGAAGACACATGAGGCTAAGACTCCCCACTAGTATTGAGTTCACTGGGAGTCATAATCGAGCGAGGGGGAGTGGGTGAAGACATGGTGGTCCCGATGGGACCTCAAGCATAATATCCTGTGAAGCCTCCATATGGTGATTTCAGTGGCACAACTGGCCAATAGGAATTACGCTATACAGCTACCCGGGATACCCCAAATGTCCGCAAGGATAGTGGGAGGATTTAACCACTTAGGCCTCTAATAAGTTACAGGGAACTAATAGAGGGGACAGGACTGGGAGAAGCCTCTAAAACAGTTTTCCCGCCTGTAAGACATAATAAAATACACCCATCAGGATACAGAAAATATAAATAGATATCCATATCAATATCAAAGCCTGCTGGGGCACTCACGGACCGCAGAGGAGCTAGCAATCGTCCAGGCAGCAGATCAAGATGGCGCTGGAGGGCTCTGAAGGGGCGGGCCGCAAAAGGAGAAGCACAGCAAGACCCCGAATGACGTCACCGCTGACCACGGACGCCGCAGGGCGCGCGTGTCAGCGGCGGAAGATTCAAAACAGTAGTAGCGCTGAGCCAGGAGACCAAGCGCGAATGTCTCAAAAGGCACACACACAGCGCACAGCAGTGTGACAAAAAAACACACACACACACAGACGCAGCCCCCCCCCCCCCCCCCCCGACGAACTGGGATAGCGGGAGGTGTGTATATATATATATAGACAAAAATAACAGCCAAGGCCCCGAAGGGCACTCACAGTATCCAGCAGACAGAAATGGCGTCCAATTGCCAGGAGAGCCTCGGAAAGAAGGGTGCGTGGCCCCGCCCCCTCCCGGCCCGGGAAGTAAACACAGCACACTGACATTACCTATATGGATAAGATGGAGGTTCGGGCCCCCCTCCCCTACTACCCGGGAACGGGGAGTAATGGAGGGGAAGCCGAAAGCTACCTATAACAATGTAGCGACGGCATCAGTGCGGACAGGGCATCCCACGTCAGGATCACTAACCTGACGACCGCTACCCCTTGGTGGGGGATTTGCGGTGGAGCATGGCTCCTGTTCAAACACCTCTAAGGTGTGCCCTACCCTCACCCGGACCTTACAGCCAAGGCTGAAAGGCATAGGGACATTAATGAAATAGTCCAGGTGGAAATAGGAAAAAAGTGGCCGGGTGTACACCCGGCTTACCTGCAAAGGAAAGAGACAGCCATCTTCTTGACTTGCTTCGCCGTCTGCAGAGACTTATCTGGGGAATGTGTGGGAGGTCCCAGGTATTTATGGACTGGGAGGGGCTTCTTTTTTTAGTCATCTCGGCAGAAGTTCGCCCTCTACTGGACCATAACCCACGTGTAATTAATACTTCCGAAGCAGGGTGTGAGACATACTTGGAATATAAAAAGTGGCACGGGTGGGAATAGTCCTACGGGGTGAAGCCAGGCTCACCTGCGAGAAGAGAAGCCATCATCTTGTCCTTCGCAGCCCACTGCAGAGAAGATACTGGGGAATTAGTGGGAGGTCCCGGGTATATATGGATCGGGAGGGGCCTCTTTTTGCCATCTCTGCAGTAAAGCGCCCTCTAGTGGAGGTAATCCCAGCTGTTATGAATCATTATGTGGAGCAGGACGTGCTGCATACTTAGAATAGTGTATTAGTAGTTGTGAAAGTCTCATACTTATAATTTAACGCTTCACAGTTTTTTGAGGTACAACAGAAAAATTCCTATACAGGTCTGTGTTGAACCAATGCTGCCACTAGAGGTCACCGTCTCTTCGTTCAGAACAATATATAATAGTTCTTCAATAACACTTGTTTCACCATGTGTCAGTGGTCTTATTAGTCAAAGCAGTAGAACTGCCATATGTGTCATACAGAGTCAGATAAAACAAATATGTGGCTGTAATAAAGCTTTTATTTAAACCCTATGTCCAGCTAAGCCTATATCCTTCCCTGCACTGCAGCACAGTCACAGTTTTTTAGCCATTCTACCCAGGGAGTATCAATATTGGGCATGCCTATCCCACACTGTTGACAGGCTGCTTCCAGTACTTGATGGACAGCAACTTCTTAGCAGAGCAGAAGTTTCAAACATGTCTTTCAATTGCTCCCTTGCCCAGCTATAGCGGTGGTCTGTGTCATATTGTCCCTATCGGAGTTAGCATGCAGTATGCAGTCCCCACCGGGGATGGGGGGGTCTGCGGTTTATTTACAATCTGTTGCTAATGACAGTCTGTACACCAAAATCTACAAGAGGAGATATGAGTCCTGTACACACAGAACACTGCTGCTGGGCATGTGTAAGGTTGAGTGAGCTCCCTCACATAAGCAGCAGAGGCCAAAGAAGCAGCATTCTTTGTGTACAGGGTTTGCTTCTTGTTGCTTGTAGATCTTAGTGTATAGTTGCCAATAGCAACAGATTGCAGGTGTACAGCTGGACCTCCAGTCAAAGTTTGTTAAAATGCTCCCCTAAAACCAACCCCTCCTTTCACAATCCATGATGTAAGACACCTCAGAGGGCCTAACTATGCAATTGTTGTGGCAGATTCTATGCTCCTCGACCCATGTGTAAGTAAGGCTCTCAGCTGTTATCCAAGATGGCCACTCCCATGTAATTCTAGCAGCACAGCTGTTCCACATCTGCATTGGTTAAGGCCCTTTCAAACAGCATGCACCACTAATCATGAAAGGAGAGCAAATGACTACATTTTATTTTCTTGACTGGAGGTCTGCAGTTAGCGGGACTCCATGACAGAGCCACTCAATCATTCACCGGCCAGTACATGGCAAGACATTCTTGTTTAAAACTCTGCTGGTGTATGGGATTCCACCTGTAATGCCCGCTGTCACACTACTACTTCAGGCTTTGTGATTCTAGCTCTCGTTTTGATTAGAAACATGCAACAAACTTCAGTCTTCTTTAGATGATCCCTTTGGGTTGACGTCTGTCCCCGTAAACTCTCTTCAGTGATGGTTAAGTCCAGAAAAAGAGAGGTGTTCTATGGTTTCAATATTCTCCTCTGGTACTTACTACAGATGCCAGTTTGAAAGGGGGGGGGGGGGAATTCTTCTAGGAATCTGGTCTCCATTGGAGTAAACTTTTCCTCGAATCACTAGCAGTCTGGAAGTTCAACTATCCAAAGACCTGATCTGAAGGAAAGATCTAAAGATAAGATCAGACAATATGGCCGTGGTATCCCATTTAAATCACCAGTTAGGTACACACAGTTTACATTTAGCATCCCTAAATTCAGTAATCATGTCCCCTAAAGAACATGGTGCCTACATCCCTAGGTCTTCCAACAGATTACAATGAGGTTTGGGACACCAGAGGTAGACCAATATGCTACAAATATGTCAGCACAGCACTGCTCCTGAATGGGGATGGGGGACCTTGATTGGCAATGCTCTGTGTGCCCATCCGCAGGGCAAATGTGATTAAAAACATATGGAATTACTTTACTTTACAAGACAAAGCCGCTGAGCAATACAAAAAAAACTATTTAACCGCTTTTTCTCGAACATAACTGGGGAGACAGACTGGAAAACTTTGTATAGTGGGTCAACTGGATTCCTAAAGTTTAAAGGAATTGGAGGCATACAAAGCCAGCTACTCACATGGTTGAGGTGACACAATATCTCTAGCCTCTGGGGTTGCCCCAGTTCTAGAAGAACCTCAACATCTCTCTCCAGTGTGGGCCAAACATTGGTACTTCGGTTCATGAGGGTTGAGAAAAAGTCTGCTCATTTTGAAAGAAATCCCTCCCACCACTGAGGAGATCCCATAACCCTCCCACAACTGGTAGGTTCCTGTAGATCAGTGGTCCTCAACCCTGTCCTCAAGGCCCACCAACATGTCATGTTTTTTGGATCTCCAAATAGCCAGCTCTATTGCTCTGCAGCTGCACTAATTACTCCACCTGTGCATCTTTGTGGAGATCTGCAAAACCTGGCCTGTTGGTGGGCCTTGAGGACAGGGTTGGGGACCACTGCTGTAGATGACTAGAGGTATACATTTTCCAGTTTGAAATCTGAATAGCTACTTTTTTTCGGTATTTTCAGATAGTAGCAGGCATGGTTATAGCACAACATCCAGCTGGGAGGGTACAGCTCCGGAGTTTCTGGAGGCTGATGTCTTAGCCAAGCTGGCACATCTAAAGGTAAGTAAGGCAATGGGTCCAGATGGAATCCACCCCAGAGTTCTAAGGGAACTTAGGTTTGTGATTGCAGCCCCTCTAACTGATTTACTTAACCATTCCCTTTCAACTGGTGAGGTTCCAGATGATTGGAGAATGGCCATTGTCGTACCAATCCATAAAAAGGGGAGTAAAGAAGAAGCCAGTAATTATAGGCCAGTTAGTTTAACATCTATAGTGGTCAAATTAATGGAAACACTCTTAAAAAAACAGATAATTTCCCATCTAAAAATTAATGACCTATTGGACCCAAAACAGCATGGCTTTACTGAGGGCAGATCATGTCAGACCAATCTTATTGATTTCTTTTGACAATGTCACTAAAGTGTTAGATGAAGGTGGTGCTGTGGATATCGCCTATCTGGATTTTAGCAAAGCCTTTGACACTGTACCACATAAGGAGCTCATAGATAAGTTATTGAAGGTAGGACTCAATCCCTGGATAGTTCATTGGATTTCCAGTTGGCTGAGGGATCGGTATCAGAGCGTTGTTGTAAATGGTGTGCAATCTGAACAAAGGCGAGTTACAAGTGGTGTGCCACAAGGCTCTGTCCTGGGCCCCATTCTTTTTAATATATTTGTAAGTGACATAGGAGAAGGCTTGGTAGGAAAAGTTTGTCTGTTTGCTGATGATACAAAGGTTAGTAATAGGGTGGATATTCCTGGAGGTGTCTGCGACATGGAAAATGATTTAGCTTTATGGATAGATGGTCAAAACTGTGGAAACTAGAGTTTAATGTCTCTAAATGTAAAATCATGCACTTGGGTAGAAGGAATCCCTGCTCTGAGTACCGTATGGGCAGTACTGTGTTAGCCAGGACCTCGGAGGAGAGAGATTTAGGGGTACTGATTACTGATAGCTGCAAGATGAGTGGACAGTGTAGCCAGGCAGTGGGAAAAGCAAGCAGGATGCTCGGCTGCATAGCTCGAGGCATCACCAGTAGGAAGAAGGAGGTTGTGGTGCCGCTGTATAGAGCCCTGGTAAGGCCACAGCTAGAATACTGTGTGCAGTTCTGGAGACCTTACCTGCAAAAAGACATTATTCAAATAGAACGTGTCCAAAGGTGGGCAACGAAAATGGTGGAAGGACTTAAACTTAAAACTTATCAGGAGAGACTTAAAGAACTTAATTTGTACAGTCTGGAGGAAAGAAGGGAGAGGGGGGACATGATTGAGACCTTTAAATATGTGAAAGGATTGAATAAGGTTCAGGAGGGAAGTGTTTTTAAGAAGAAACTTAATGATAGAACAAGGGGGCACAACCTGAAGCTAGTCGGGGGGAAGATCAGGAGCAATGTTAGAAAATATTATTTTACAGAAAGAGTAGTAGATGCTTGGAACAAACTTCCAGCAGAGGTAGTTGAAAAATCAACAGTCACTGAATTTAAACATGCCTGGGATAAGCACACATCTATCCTAAGATAAAGAGTACATACGGTATACACATAAGGGCAGACTAGATGGACCGTATGCTCTCCTTCTGCCGTCAACCTTCTATGTTTCTAAGTTTGCCTCAGTGATGCTGCCCCAAACGAGAAGGCAGTGGCTTGCAAAATCTGTCTAAAAGGGATGAAACAGTTTAGCAGCCATCAATAAAAGTACAATTTACAAATTAAATTATTTAATAATACATCTCGCCACACAAAGATCAAAATACATATTTTATTGTATTGACTTTTTTGGCAGGTAATGTTTTCACATACTCTTCTCAGTATTCAAACTATCACAAAAAAACATAAAACAATGAATACAAAACAAGCTTAAAGGGCAATTGTGGGCAAAGAAACAAAAATACTCGCCTACCCCACAGATAACATGACCCAGTGCAGCCTAGTGAAGTCACAAGGGAGCAGCCCCTCTTCCTGATTGGAGAAAGGCACAGGCAGAGCAACAATGCTTAGAACCCAAAGCTCAGAATTGCTGATCTGGGCACATTGGAGCTAGGAAGAACATGGCTGCAGCGCTATTGAAGAGAGGAGAAGAACCGTGCCGTTTTGGGAGCCAGGGCTGCCCTGGATCACATCTCCTGAGGGTAAAGCTTTTTTTTTTTCTTAGCCTGCAGAAACCCTAAAAGTGTAAAATTGCTTACTTATCTCTAAACTCTTGTATGCTGTCCTTTAGTAGTCCATTGCTATCCAGTGTGTCAAGAGAGTCCAATTTACTTACAAACAATCCACAGGTAGGTAAACTAGGTAGTGTGTGTAGAATAAAGTGCAATTTGCTTTAAAACTATTTGACCTTGATAATATACAGAAGGCATCAACAATACTTTTCATCTTGAAAGGATAACAACAGTGGCAGTGGTCCTGGCACAACCACGTGCACCTCTATTATAAATGCCCAATGTGCGTGATTCTTAGTGTGGGAAAATGGTCAAATAAAATCCACATAAATATGCTATATGGCAATACAAGAAGTCGCCAGCCAAGCTAGTTTGTTTTACAGGAATCGGAGGTGACTGGTTTATATGTACCAGGTGAGACCTGCTCAACTCAACTATCCTGGGTTTTGGTCCTTGCCCTTGGGGCACCCCGATTGGGGATGCCCAGCTGTGTGTGTGTTTTTTTTTTACAATCTAGCTTGTTTATATGGGATTTGTATTAGACAATTTTACGCTAGAGCTCTATTAAATAATAGAAATGTAAAGAAACTCTTGTAAAGACAAGGCACAACTATTGAGATGTAATGCAGACCACAAATGTAGAAATGTACATTCATATATATATAAAAGTATCATTTATAATGTAAAAAATAGGAATTTGTCATTTTTCTTTCCTCCAATAGAGCATTGAAATAGAGAAAAACATGAATTCTATATAAATCTAAAACTGTTAATAGACTAGACTCTGACAGGGGGGGGGGGGGCATAGGGACACTAAACTTACATGACCTTCCCCCTCCCACCATTATCGAGCCCTGCATTTGAGAAATACTGACCTTTCCTAGTGACGCGTCGTCCGATATAAATAGCCTCACTTTCACTGCAGTGTGGTTTTCTCTTCACCCCCCCCCCCCCCCCGCATCATACATAGGGCTTTCTAGGGATCTTTAACAACAGGGTCCACCAAAATGAAGATGCTTCAAGGGTGATTAACATGAACCCAAAGCCATGTTTTACTTTAGGTCAGCTTGAAAGTATTTTGTTTGGGCTGCACTATGGTCTTCGGCGTAAAGCTATACACTTTACTGTTCGTATCTGTAGTACTGTGCTGCATTGTTCTTGAGGCCATTTTGCCAGTCAACCATCTGACTTTCCCTCTCCATAATAGATTATAAATTAAGAAAGACAGTAGTAGGGTCACCACAATCTGCTTGAATGGATCTTTACAGATATTGTACAAGCCAACCAGAAAATAGAGGAGGTGGCATAGGGGAAAAGTTTACATCCAATGTGACATTACCAAGTTCCAAATCCTGGGCCTAAAATAACATGCTATTAAAGCGGACCTACCCCTCCCTACTCTTCCCCATTTCTATCCACAGAGACACTAAACTGCACAATCAACGTGCCCTGCTTGAGAGAGATACTCGCCTTTTCCAAGCAGATTGGGACAGCATATAGCTGCACACATAGTAGGCATGTTTTATTGGAGTGTGCATCTATTTCTTGCCCCCCCTCCCCATTTTGTAGGGACATTTCAAATAATTGTTAAAAGATTTTGACTGTAGGCAAGTTATGTTTTAGAAGGGTAAATCCCCCACACACATTGCAACCCTGTTATACAACTTTTGAACACAAATAATAATATATTGCATTATGCAATACTACATTGTTTATTGTAAAGCTGTACAACCAGGTTTTAAATGTATTGTCCAGCCAACAAATAAAAAATCCCTTACTCTTAAGTTTACAACTTACTAAATAGCGAAAATGAGTAACCCGCGTCCAGACCTCCTTCGTTGCATTAAATGAGGGGACAAATTCATCATGGAGGTGGCAGAAATAGAAGACTGGTACTGGTAAGTTTTAAAACACCTGAGCCAGGCAGAGGAGCTGACAAAGGGCTATAGAGTAAAGATTATATGGAATATAGCAAACTCCTCCTCCCCTGCCCTATAATGTTACCATTACTTAATATTTTAGGGCCATCATGGCCCACCAGCTAAAAGCTTCGAATCTCTGGTTGTTCTCATGAGCCAACTCCCACCCATGCATATTAGGAATCACGTGACCTGCAACCTGGATCATAAGATACACGTAGATAGCAGAATATTCAAACATGGAAGGAAAACGTATTGCAGTTGGGGTATTCTTCCTAATAGGGACACACACACAGTTATGAAATTCTCATTAGCCCCCGAGAAGCTGCTGGAGTCAGATTACATATGCTTATTAATTAAGACATCAGATCAGAATATGTTAGAGGGCAAGAGACTCCCCTTGTTACCTGCCACCTGCTCCTATGCCACTCAACCGAAGCCAGTCTGGCAGGTGGAACCAGCCTGTGTACGAAGTGCTTCCATTTGAGATCTATGGGTGCCTCCATACACAGGAACTTCACTGTAGGGAAGCACCAGTTCTCAATAGTTGGGCTGCATACACAAGCCATGCCACAAGAGCGATCAGCGACTCACAGAAGGCAGGTAAGCAGGGGAGTTTTCTACCTTCTGGCACATTCTGATCTGAGGTCTTTCGAAAAGTCCACAAAAGTGGATTCTACTTAAAATAAAAAAACTGTTACAGCAGTTTAAAATCCAGTTAACATCGATTACAGAGATTATTACAGAGAGGAGAACATTCTCCACAATGGGATCTGTTCAAAGGCTCAGTTGAGGACCATGTCAGTGGTTAGTATTTTGTCATTATTTTCCCTGTATTAACAAAAATCCCTGCAGGCTGAATTCATTAGGCATTTCAAAAGAGTGACAAGTGAATCCCAGATTCCTCTAGACAGAAGCCCATCATCACCTTCTGCCAGGACACCCTTATGCCACTAGCTGCCAGCCTTCATTGCCCACTCCATTATTCTAGAGACTTCTGGGATGCAGCCCTCTCCAGACAATGAGGAAGTTACTTTCTGGCAGTGAGGGAAAGCCTCTACTAAGGAAGCAAACAAGTAAAAAGAAAAACCCTTTAAGAACAGAAGGTCCTTGTATGTAAGCTTCCAGAGGGACAAGACATGTCACATTAATACATTAAACAAAGCAGTGTAACATTTCACCAGCCAGAATGTTCCCGGATCACTCCACACACTACTGTGCAACTATCAGATGGAGATGCTGTGAGCTTCAGTCAGACGTCTGATCAGAAACATTTTGTCTCTGCTCTCCTGTGAAAGAAAATACATATATAGTCTAATTAAGGATATATATATATATATATATATATATATATATATATACACACACTACCTTTACCTGGGTAGCTTAATTGCCCTGGGCCCTCAAACTAGGGGGCAGGCTGTAGTGATGGCATTATAATTTCACATATACATTTGCATCAGCCTCTCTGAAATTATACCAAAAAAAAGGGGTATGGCAAAAGGAAAGGTGACATATTTTGGTACTTGACTAATAAATAATCTATGCATACATCTCCGGCAGCACAAGAATAGCCAACAAACCAGGACCTGCTCTCTTCCAATCCAATGCGAGCAACCCCGTCTGGCATATCTAAATGGCAGGTAGTAGGTGCTCGCAGCTGGAGGGAGTGACAGACAAGGGGTGCCTGAAAATCCTTTTAATCAGTATTGATTGCCACCATTTATACACATCAATCAATCAATGCTGATCAGTGAGGAGTGTGTGCATGCACAGTGGGAGTGTGGAGAGAGGTAAGAAACTGGTGGTGTTTTGTGGCGCCATGGGTTCGTGGAGCATCCCAGTACAGGTTGCCCCCCAGGGGAAGGAGTAAGCCTGCTCTGGAGTCTCAGATTATCTTTAAACACTTTAAATGACCAGTCTAGGCAAAAACAAGCTACACTTCCTTTTGTACACTCCCTCACATACCTTCATGACAGATCCTGGAATTGTTTATAGTTCCCATACTTGCAGAACAGCCCTCTAGCATGCTGACCACTCTTTGAAAATGCAAACAGATGGACAGACCTCCACCCCTGTTAAGGCCTGTGGCAAATATCAATATTCATATCACACATAGAAATCAGGTTTACCTTCAAAATTCTAACCTAGCTGTCCATCTGCCCCCTTGCAATTCTGGTTCTCTTTACCTGTACATTGTTAACCTGGGAAAATTGGGCCTCCTGACTGAACACTGGCGAACCTGTACTCAAAGAATCCTTTGGCGGCTGGAATCCAGGAAGACGGCTCCAGGGTATGTATGCACAGTGTATCAGCAATTGGGATGCCCCCCCTGACACCACCAACACCCATTTAATTGTTAATGATTGTTGACATTTTAACTTGGAATACCTGGTGTTTTCAGTCCTGCTTGCATCTATTACGTAAGCATGTTTTTTTAGAGGACAGTCTAAAATATTCCAGTTTGCATATTGTAGCGCGAGTAAAAAATAATGCACACACTGTATCGTATTCTTACCATGGCCAGCTGTTCCTGCAGCTGCTCCACCACCCTCTTGTGTGCTCCAGCCAATGCAATAAAGTAGAACATGACCAGACTGCAGGGGGAGAAAAGGCATGATGTCAGATATATAATTAATTACTTAAAAGTGAACTAAACTATTACCACCATTGTGTTACCTTTTACAGGCAATTACTTACCAATTTATTGACAAAGCCATCTCCAAAATTAACAAGATCATTCATAAACAGACCTAAAAACGTTACCCACTATACACTCACCCATTTGGGCAGATTGGGGGGAGGGGGTTTACACTGTCCAGCGCGTGTCAGGTGAGTCTTATTTTATTTTAAACTGCCAAATCAAAGTAGACAACATGTAGCAAGCCTGTCCCCAGGAGACCAGACTTACACTTGAAGAGGATTAGATGGAAACATCAATATTAGCAAGCTATAAGGAATCAAATAAAGTAGATGGTTCATTTTATTCCAGTGGAAGAGATTCATGGCTGAAACGCGTTTTGTAAATGTGACAAGTGCTGGTTACATATACATAGCTTACCTTATGGTTATGTGCACTTCAATGTATTGGCTTGACAATAGATTATGCTTTAAAAGGCTTGTCCAGGCAAAAAAAAATACAATTCTGTGAAATACTCACCTGTAGAATTGGTATTATACGTATACAGTACGTCCTGCTCCAGATATAATACTTACACTTGGGTAATCCTCCGCCAGATGGCGCTGTGCACTGCAGACATGCAAAAAACAGGCTCCTCCCGGCCCTTCATATACCGAGGGACCTCCCACAAATCCCCAGCATTGAAAAGCAGTGAAAAAGAAGCCGGGAGAAACTAACCACCAAAAACTGGTAATAACAACAATGATAGCAATCACCATACAGGAGATCCAGAATAATGCAAAAACCAGGGTGGGGTGGAGCAGGACGTACTGTATACGTATAATACCAATTCTACAGGTGAGTATTTCACAGAATTGTATTATTCTAAGTATACAGTACGTCCTGCTCCAGATATAATACTTACACTTGGGACATCCAATAGCAGTGTCCATAAAGTAGGGTGGGATCCCCAACAAAAAGGCACAGCAGACAGTTAAAAGCACTGTCACCTGCAAACCTTGCTACCAAGAGTGACATGAGCAAAGCTCTAACGTCAACCTCATAACAAAAACCTTTGAAAAGGTATGAACAGAGAACAAGTAGCGGTCTAGCAGACTTGTTCCACAGAAACCTGGTGCCGAAAGGCCCAAAGATACCGAAGCACAAGTAGAATCAGAAGTAAGGCGAGAAGAAGATTCTTCCCCTTAAAAGAACAGGCCTGAGTAACAGCCTGACAAGTCCAAAGGCTAACAGTAGCCTTGGCAGAAGCCGAAACCATTCCTAGGACCAGAAGGGACAACCCATCCAAGTAAAGACCAGGCCAAAGACCGCATAACCCCTGGAATCAGACGAAATCAGGCACATACAGGATGGAGACGCCCGCAAACCCCAAGGGGCAACAGTCCCCCTAAGGGACGAGAGACAATCCAGGAAAACACTTCCAACACCTGTTGAGGGAAAGTAGATCCCCTTTTCTCAGTGATACTAGGAATAAAGCCCAGAAGAAAGACAAAGTCTTGAATACATGAGCATAAGACACCACCTAAGGCAGAAGGTCCGGCGTAAAGCGGAACACCACCTCATCTTGGAGTATATATCTATGAACGAGGGCTAGCTAAACAGAGCTGCCCGCTCAGGCACACGGCTGACTGAAGTAACAGTCCCTGGAATGACAACTTGAGGGCAAGAACAGTCAGACAGCATCTGGAATAGGTCCAAAGGGAACACCCCACAAGGCAAGCAGAATAAATTCGAATCCCAACAGGGAACATAGAATTACGTGGGGGACGCACATGAGTAACCCCCTGAAAGAAGCCTTAACCAAGGAAAACTGAGCAAAAGACTACAGGAAGGCGGACAGGGCAGAACCTGACCCTTCCGAGTACTGAGTTGGAGAATTCCAACTCCAACCTATGCTGTAATAACTCTAGAACCCCGTGGAACAGAGAACGCCCGACAGGGAAGAGACCTAGACTCACACCAATCAATATGGGTACGCATACCCTATAATAGATGGAAGAAGAAGAAGCTTGCTTCTAGTCTTCCCATAGTCTCAATCACCAAGACAGATAAGCCCATCTCCATCAAGATGGATGTTTCAGCAGTCAGGCCGTCTAGGCCAGAGTCTGTAGATCGGGGTGATGTAAAGGGGCCCTGAGTGAGCAGAGCTGGCACTCCTGGCAGAACGCACAGATCTACTGTCCTCAGTACCACTTCTGCGAACCACACTCCACTAGGCCACCCGGGGGCCACCAGAATCACTGGTCCCCCCTTCCAGAGCAATCTTGCGCAGAACCCTGCCTAGCAGGAGGCATGGAGAAAGACATACAGAACAGAATGTCCTGCCATAACATTACTAAATCATCATGACCACGGCCAGAGAATCCTGGGACAGGGAAACAAGGGCCGAGAGCCTGTGATAGTGACGGGGCACACACAGATCCACACTGGTTGGACCTCATAGTGACACAAGGATTAGCACATCCTGTCGCAGAGGGACCTCCACCGGAATGAATACCACTGATATGCAGGGAACATTGTCCACCACCCAGATCAGGATCGGAGAAACTTCCCGAAGGACCCTCCTGCACCGGGTCCCTCCCTGAATATTCAATGTAGGCCAAGGCTGTTAGCTAGGCCTAGCTCCCCCGAACAGGCAGGCCCTGAAGAGGAGTAGGCAAGCGAGTTAGAACTAACTTGAACGCTCATAGATTCAAACATTGATAGGTGTATAGGCCCCCTAAGGGCCCTACCTCCCCTGGAACTGTAGGGACTTCCAGAAGAAGTCCCTCAACCTGATAGATTGGCATCCATGGTGACTGTCTACCCAGGAAAGGGCAAGAAGGGAATGCCCTCAGGCAGGTTCCTTGAGTTCATCCACTACAAGAGGGACCTCCTCACCAGGGAGGAAGGCACACATACCCTGCTCCAGGGATGCTGTGTCCTTGTTCCGTAGGACAAATAGGAGAAGTTGCAGAAGGCCCCAGGGGGGACTGAGCATAAGGGGCCTCTTCGGAATATGCCACCAGCGGGCCCACCAGCTGCATCCCCTGCCTGGTGGAGGGACGGGGACAGCTTAGAGGGACTGAGTCCATACAACCAGATTGTCCACTTTATTGCTGAGGAAGGAAGATCCTTGATTGAACTGTATAAAATTCATTCATAGGAATGGAGTTACCAATGAAGGGGACAATGAGGACTTGGGGTGTTTGATCACCCCTCCAGATGACTCCCAAATAGACACCCTCCAGCCGAGTATCCAACGTAGCCAGACGTAGAGACTGGGAAGTGATAAGGACGTCCAGGTAGGTCATCGCGCGGATGCCCCTTGGTCTCATGAGAGACCACACCCCCATCAGCACCTTGGTGAGCACTCTGGGAGCTGAAGAGAGGCCAGATGACAAGGACACGATTATCAGTGTTGGTCAACCAACGCGAATCTGAAGAACCTCGGTGTCCAGAAGACACAGGGAAGTAAAAATAAGCAGCATTGAGCTCCACAGACGGCAAGAAGCCCCCGACGCGCAAGGAGCTGATGGCCGAGCGCAGTGTTTCCATTGCAGAAACCGCCTGTAATTGACAAATTGCTGAAAATCTGTGAGACCAGATTGGTCCAGACTGACCCATCCTTTTTTGGGGAACTGTGGAAAGGTTAGTGTATCGGCCCCTGCCTCTGCCTATTAAGGGCAATCTGCAAGAGACCCCGCAGGCCTTGCATGGCCTGCACCAGCACCTGAACAGAGGCAGAGACCAGGAGCACCCGGGACCCGATAATCTTGGGGGAGGCCGCGCAGCAAACTCTATCTTGTATCCGGAGGACACTACCTCCTGAATCCACCAGTCTTAGGTGTGATACCTCCTGGCATGAGCAAGGTGCCGCAGCCGTCCCCTCACCCAGACGGGCAAGGGCGCCCCAACATGCTTGAGGGGATGTTGGTGGAAGACTTAGGCTTAGCCCCGCCAGAGGGGCCAGGGCATTATATGCCGCTCCTGGGGCAGGAGTCTGCACGAGCCCCCAGGAAGGACACCCCTGGTTCTTGTTTTACACTATGATAGGGAGGGGTTACCCTGCCCCGAGGGGCCGGGACGGCCACCTACGTTGGGGTGAATTGCCCTTATTTACCAAACAGGTCCAGACGGGCCCCAAACAGGCGTTGCCCTCTAAAGGGAAGCCCAGTAAGAGTCTTCTTAGCATCATCGTCAGTATCCCACTGTCGCAGCCAAACCAAGCGACGTATAGCCACCACAAGGGCAGAAGTCCTTGCACACATTCTAATGGTGTCATCCAGTGCTAATAGGATAGATTGTACAAATACATCACAACTGGAGAATGCATTAAACGCATCCCAGGGGAGATACTCAGGGTGATAATCAAGCATCTTTCTGAAGAGGGTTCTAGCAGCCACTGCAGTGATGACCGCGGCACAGACCGGGCGCAGCGCCGTCCTTGTACAAGAAAAGGCGTGGGTGGCCACAGATCAATGCGCCGGTCCTCAGCATCCCGAAGGGTACTATAAGCAGGGGCTGTAATAAAAGGGGGGTTAGAAACCCCTACGATCTGCGCATCCACCACGGGGGGTGATGACTAACAATTGACCACCTCAGGGGGAAAAGGGGTATTTCCTATCCCAGTCCCCTGGAATTTACTGGGGAATTCCCATTCCTTGAGTACAAGAGCATGGAAACGAGCCTGCTCTAGAAATTCCAAGCGCGCTTTCGCTGTATGGAAATGCTCCCCTCTCGGCTTGGAGGCCTCACCAGGGAGAGAGCTAGACAGGACCTTAAAACCTTAATCAAAAAATCTCACACTGGCCCCAGTATTCAGGGCCAGAATCGCCATGACTCCTCCGCCTCTCATCAGATGAGCCTCAGTCAGAGACCAGCTCTCCTTCATCAGAAGGGGTATAGTCACACGGAGTAGTCAACTCCTCAGTTCCCATAGGACAAACAGAAAACAGGAGGCGTCAAGGGCCACTTCTTACCAGGGCCCCTGCGCCCTGACAACCTCGCCATAATCTGATCAGCCGTAGGCAGTCTGGAAGACACAGCAGGCTGAAAATCTCCACTTGTATGCGACTCAGCAGGAGTGAGAATTAGGCATGGGGAAGTAAGTGTATTGAAACGAGGTGCAGCCACTGGCAAGCCTGAATGCAGGGCCAGTGCTTGCTCGGCACATGGTGCGCAGACCCGTGCCATGTCAGCATCAGCATGGGGTTGACCACACGCTATACACAGCCGGTCTTGTCCCAGACCCCGGTCACATAATTCTGAGATGCCTCCATATGGTGATTATCTAGGCACAATATGCCAGCAGGGATTTACGCAATAGGCAACCCTGGATACCCCAAAGACCCGCTAGGAAGGTGGGAGAATTTACAAGGCCCGCTATAATTTAACCCAGGCCGGGGAAGCCACTGGATTCAACTGTCTGAAAGACATAATGGGAATAAAGGGTGTCAGAGCCATGCGCAGTAATAAGAATCATGAAAATCGCCCGTGAGGGCACTTACAGACCAAGGTAGGAGGAGGGCCGTTACCACGCGCGCGCGACTAACATAAAAATGGCGCCAAGCGAACCTTGAAGGGCGGGCCAGAGCGGGCCGTGACGCGGAGCGTGCCAAACCAGGTCCCCGCCCCCCCGAAGAGCGCGAAGCTCTAAGGCAGTAGTCAATATTGTAAAGAGAAGCAGAGTGTATGACACACAAAGCATAGATGATTTTTGCCAATGGAGACGCCGCAGCGTCTGGAGTGACACCGCCGCCTGGCACAGCACATCCAATAAGGAAAGAGACGAGCGCGGTGGCAGATAACGCGGCTCTGACACCAAGTTACAAGTCAAGGACAATACTAAGGCCATAATCGTGTATCGCAGTACACTTGAGACCGCCACACACACACCCCCCCTTTCTTTTCCCCCCGAGCTACGGGGGGGAAACGAGGGAGGATGGCGACCCTTTGGATAGGGCCCACCGCAACACGGGGCAATAATGCGGGAGGGGCATCCACTAGAGGCTCACCATCAGCCTAACCGCCTACCCTATGGTGGGGGACTGCGGTGGAGCATAGCTCCATAAGCACGCATGGTGCTGCCTACCTTCACCCGACCAGCGCAGCCCAGGCTGGGAGGCACATCAAACGAAGGACGGGTGGGAATAGTCCAACAGGGCAGCAGGCTGTAATAGCCCCGCTCACCTGCGAGAGAGTGATACTTCATGTCTTCGCAGTCGGCACTGCAGAGAAATCTGGGGATTTGTGGGGAGGTCCCTCGGTATATGAAGGGCCGGGAGGAGCCAGTTTTTTGCATGTCTGCAGTGCACAGCGCCATCTGGCGGAGGATTACCCAAGTGTAAGTATTATATCTGGAGCAGGACGTACTGTATACTTAGAATATATATATATGCTCAATAATAGTGTCACTAGGGATCTAGACAGCACAATCCCTGCATCACACACGAGAACTTTCAATGGAGGGGGCAAGCGGAGGGCTGGTATGCCTTGTCCATTTTAGTGCATGGAGTGGGCACGGTAACTCACTGTGACAAGGCCCACCTCAAGCTCAACAGTGTGTTAGACCTTCCCAATTTTTGCAATCTAGCAGACACCTGGTGTGTCACATGTGGCTCTTGAGCTATGGGTTGGGGATCCCAGCTATAAAGGCACACTCAACAATGAATCTAAAAACATACCACGACAGCAGAAAAAACGGGACAGCAAAAGATTCCGATGCAAGGACGTAGATGATCTTTTTGAGCCCATCTGGAAAGGAGTCTACAGTGGTGGGGATGATCTGCCATGATGTGGAGTAGTTAATGAATGGACCACATGCTTTGGAAGCTGGTATACTGCAGATTGAATGAGACATAAAAATTAAAAAATTGTCTAAGAGGAAACACATTCATTACAAATGGATACACTTTAACTTTACTCACACAGCAATTGCAACTCCAACAGGAACACAGGCAAGGATGAGGCCAATCAATTGTATCAGCTGAAAGAAGAAAATGGAGCTCGATGCTCGGAAAGGCCTGGTAGCCGGACGACAGTTTTCCATTAGTGTAATCTGGGGAAATGAAAAAAGTTCATCACCAAAAGAAATCTCATATTGGGGAGGTAACAGACAGTACTTATCTACTGAAACATCCCACCACCTAATTTAAACACTTTTCTATTTATTGATATTTACCTTTTTGATGTAGAAAATAATAATGTATTTTATAGTTGCTATAGCTGGTAGAAGCGGAGAAAAGAATGTCCCGATAAAGCAGATGGTCTGTCCATACACAATCTCCAATACGTTCTGGGGAATCTCAAACTCCTGCTGCCCCCACCACTGAACAGGCTTCCAAAAGCAAAAGGTGACCAGCAACCTACAAAGTCAGTATGGTATAGTGAGTATAGCATTTAAATGAGTAGCCTTTAATACATGAGGTCCATTTAAATTGTCTTGCAATGCCAGTCTCACAGCTTCCAGCTGAATACAAAACTAGGTCAAGGCACCTATAAAAAACGAGCACCTTGGTTTGGCCGCATAATCCACTTACAGCCTCTTGAGGTTGGGGTGCTAGACCCTGCATGAGGGCACAGCACTGAGATTCCAGCTCCCATGAGTACAATAGATGCAATGTGAATAGCATTAACAGAGATTCTAATCTGGGGTCTGGACTTTCCCTGCAACACTTCACTCCCTATCCCGTACTCATGACCGTGATCATTCTGCATTCTTTACAAATGGGTTACATATAGCGGTGCTACGGAAGATGATAGCACTTATAAAGTATGTGATATATTACTACAATTTGCTGTAGAAGATGATACATACACACATTTTATACTGTATATGCCTGGGATCTGTTATCCGCTCGGAGTCATCTAATTCTGTGTGTATATAGTTAAATATCATAAGACTATTGTAAATGTATTGTCACTGTAGTCATCCTCTTCCAATATGAAGCTTTTCACAACAAGGAGGCCAGGCCAAAACTGGTTGGTTAGTCACAAAAAGTAGTGCCCCACAATTAGCATATGAATAAGGGATAGTGGAGGATTTCAGTATGGCTAATGGCTTTTAAAGATTGCGGTGACAAATTTGAAATGTGAATCTACAGATACCCATGTTTTTTATGCATTGGACAGGCAGAAAGTCAGCAACCTTTCTTGGATTCACATATTAAAGACACTAGTGTCACCAATGTGGAACAGAGATGGTAATTTACTCATATAAAATATGGCAGTTTACTAAATAAAAATAATTTTATCATGCTACAGTGATGTGCTATCCTCAAAAAGCTAAAGTGCTACTGCAGGCAAAGGTAATGGTTACACTATTGTGTTCGGCTACATTTGGAGCTGTCCTAAACTGTTTTACATTTTTGAATCGAAGAAGAAATGGCCGAGATATTGAGGTTTACAGGTTCAGCTTATGATTTTTCGTCTGAAAAAGGCATGCATGGCCCTTGCATATGTGATGCTGCATAATAATCAGCAGTGTGAGCTGACAGCAGTGTGATGAATCTAGAGGAGGAGGAGGAGGTGGAGACGGGAGGGAGGGACCAGCAATCCTGTCCCGTTCTGCTGAGCTGATTAGTGGACAGGATGAAAAGGAGAATGTCATTGACTGAACCTGTAAACCTCGATATCTCGGCCATTTCTGCTGCAATTTAAAATTTAGGACAGTGGCAAATGTAGCCCGATGCAATGGTGTAACAATTACCTTTGCCTGCAGTATCACTTTAAGGAAGTTATCCAGATAATTGTGGGTTATTCTGGAGAGGCTGAAAGCTTTAACTGCTTAGCACACAACAACATTAAAGAAGCACTATCGAGAAAAATGGTCCAGTGATAAAAATCCATATAAATATGCTGGATGGTGGGAGGAGAGGTCACGTTTACACCCAGCATCAAGAAATATCCAACCAGCATTTTTTTTTTTTTTTTAATGGAAGGAAGAGGAAAATCGGGTGACAGGTTCAGTCACCCTTGATACAGTAAACCTGTCACCCCTGGATTTTATTCCTACCATGAGAGAATAAACCGCAAGCTTGGCAGGAGCATTATTCAGTTTGGGTGCATAAGTGACCCCTCCTCTCATTAGCCAACATGTTTATATGGTTTTTCAATACTTCCCAATTTCGAAATAGTGCTCCTTTAAAAAAAAAAAAAAAAAAAAAAAAAAAAAAGGGGGCAGTTCTAAATGTGAGGTGCAATTTATTAGTAATGGGGTGGATATTTTATTTTACTTGGTACAAATTAACAGTAGGCTCAAGTAAATTAAATACATTAACACGAGCCTCTGCAAATTAGTTTGTTTCTATTCCCTATATGCTGCTGTTTCTATACTCCCCATTTGCAAGCGAAAGGGATTTGGATTTTTAAATAAAAGAAAACTAATGTTTTATTTGACATTAGTGTGTTCTTGGAAAATATGTCAAGTCCCCTCAAGACTCTCCAAAAATATCAATCACTTGGATAAACCCCTTAATAACTCTCTTTTGATCCAGATACACTTTATCATCTTCCTTTTACAGTAAACGTAAACCATCCCTTTTCAACCAGTGTGTACCCAGCTGTTAAACTACAACTACCAACATGCATTGCAGCCCTAATCCATATACATGTGCATGATGGGGTATTGTGGAGCTGCAGGTCATGCTACAGTAAACCCACATTTGGGACAGTTATCCCAATGGCAGTGACATCATTGTACATATTTCTATACATACTTACTTTCTTGGAAATTCAATAAAAATCGTCACTGCAACAATTATTATAAAGTCGAAAATCATAAGTTTATACATTTCTTGTCCAACTCGGGATTCCCAGCACTGTAATAGGAAACAAAAACAAATAAATTATCATTTTAGGGCCCCTTTCATATTGTGCGTTTCCATCACATTGTGTTGGAAACATACAATTGTGTGCTGCGCTGTGTGCAGAGGCAGTGTCGGCGAAGCAACAACAGGAGGTGTAAGGAGCTCCAGGTCTCTCCAGAAGGTCAGAGGTGGCAGTAGAAGCTGAAGGCAACAGGACCCAGCATTCTCCTATTGATAGTGTGCTTGTAACAGTCACCATTATGGGGTTCTTCAGCCCTCTGCTCTAGAAAGGAAGTAACTGAAGACGGTGGTTGCCACAGACGTGGGACCAGAGGACAGAAGTCTGTGACAATGGCAAAGGACCAGTGTCATTGCACCAGGAGGTGTCGGCGAGTATGACACTTCCACCGCACCACATCTCAGGTAAAGCATAATACATGCTCTTTACCTGCGGTGCCCATAGATTTCTTACTCATGTGAAAGGGCTCATTTACTTTATTGGTTGTGACACTCTAATTATTTATACTCTCAACGTAGTTTAAAGCAGACCCACCCCCATTTCC
Organism: Gastrophryne carolinensis; assembly: GCA_027917425.1. Classification (NCBI taxonomy): domain Eukaryota; kingdom Metazoa; phylum Chordata; class Amphibia; order Anura; family Microhylidae; genus Gastrophryne; species Gastrophryne carolinensis. The sequence goes on along the minus strand of CM051240.1, from coordinate 88,495,242 downwards.
TAGCTAATAGGTATGGGTCCTGGCCACATTAAGGCAGATTGCTGGAGCCCCCTCTTACGTATCGTCCTTTGTAACACCTGCAATCCTTAGCTTATCTGGCTGTAAATGCAGGCCTGCCACTAGCCATTACCAGTCACATGGGTCGGGGTTATGTTCTCCCTCACGGCCACCGATAGGGCTGGCCCACGTGACCGGCGGCCAATCGTGGGTCTGCATTTAAAAGAGAAAATGGATATGGAGGATAGGGTAAGGAATGCGTGCATTGCCCCCTGCAGAGTGAGGGGGCCCCAGCACTCTGAATACCCCCCTGAGCCTTTCTCAATGCCGCCGGGGCCGGACCCACACCCATTAGCTAGAAGAAGAGTGTGAGTCTGCTTTAAACAGCTAGGAGTCAAAGGGGCCTAAAGGTCATTGTTGTTTGTAGCAATCAAGAATTCACATATTAAAATGTAAAAGTATTCAGAGTCAAACTTGAATACTCACCTTTTCTCCTATGCAGATGATCCATCATAGCCGGTTGATTAAAACATCCTGGATTCATGGATCGATTCCCTCAGCAAGCAGTCCCTCAACTCTGCTGACCAGAAACCATGGTGGTGTATGGCCTGCCCCCAACCCTCAGCGTCAGTCACAGTTACTTGCCACGACTGCTACAATCGCTGCAATAGAGCCAGCATGAACAGTTACCATGGCTAATCGTAGTGCAAGGAGCCATATGACACAAAGGCAAAGATCCTCGATCTAGAGAGCCAGTAAACTTTATTACCCCAACTAAATGTCCACAAAAGGGGGTTACAGATTGCAAAAAACACACCACCACTTTTCTACAGTCTCTAAAGCTTGAGCCTCATGGAATGTGCAGATGAACTGGCAGGCAATGGGTGTTCAAGCACAAATAACTGCTAGCACAATCATTGTTTTCTATTGGTACTTGGAGTGTGCAATATGTACACATTACATCACAAGGAAATATAAAAACAAAAGGGAGGGCTTACCGGATATACTTTATAGTTGTATCCACAGGGCTCGCATTGCTGGTCTGAGCAGGAACGGATTTTAGTCCACAAAGAGATAAGCAGTACAGCAATGCTGGCCAGTCGTACAAACACACACCTAGAAAACACAAGTAATGTCTGTGGTTTATTGATTGGTAAAAGCTTGATCCCTCATAGTTCTGTGGGTGGCTGCATGGTACTTTCAGAGCCATCAGTCCTAAAACTAAGAGCGCATTCCGATCAACTCTTGGCTCTCATATGAGCATCCACCACAGATTGTACTCCAGCGGTGGATAGTCATGTGATGTGGCCTTTGCAGCCAATCCCGGTTCCAGTCCGTTCCCTCGTGACTTCACAAAGTTGTCACAGACCCAGACCCAGGGCTCTAAGATAGTCTGGAAGTCTGGGTCCAGACTATCTTGGAGCTCTGATGAGCTGGAATACTGTGTGCAGTTCTGGAGACCTTACCTGCAAGAAGACAGGTCCGAAGGTGGGCAACAAAAATAGTAGAAGGACTTAAACTTAAAACTTATCAGGGGAGACTTAACCCTTTAAGTGCCAGCCTACCGAGATTTTTTGTCACACTCTGTTGCCAGACTACTTTTCACGTTTTTGCGCTACACGTGTTCAACCTGCATTTTTGAAGGGATTTCCAGGGATTTTCCAGGAAAATTATATATTGTTTTTTTCAGCAGAGTCTGGGCTTCAACATGAAATGTCTTGTTTGGCCTTTTTTTAGTGTATTCTCAATTCTTTTGGGTGAAATATGTGCAAAAAAAAAAAAAAAAAACTATTTTTTGCAATTTGTAGTGTTTTTTTGTAATAAAAAATGTAAGTTTGTTAATAAAATATTATTGCGTGTGAAAGCCCTATCTGAAATTTCAACTGCTGTTTCAGTTTGGGGGAGTTTCCTGGGCAGGAAAGGGTGTCTACCAATACATATGTGGTAACCCGGTTACAACGGTACCACATATGTATTGGTAGACACCCTTTCCTGCCCAGGAAACTCCCCCAAACTGAAACAGCAGTTGAGATTTCAGATAGGATACAACTATGCAATATGATTGCATAGTTGTAAGGGGTTAATTAAAAAAAAAAATGACGTAGGGTCCCCCCTCCCAGAGGGGGGGGATCTCATTTTTTTGGGGAATTTAAAGGGTTAAAAACCCTTAAAATCCCCCCAAAAAATGACATAGGGTCCCCCTTACCCAGCATTACCGACCCGGACCAGCTATGGGGGCTCGTAGAACAGGGCCCCCTGGCCCTGCAGGCTACTAGCCCACATAGCCACTAAGTGGCCCGGGCCCTTCTGCCCCCCCCCTGGCCGTTGGGGAGGCAGGTAATGGGGGGGCTGGGGGTTATGGCAAGTCACCTGCTAGCCGCAGGTGATTGCCAGCCCCAGAGCCTTGTGAACTGGTATAAGGGGTCTCATGGACCCCTTACCAGTTCACAAATAGTTAAAAGTAAAAAAAACACAGACACAAAATATTTTATTATTCTTTTTTTTACTTATACTTACCTCCCATCCAGTGTCCCACGCCGCTGCAGATGACAGTTGTCGGTAGTGATCAGAGCAGGGAGGGTGGGAGGCAGTGAGATCAGAGCCACCCTGCCTGCCACCCTCCCTGCTCCAATCGCTACCGACAACTGACAGATTGGAGGCTGGGTGCCGGTAACCCGAGGAGCGGGATGAAGTCATGAAGTCATCAAGTGGGCGGGGCTAGGGGCGGGGCCAGCGCCGGCCGAAGAGGATGGTGAGGGCCTGTTTCTGGGCCCTCACCCGAAGCGTGGAAAGCCCGGGGGGGGGGGGGGGAATTGGAGCCCCCCCTGGTGAAGAGAAGACCCGGGGAGAGGTGAGTAAATTACATTTACTTTTTTTTTTTTTTCTTGCAGATGTCGGCGCCGCCGGGGGGGGGGGGGGGTTTGGGGCTATTACGGGCCCCCTCCTGAAGATCAGAGGCCCGGGGGCGGAAATCAAACAATGTACAGAATCGCTGGCCCTTTCAAATGAGGGGTAAGTCTGTATGTTTTATACTTTTTTTTTATGGGGCTCTAAAGTCAGCTACATGAGTCTCACGTAGCTGGCACTTAACGGTTGGAGAGGCAGCTACGAGAGACTCACGTAGCTGGCACTAGAAGGGTTAAAGAACTTAATGTATACAGTCTAACGGAAAGAAGGGAGCTAGAACAAGGGGGCATTACCTGAAGCTAGTCGGAGGTAAGATCAGGAGCAATGTTAGAAAATGTTATTTTACAAAAAGAGTTGTATATGCTTGGAACAAACTTCCAGCAGAGGTAGTTGAAAAATCGATAGTAAGTGAATGTAAACATGCCTGGGATAAGCTCACATCTATCCTAAGATACAGTATACACATACAAAGTATACACATAAGGGAAGGCTAGATAGACCATATGATTTCCTGCAATCAACTTTCTATGTTTCTATCTTAGGGATGGACAGGCTTTAAAGTGGTTTGTTGGGTAAGAGACAGGTAACACATGTAATTTAAATCTGTAATTTACAATGAGGTTTGCCATCCTTGAAAACACTTCATACTGCCTCCTCCAGCCCTCTCTGTCTTTTAAGTAGCCTGTAACCATACGTCACACAAGGAAGGTCACTACCAAAAACGACATATATTACTTATAAAGCAATAAGGAAGTTGCAAAACTTTACAGTGGTTTATATATTGAAACACTGCAATCAGTACATGTCTTGCAAAACAGTAAAACATTGTCAAGTCTTTCAAATAAGTGGAAAACAATATCTAAGAAACTGCACTTGCAACTGCATTGCTGAAGCACTGGCACCTCTGCATCTGTAGACTAGCTGCTTTAGAAGGTGTGCAGATTCTGGTCCCCCAGCTTTAGAACCCCAGTCTCATGATCACAAGAGTAATCTGCCTGAAATTAGGTTCCAACAAAACGGTCACAGAACTAGCTGGGGGGGGGGGGGGGGGGGGGGGGGCAGATGAGGGAAGCCAGTTAGACAACAGAAAAGCCAACCCCAGCCCTAACTTGCTTTTGTGTCTCACAAATTATCGAAGAACCTTGTGACCACATATACAGGCTTGTGCTTCACCTCCAGCACCCCCCACAGACCAGTACTGGGGCCAGGATCCTGGCTTCTGCTGCTGGTATACAAGCAGTGGCGGACTGGAGCCAAAAATCAGCCCTGGATTTTATCAGCCCCTGGCCAGCCCGAGATCTCCCTGTTGAGGCTCCCAAACCATGATGTTGGGGCTATAGTATTGAGGGCTGGGGTTCCTTGGCTTGTGGGTACAGTGGGGCTGGGTACAAGGGGCTGAGAGGGAGACTAAGGGGGCAGGGATTGAATGTGGATGTTGAAAGTACCAGCCCAACTGGCCCCAAAGCAGTGCGGCCCACAGGGCATTCTCCAGGCTCTCCCTATGGTCAGTCCACCCCTGTATGCAAAGCGGATAAAGTTCAGGGACCCCCCCCCCCCCAGACTTACTTGCCTGAAGCAGACCTTAACTCATGCAACTGAGGGTCACGGTTCCACTCCACACTGGAGCCCTGCAAATCCCCCCCACCCCCCAACCACCACAGGCATGCACAGGGTTTGAAACTACTACTTACAGTATCTACCAAGTAAGTGAACCAGTCACATTTTTGTAACCATTTTATTATATCTTTTAATTGACCGGTCATGGTCCTGCCAAAGCAACAACATGACCAAGAAAGCTGTCAAAAGCTGTTCCATCTAAGATGGCTAAAAGACATTCATCTGCCTGCAATGGTGCTGAATAACTTCTACACCTGGAAAGTATTCTGACAAGAAATACATCCTGGTTTGGCAACTGCACTATGAAAGACAAACAGTCCTTAAAAGCTGACCTTCACCCTGAATAGGAGTGTATCTTGTACGTTTCCCCCACCCTGTACATACAGATTAAAACATTACACATGTAAAATTACAATTCTGTGAGTACTCACCTGTAGAATTGATTTTGTAGTATACAGCACGCCCTGTTTAACCAAATTCTTTACGCTTGGGATATCCGCCACAAGGTGGCGCAGTGGACTGCAGAAGAGACTTGTGGCATCTCCTGGACCTATAAAAGGACAGGAACCTCCCACAAATTCCCAGTGTTACAAAGCATTTAGACAAGAAGCCGGGAGAATAATAATGAAGGAAACCCCAACCAAACATCTGAACAAATCACCATACAGAGGTAACCAAGAATAATGATAAACAAGGGAGGGGTGAAACAGGATGTGCTCTATACTACAAAATCAATTCTACAGGTGAGTACTCACAGAATTTTATTTTTCGAAGTATACAGCACGTCCTGTTTCACAAAATTCTTTACGCTTGGGACGTCCAAAAGCAGTGTCTGTAAAGTAGGGTGGGATCCCTAAGAACAACAGCGGGCAGTTTAAACCACTGCCACCTGAAGAACTTTGCGGCCAAAAGCAGCATCAGCTGAGGCCCTAACATCAACCTTGTAAAACTTAGAAAAGTATGAACAGAAGACCAAGTTGCGGACTTACAAACTTGTTCAACAGAAGCCTGGTGCTGAAAGGCCCAAGAGGCACCAATAGCACGAGTGGAATGAGCAGTAAGGCGGAAGGGAGGTTCCTTCCCCTTTGCAGAATAGGCCTGCACCACTGCCTGACGAATCCACTTGCTGATAGTGGACTTAGCCGGAGGCAAAACCTTCCTAGGACCAGAAGGAAGAACAAAAAGAACATCAGTCTTCCTGAAAGATGACCACAACTAAAGAGTTCTCTCCTTGGAATTAGCAGGATTAGGACACAAGGAAGGCAAGACAATGTCCTGATTGAGATGAAAAGCAGACACAACCTTAGGCAAGAAATCTGGCTTAAACCGAAACACCACCTTGTCCTGTGTCGCTCCAAATAAGGAGGTTTGATGGAAAGCGCTGCCAACTCAGAAACACGCCTGACAGAAGTGATAGCCACCAAAAAGGCTACCTTAAGAGTCAAGATGGGCCTCACGGAGAGGCTCAAAAGGACGACCCTGCAGAGCAGATAACACCAGATTCGAATCCCAAACTGGTAACATAGGTTTACGTGGTGGACGCACATGAGAAACCCCCTGGAAAAAAGTCTTAACCAAACGGTGACTGGCAAAGGATCTTTGGAAAAAAATTGCCAGAGCTGAAACATGACCTTTGAGGGTACAAATCCAAACCATGTTGCAAGAATTCTAGAATCCTGGGAACAGAAAAAACCCGACAGGGAAGAGATTTGGACTCACACCAGGCAATGTAAGCATGCCAGACCCTGTAGTAGATAAAGGACGAGGACTTCTTTCTAGCCCTAATTATGGTATCAACAACAGAGGCAGGAAAACCCTTTTCCATCAAGATTGAGGTTTCAGCAGCCAAGCCGTCAAAGCCAGCGTTTGTAAATTGGGATGGCACAGCTGCCCCTGAGTGAGCAGATCTGGATCCTTGGGCAGGACGTACTGATCTACTGCCAACTGCACGATGTCTGCGAACCACACCCTTCTTGGCCAACAGGGGGCCACCAGAATGGTTGGCACCCCTTCCTGGGCTACCTTGCGCAGCACCCTGCCCAACAGAGGAAAACGGAGGGAACACAGAGGAGCCGAAACCCCTTCCAAGGCATTGCCAGCGCATCCGTGGCAAAGGCCAGAGGATTCTGTGACAGAGAGACAAAGAATGGAAGTTTGTGATTGTGACGTGAAGCAAACAGGTCCACATCCGGCAGACCCCAGCGGTAGCACAGGGAGTGAAACACCCTGTTGCTGAGGGACCACTCCCCCAGCCTAGACATCCCCCTGCTTAAAGAGTCTGCCTCCAGGTTCTCCACCCCAGGGATGTAAACTGCCGAGATGCAGGGGACATTCTTCTCCGCCCAGGACAGTATCAGAGACACTTCCTTGAGGGCTTGCATGCTCCGAGTCCCTCCCTGATGATTGATGTAGGCGACCGCCGTCTGGTTGTCCGATCGGATCTGAACCGCCCGACCCTGAAGGTGTGGGGTCAACTGGGAAAGGACCAACCTTATCGCCGGCAGTTCCAGAATGTTGATGGGGGCATGGGCCTTCTGAGGGCCCCACTGACCCTGGAACTTCAGAGACTTCCAACCCCCCCCCCCAACCTATCAGCCTGGCATCTGTGGTGACAGACTCCCAGCACGGGGGCAGAAAGGTCCTGCCCAGTAGGAGATTCCTTGAATCCAGCCACCACGAGAGGGACTGACTGACCAGAGGGAACAGAACAACTGTCTGATCCAGGGACACAGGGTCCCGATCCCAAACTGACAAGAGGTGCAACTGAAGAGTTCTCATGTGAAACTGAGCATAGGGAACCGCCTCGAAGCATGACACCATCAGGCCCACCAGCTGCATCCCCTGCCGAATGGAGGGGTGAGGACAAGAAAGTAGAGACCGTGCCAGCGTCTGCAGGCTCTCCACCTTCTGCTGAGGCAGACCTTGACCTGAGATGTATCCAGAGTCATGCCCAGAAAGAACCTCACCAAGGACAGAGACAGAGAAGACTTGGGATAGTTGATCACCCAACCGAAGGACTCGAGTGTGGAGACCACCATCTGGGTATCCAGCTCGGCTTGATGGAAGGACTGAGAAGCAATAAGAATGTCGTCCAGATAAGGAAGGATGCGAATGCCCTGAGATCTCAACAGAGCCATCACCCCTGGCAGCACCTTGGTGAAGACCCGAGGAGCCGAGGTAAGACCGAGTGGTAGGGCCACAAATTGGTAGTGCTGCACCTCCAGAGCGAACCCGAGAAATCTCTGATTACCTGGAAAGATAGTTCCTATCTTTCCAGGTAATCAGAGATTTCTCGGGTTCTTTGATGTCCACAGAAGTCATGAAATAGCCCGGGCGCAAGGTACTGACCGCCGAGCGCAGAGTCTCCATGCGAAAATGCTTGAACCTGACAAATTTGTTGAGGCGCTTCAAATCCAGGATGGGCTTTAGGGACCCAACTTTTTTGGGAACCGTGAACGGAGTAGAAGCCTCTGCCCCTTTCCTGGGAAGGCACAGGACAGATGACACCCAAATCCAAAAGGCTTTGGACCGCAAGCCCTGAGCTGACAGGGGGCTTTGAACCATCTGGGATCTGATTAATCTTGGGGGCGGCCAGGCTGCAAACTTTTGTACCCGCAGGACACCACCTCCTGAATCCACCGGTCTGAGACGCGCAGTCTCCAAACGTGAGCAAAGAGCCGCCACCGTCCCCCCACCCGAATGGGTGAGGGCGCCTCCTCAAGCCTGAGGGGGCTTGGAACCCCATGAGAGACCGGGGCGACCATGGCCTCTACCCCGGCCCAAGGGTCTCTACGTGCTCCCGCAAATGGTGCACCCCGACCGGACCTGGGAGCATGGAAGGAGGGAAGAACCATCCCCCGAAAGGGCCATGGCTGCCTCCTGCGTTGAGGCAGCCTACCATCCTTGGCAAACAGATCCAGACGCTCCCCAAAGAGCCGTAGCCCAGTAAAGGGGAAGCCAGTGAGAGCCTTCTTAGCAGCATTATCAGCCGCCCACTGATGCAGCCAGAGTGGCGTATAGCCACCAAAAGGGCAGAAGTCCTACCACACATCCTGACCGCATCATCCATAGCAGAAAGAATAAATGCCACAAATTTATAGCAAAGCAGGAGGGATCTATACTCCTCCCCCCTATTGGCATCTGAGGCATTATCCAGAAGGCACTTGAGTAGCCCTTTAATAGCAAGAGCCGTGATGGCAGAAGCGCACACATGGAGCAGCACAGTCCCTGCACAAGCAAATGCGTGACAGGCCAGCTGATCAACACGCCGGTCCTCACCACCCCTCAGAGTAGAAGTGTCAGGGGAAAGCAGGTATTGGACAACCCAAGCACGGGAGCATCCACCTCGGGGGGACAGGACCAGAGCTTAACCACATCAGCAGGAAATAGATACCTCCTGTCCCAACTCTTAGGCACCGCGGGCAATCTGCTAGGACGTTCCCACTCCTTGAGCACCAAATTATTGAAGTGGAACTGCTCAGGGAACTCCAAGCGTTGTTTAACAGTGTGAAAAAGCTCACCCTGCTGCCTTTTAGCCGGGACAGGAGGTGTAATACACAGTACTTCAAAAATGTGAGCCAACAGCCTGTCAGTATCCTCAGGAGACCATGGGTCTTCTCCAAAAGGAGACCCAGCACCACCATAAATCTCCTGCTGCTCCTCAGAGGAATCAGAATCAGAGAAAAGTTCCCCCTACTAGGGGGTACAGGCCAGAAATAAAGAACTGTCTCTCATTCTCAGGAAAAAGGGAAACAGCTGGAGTTAAATGTCGCTTCTTACCAGAAGCCTTACGGGGGACCGGCCCAGCCATATGCCTTTCCAGGCTGGCCACCCGCAAGGCCAAGTCATAATGTGATTCCTCACTAGCATGTCCCTCACTAGGGGTCAAATGCAGGTGTGGGGGGGGGGGGGAGTTGGTGATGTAGAAGGGGGCGCAGAGCTGAGCAGCATAGCAGGCAACCCAGACTGCAGCGCAAGTACCTTCTGGGCGCAGGGCACACATACCCTGACACCGTCACTCACAGGGGATACCCCACACGCGGCACACAGCTGGGCTTGTCCCGAAGGAACCCCAAGCACATTATCCCCGGAAGCCTCCATATGGTGATTAGAGTGGGCACACAGGCCAGTATAGGGTTAAGGCTAGCAAGAGCCACCCGGGATTCCCCAAACCCCGCTAGGGAAGGTGGGAGATGAAAGGGAAGAGGGCTGGGAAAAACCACAGTCACGTTTATCCCGCCTGAAAGACATAAGAAAACCACACATAACAATCCCATAATGTGGCGAGAGTAGCGAAATACATCCCCGAAGGGAACTCACGGACCAATAAGCCGATCACACAATCCAGGCAGGCCAGCAGCGCACCGCAGGACAAGAGGAGAAGTCTAAAACAAAAAATGGCGCCCGCACGGACCTTGAGGGGCGGGACGCGGAGGAATGACGCAAAAGGGCCGGGAGACGCCACAAGTCTCTTCTGCAGTCCACCGCGCCACCTTGTGGCGGATATCCCAAGCATAAAGAATTTGGTGAAACAGGACGTGCTGTATACTTGGAAAAAAGCAACAGGTGCAGGTAGGATGATTTTTAAACCTTTTAACATCCAAGATGGCGGCCCTATGAGTCTCAAGCTGCCTGCAGACAGGAAGTGTCTGACTGTGCTGCTCTGCATTCTGGGATTGTGGTCCTTTTCCTGACCCCAGCTCTGCTCTGTCTGTGCACAGCTATAGCCCCAACCCCCTGCACTTCCCCCCTCCTCTCCTCAGTATGTGATGCTTCTGAGGCAAGATGGCGGCGCCAGTATCCTAGAGTCCTGAACAGAGTTCCAGTGGGGGGGGAAGAAGTGACTAAAAACTTAAAATATATTAATTTTAGATGCTGGAGAATATTTTTTTTAAGGGTTTCGGCTTTTCATTAAATTATGATGAAGGTACCTCAAAAACCTTCAAAATACAATTATGTGAAATACTCACCTGTAGAATTGGTATTATTTGTATACAGTACGTCCTGCTCCAGATATAGTACTTACACTTGGGTTATCTTCCACCAGATGGCGCTGCACTGCAGAGACATGCAAAACAGGCTCCTCCCGGACCCTCAAATACCCGGGGACCTCCCACAAATCCCCAGCATTGAAAAGCAGTAAACAAGAAGCTGGGAGAATTTAACCACCCAAAACAACTGGTAATGATAACAATGATAACAATCACCATACAGGGGATCCAGAAAAATGCAAAAACCAGGGTGGGGTGGAGCAGGATTATTCCAAGTATGTCACACACCCCGCTTCCACTATTCATGACATATGGGACATCCAATAGCAGTGTCCGTCATGGGAGGGGATCCAAATACAGCAAAAAAAAAAAAAAAAAATGCACTAATTTAAACCACTGCAGTTTGCAGAACCTTGCGGCCAAAAACAGCATCCGGAAGACCAAGTAGCAGCCTTACAAACTTGTTCAACAGAAGCCTGGTGCTGAAAAGCCCAGGTAGCCCCAACAGCATGAGTAGAATGAGCAGTGATCTTAAAAGGAGGAACCTTCCCCTTAGCAGAATAGGCCCCAACAATGGCCTGGCGTATCCACTTACTAATGGTAGACTTGGCGGGCGCCAAACCTTTTCTGGGCCCAGAAGGCACCACGAACAAGGCGTCCGTCTTACGAAAAGGAGAAGTAGCAACCAAATAGTACTTCACACAGCGAACCACATCCAAAGAATGCAAAACCCTCTCCTTGTCATTGCTAGGCCTAGGACACAAGGAAGGGAGAACTACATCCTGATTGAGATGGAAGGCAGAAACCACCTTAGGAAGGAAATCTGGTTTAAAGCAAAAAAACACTTTATCATGGTGTCTCTCAAAGTAAGGGGCCTGAATAGACAGAGCCGCCAACTCAGAGACACGCCGAACAGCACAGAAAGAGCCACATCCTGCATTGGTTCAAAGGGAGGCCCCTGGAGAGCCGAAAGAACCAAATTTTAGGTCCTAAAAACGGGAACTAAAGGCTTTCTAGGGGGCCGAACATGAGTGACCCCATGGAAAAAAGTCTTGACCAGATGATGCAAAGCAAAAGACCTTTGAAAAAAGGCAGCCAGGGCAGAAACCTGACCCTTCAAAGTACTGAGCTGGAACCCCAGATCCAGACCGTCTTGTAGAAACTCCAAAATCCTAGGAATCAAACACCCTGCAAGGTAAGGCCCTAGCCTCACACCAGTCAATATAGGACCGCCAAGTCCTATAGTAAATGGTAGAGGAAGACCTCTTCCTAGCTCTAATCAAGGTTTGAATAAGACAAACCTTCCTCCCTCAGGATGAAGGTTTTAGCAGCCACACTGTCAAAGCAAGCGTTTGTAAATTGGGGTAACCTAGTTGACCCTGAGAGTTCAGATCTGGAGACAGGGGCAGCCTGTACTGATCTACCGCCAATCTTACGACGTCTGCGAACCAAACCTGTCTTGGCCACCATGGGGCCACCAGAATTGCTGGTGCCCCCTCTAGCGCCAGCTTGCAAACTACCTTGCCCACCATGGAGAAGGGGGGAAACAGGTACAGAAACCCCAGATCCCTCCAGGCAAGGGACAAGGCATCCACTGCCAGGGCCAGAGGATCCTGAGACAGAGATACAAAGGTTGGGAGCTTGTGATTGTGCCGAGAGGCAAAGAGATCCACCTCTGGAGTCCTCCACTTGTGACACAGGGCCCGAAACACCCTGTGGTTGAGAGACCATTCCCCTCGGCGAGAGAATCCCCTGCTCAGGGAGTCCGCCTCAGTGTTCTCCACTCCCGGAATGTATACTGCCGAGAGAATTCCCTGGGGGCACTCCTGCTGCGAGTCCCTCCCTGGTGATTGATGTAAGCTACCGCAGTACGATTGTCTGATCGCACCTGAACCGGTAAACCCTGTAGGTGAAGTGTCAGACGCGACAGAACCAAGCGAATAGCTCTGAGCTCCAAGACATTGATGGGGTTGTGAGCCTCCTGAGGACCCCACAACCCCTGGAATTGATGATCTTTCCAGAAACCTCCCCAGCCCGACAGGCTGGCATCCGTGGTAACCATCTCCCAACGAGGGGCCAGGAATGATCTGCCCCTCATCAGATTGCTTGATTCCAGCCACCACTGAAGGGACTGCCGAACCCTGGGAGACATCAGAAATGACTGATCCAAGGACTGTGGACATCTGTCCCATTTCAGCAATAGATGGAGTTGTAGCGACCTCATGTGGAATTGAGCAAAGGGGACTGCCTCGAAGGAGGCCACCATCAAACCCACCAGAGTCATCCCTAGCCGAATGGAAGGGCGAGGGTTGGTCAGGAGAACACAAACCCTCTGCACCTTTGGCTGAGGTAGGAACAGTCTGGCCTGACTGGTATCCAGATTCATGCCCAGAAAGGAGATCTCCCTTGATGGGGAGAGAGAAGACTTGGGGTGGTTGATCACCCATCCGAACCTTTCCAGCATCGCCACCACCTCCCTGGTGTCCAGCTCCACCTGGCAGAGGGAAGAAGCTGTAATGAGTAGGTCGTCCAAATACGGCACAATGCGAATGCCCTGGGCTCTGAGCATGGCCATTATGCCCGCCAGAACCTTGGTAAACACCCTCGGTGCCGAGGTCATCCCGAACGGGAGGGCCACAAACTTAAAATGCTGATCTCCCACCACAAGCCTGAGAAATCTCTGGTGTGCTGGGAAAATTGATACATGAAGGTAAGCATCCTTGATGTCTATGGACGTCTCCATGCGGAACTTGTTGGTTCTGATGAACCTGTTGAGAAGCTTCAAATCCAGGATGGGTCTTATGGAGCTATCCTTCTTGGGAACCGTGAAGAGGTTGGAATAATAGCCCCGGCCTCTCTCTGAAAGAGGCACCGGGCATATGACCGCCATGTCCAGGAGATTCTTTACAGCCAACAGGAGCCCCTGCGCCGCCCAAGGATCCGATGGCACCCGAGACCTTAGGAATCTGGGAGGAGGCCGGGAACTCCAGTTTGTACCCCGACGAGACCACTTCCAATATCCACTTGTCTGTGACCTCCTTGGCCCAGACCTGGAAGAAGAGCCGCAGCCATCCCCCCACCCGCAAGGGTGAGGGCGCCTCCTCATTGTTGAGCTGGCTTGGCAGCGAGCTTGGGCCTGGAACCCCAGGTAGAGGCTGGACGGGCACGTCCTCTGCCTCTGTTCCAGGAATCACCTCTGAAGCCAGAGTAGGCAAGACCTCTGCCCCCTCTGGCACCGAGAAAGGAAGGATTAAAGGAGCTTGCCCCCCGAAAGGAGCGACGAAGCTTCTTACGCTGAGGTAGCTTCCCACCCTTCGCCACAGAATCCAATTTGTCTCCAAACAGCGTTCCCAAAAAGGGCAAAGCTGTAAGTAACTTCTTGGCCGCAATGTCAAGCCGCCCACTGGCGCAACCAGACTGATCGGCGCATGGCCACCAACAGGGCCGAAGTTCTACTACACATGGTAATAGTGTCGTCCATAGCCGACAAAACAAAATTCATGAACAATTCACACCTCTTAAGGGTTGTGAATTCAACGCTGTCCGGGTTGACCTGGGACCCATTTAACATATCCCCGATCTCCGACCTGGTAGCCAAGGTCACGAGTGCCGATGCACAGACAGGCCGCAAGGCAGAACCCACACTGGCAAAGGCATGACATGCCATCTGATCAATGTGCTTGTCCTCGCCGACCTTAAGGTAATGGTAATCGTAATGGTGTCAGGAGTATGTACAACGGAGGTGTTGAACAATCCTAAAATGGGCGCGTCAACCTCGGGAGGGGAAGACCAGCGTTTCACCACGTCCAACGGAAAGGGATACTTCCTATCCCATCCCTGAGGAACACCGTGAAGGCGACTCGGCTTCTCCCATTCTGTAAGAATCATGCTGTCAAAATGATCCTGATTTGGAAACTCCAAGCGGGCTTAGAGAACCCAAAGAATTCCCCCTTCTTCGGAGAGTCATCCGCTGGCGGGGAAATATCCAGAACCTATAACATATGGGTAAGGACCCTGGGGGTATCAACAGCATCCCCCAGTGCCCGCCCGGCATCAGAATCAAAGAACTGCAATTCCTCAGTCTCAGATTCCTCAAACAATTCCCCCTCCTCAAGCGGGGAATAATCAGCCCAATCAGGGGAGTCATAATCATCCAAATCAATTACCGGCATAGCCGGTGACAGATGCCTTTTATTAGCAGTGGCCTTTCTGCCCACTGAGCTAGAAATAATTTTCTCGAGGTTGGCCAGCCTGGCACATACATCCGAGTGCGACTCCCCACTAATAGCAGTGTCACTTGGGGTACGGATGATGCGGGGTGGGGTAGGAGAGGCGGGCGGCACTGACCCAGACGCCTGGGGTCCCGACTGCCGCGTTATGGCCTGTTGCGCACATGGTATGCAAATAAGTACATTCTCCCCTGTAAGGGAAACCCCACAACCCACACATAGCCGGGATTGTCCCAAGGGAAGCCCGAGCCCGGTATCCTGTGGAGTCTCCATATGGTGATTTTAAGGTAGTCGCAATGACCCGAGGGAATTACGCTAGTAAGCAACCCGGGATGCCCCAAGTGGGAGGATTTATAAGTGCCCCAAATTTCTGCTAGGGACCCTAGGACCGGGAGAACCCCCTTTTAAGCAAGGTACAGGGAGTCCTCCTGAAAGACACAAAGGAGTGGCCATAAGCACCATACTCAATGGAAAAAGCGACAAGTACTAGCGCTGTCCCCTGACAGAATGGGGCACATGGCTAATTCGGGAACATAAAAGGGGGAGCCTGGGAGGGCACTCACGTGTCTTGTCTAATGGCTGCCACCGCTCATCAGCTCAGAAGAGGGAGAAGGGAGAAGAAGAGGCGGGCCAGCACGGACCACGTGCCGCGCCTGGCCCCGCCCCCCTACAATATCAACCAGCAGCACGGTTCCTCAGCCGTTGCCTGGGCCTGCAATTGGCTCCAACAGAAGAGGGGGCAGGCCGCGGCAACGCACGTAGCGCCCGCCCCCGCCCCCTTAACACCGCAGCCTGAGGGGAAGAAGCTCCCCTCAGCAGTGGCAAAAAGAAAAAAAAAAACGGCGACAAGCCAGTAAAGTGAAGCACCAAGCGCAGAACACAAACACATTCACACTAAAAGAAAAGGAAAGGTCCCCCCCCCCCCCCCCCCCCACTGGAGGGTTAACAGAGGGACCCGGAAGGGGGATAATCCTGCACCAAGTATGGTGTAAGGGATAGATATATGTATGCAAATAGGGACAGGGCATCCCAAACCGGGATCACCAACCCGGATTCTGCCTACCCCTTTATATGGGGTCTCACGGAGGAGCATGGCTCCCTAAACACCTATTAAGGTGATTCCTACCCTCACCCGGACTTGCAGCCAAGGCTGGGAGGCTAATAATGGGCTTAAAGAATAAAGGTCCGGGCAGAAACAGGGCAAAGAATGGCCGGGCGCAAGCCCGACTTACCTGCAAGGAAGAGAAGCAGACATCTTCTGACTTGCTCGCCGTCCTGCAGAGAAGGAACTGGGGAATGTGTGGAAGGTCCCAGGTACTTATGGACCGGGAGGGGCTTCTTTTTTGCTTTCATCTCTGCAGAAGTTCGCCCTCTACTAGACCATAACCCATATGTCATGAATAGTGGAAGCGGGGTGTGTGAAATACTTGGAATACTACAGGAGACAGAGTAGAATTAATCTCTGCCACAGTGACTCTGCCCTAAAGCAAATGATGACATCACCAGCAACAGATAGGTCACCACATTCCATATGTGAGGACAATAAAAAGAAAGGTCAATGTGATCAATGATGTACAAGAATAATAATAGATCCTGTGCCTACAATGCAGATTCTTTTACTGAACGCTCCACTTAGCACAAAGCACATCCGCAAGGCACCAAGGGATGCAGGATTTGTGTTAGAGAGAGCTGTGCATCTGCTTCTAAATCTTCTGAATGCAATTTCAGGCTGCAGGGTAGTTGTGGAAATGCATGAAGATTCTGCACGCCTTAACTACATGGGAACGGCCATCTTGCTATCCAGCTGACAGCCATACTTACACACGAACGTCTTGCTGCACACACACAAACACACTGAATAAACAGCTGCAGGAGGAATTCTGCATTCTGTTACAATGCATCTCTAGAGGTTCAGCAGAATCAGTGCAAACAACGTATCTAGATAGCCTCTGCTGTGAGCAGAGGAATGTTGAGTCATTACAGCTGATGGTCTCTACTTCTGGCTAGAAATAAGAGATCCTTGCACACATTTGAGCCAGCTTTGACTGCGGGACTGGTTTTTCAGAAGCAGTTTTGGAGTGTGGCAAGATGGACACTCCCATGCAGTTCAGAAGCACATAATCTGCCTGCTATTCCATAACATCTGCAGGTGCTCAAGACCTCTCAAATTGTGTCAGATTGTGTCGATTGCCTAGAGCAATTTAGTAAGCTTTGATGTTTTCACGAAAGGTCTGCTTTAAGGTAAGAGTGATCCGAGAATATACACACAAGTTTGCAATAAGGGAACAAAAAAGACCATTCATAATTTACCAAAGCATTTTGTATGTGAGTTTTTTTAGGGCAATACTGTGACAGATTTGCCTTATACACGACAGATGAATGAATAGAACAGAAGAACATTCATACCTTATAAGTGTAAAGCGAATTTCAAAAGCAGGTGCGTAGTCTTCATATCGTACTATGTTTTCAAAGATAATGGGAGTGATGAAGTTGGCAATGGTAATTACTATGGAAGGAAGATATTCTATCACAAGATTCAATGTGTCTGTTTTCTGAGTGCTGATCTAAAAACACAAATACATAGTAAATCCACTATAATAATATCACCAAATAGTAATGTTTAATCAAATGCTTTTATAAACGCTCAAAATTCATATTTGCCACTGAGCCTGATAAATACACCATAGAGTGTCATCAAAGTGTAAGGGGTCTTACCTCCCAGGCAGTTCATTTCTGCCAGTCTGAGCTCTCAGAAGAGAATGGTTGGAACCATAGAGACAATTCAGTACCACAATGCGATATATTATTATGATGCACATATATATTAACATATGGCTTAAGTTCATGTGCATGTGCTATTCAGCACTGCAGTTGAATCCATTTAGTGCATACAGGCAAAAAGGCAGATCTGTGCAAGTTTATACATGCATGGATGCTATAGGGTTGATTCAGAGACCCTTTCTTGCCATGTTTTTGTGTGAACATTTCTGTTCTGATCCATTTTTCCCCCTCGATTCAGCAGAGCCTTTTTTTTTGCAAGAATTTTTGTGTAAAATGTTTCTATTTTTGCAATATTTTTGGTTTGGTAGCAAGACCTCCAGAAAATAGTGAGAAAGGGGCTCTGAATCAACCCTTATAGGTATCTGCATCTATATATGTATCTTTGCATTTAAGGTGTGTTTGGGTAAGTAGTGTCCTTGCTTGCAGTGTGTGTCTAGCCTCAGTACATTAGATTGTCATTTTGAAAGTTGTTTTCCTGCCTTTGTTGCCCAAAGGCGGGCAACAAAAATGGTAGAAGGACTTTAACTTAAAACTTAACAGGAAAGACTTAAAGTGGACCAACACCCACCCCTGATCGGCCCGGGAATCTATAAGATTCACAATTCATTCCATTCAAAAACGGCCGGCGCGCGTCCGATTCCCCGCGGGGAGGGAGCTGATCAGATATCGTGATGCCCCGCTGTGTGAAACCTCCCAGAAAGCCCCTAAAAACGTACCTTTATCGGCGAAGGATAAGCCGCCGCCTCCCTCTAGCAGGACGTGCACCCGCGCCCTGTAAGAGGGACGCGCGAGAGGCGGCGGCGGCGGCTTATCCGGCGCTTGTCCGTCGCCGATAAGGTAAGATTTTAGGGGCTTTCTGGGGGGTTTCACACAGCGGGGCACCCCGCGGGGGGCCCGCGGAAGTGGACCAACACTCAGGATAGTGAAAATCCTGGGTGTTGGTCCACTTTAAAGAACTTAATTTGTAGGTTCAGGCGGGAGGTGTTTTTAACCCTTTCGCTGCCAGCCTACCTGGAGTTTTTGTCACGCTTGGTGCCAGACCATTTTGCACTATTTTGCGCTCCCCATGTTCAAATGTGATTTTTGAAGGGATTTCCAGGGATTTCCCAGGAAAATTATATATTGTTTTTTTCAGCAGAGTCTGGGCTTTAACATGAAATGTCTTGTTTGTAATTTTTTAGGTGTATTCTCAATACTTTTGGGTGAAATATGTGCAAAAAAATAAAAAAAAAATCTATTTTTTGCAATTTGTAGTGTTTTTTTGTAATAAAAAATGTAAGTTTGTCAATAAAATCTTATTGCATGTGAAACCCCAATTAATCCCGGTCACAGCGTTACCACATATGTATAAGTAGACACCCTTTCCTGCCCAGGAGACTCCCCCAAACTGAAACAGCGCTTTAGGAGATTTTCAGATAAAATACAACTATGCACCGCGCTAAGCGCACCTTGCAGTCTTTCCAGAAAAAGAACCCTTTAAATTTGAAATACCCCCCAAAAACTATATATTCTCTGGAAGTATACACCTCAGGCTTTCTAGGCGTACCAGGTTTGTTGACATGGGCGCAATTTTCTGGAAGTAATCCCCCAATCAATTCTTTGGTTGCACAGAGTTTCCCTAAAAAAGAATAAAAAAGAAGAATCAAAGCCACATTTTCCTAAAAAAAAACTATATGCAAACAGAAAAAAACAAGTAAAATCTGAAAAAGCAACAACCCCCGAACAGAACAATACCCAACATGCATAGGTACTGTCAAGGGAAGAGTTGCCAAACAATACAAAGTAAAGCATGCGCATAACGGTAACTTTGCTTATCCCCACAAACCATATATTCCCTGAAAGTACACATGTTAAGCTTTCTAAGAGTACTGAGCTTGTTGTAGTGGGCTCATCTTTCTGGTAGTAATCCATTGAAGAATTCTTAGGTTGCACAGGGTTTCCCTAAAAACAATGATAAAAAAGCAGAATAAAAACCATGTTTTCCTAAAATATCATATGCAAACAAGAAAAAACAAGCTAAATCTGAAAGCGCAAGGTCCCCCGAGCAGAACAATACCCAACATGCATAGGTATTATGGTACCCCTTTTAATTGTCAGCCTACTTGAAGTTTTGTCACCCTCTGTTGACAGGTCATTTTTCCCCATTTTGCGGCATGATTAACCGTGATTTTTGCTGGAATTTCCAGAAAAATTATATACATTACATATACATTTTTTGCAGCAGAGTTTAGGCTTTAAAATGAAATGTCTTGTTTGTAATTTTTCTACTGTTTTTTGAATATTTCTGCTTAAAAAAACAAAAAAAAAACAAAAAAATATATATTTTTTAAACAATTGTTTCCTTTATTTTAAATAAAACCTTTTTTTTTAAATGAAAACCATATTGCATGTGATAGCCCCATTTCTCCCGGTTACAACGGTACCACATATGTATCGGTAGCCCCCCCATTCTTGCCCTGGAGACCCCCCAAACTGAAAAGAGCACTTTATTACATTTACAAATAAAATACAACTACTATCCACACTATAAACATAAGGGGTTAATTTAAAAAAAATGACATAGGGTCCCCCCCCTTTTTTGGGGGAATTTTAAGGGTTAGGGTTAGGGTTAGGCTAACCCTTAAAAATAAAAAAATATACAAAAATAAAAATTTCCCCCCCAAAAAATGGGGACCCCCCCCCATGTCATTTTTTTTTTTTTTTAAGGGTTAGGGTTAGCCTAACCCTAACTCTCACCCTTAAATTTTTTTTTTTTAATTTTTTTTTTAATTTTAAGGGTTAGGCTAACCCTAACCCGTAAAAATAAAAAAAATGTACAAAAAAAAAAAAATTCCCCCCAAAAAATGGGGAACCCCCCCCCCACCCCCCACCCCCTATGTCATTTTTTTTTTTTTTTTTTTTTTTAAATTTTAAGGGTTAGGCTAACCGTAACCCGTACAAATAAAAAAAAGAAAACAGCTTTTGTGGCCCCCCACCCTGCAGCCTACGAGCCCACATACCCTGTGTGGGCCCGGGCTCTTCTGCCCCCCCCTGGGCTTTGGGGAGGCAGGTAATTGGGGGTGCGGGGGTTAATGGCAAGCCACCCGCTAGTTGCAGGTGGCTTGCCAGACCCCAGCCTTGTGAACTGGTATAAGGGGTCTCATGGACCCCTTACCAGTTCACAAAGGGTTAACATAAAAAAAAAAAACACACACACAAAAATGTCATTTATTAAAAAAAAAAGTTTTTTTTTACTTTACTCACCTCACCCGATTGTCAGCTCCTGTGGTGATCAGCTGTCAAATGCCTTGGTGATCGCTGGCCAGAGGAGGGGGGGGGCAGGGGATCAGAGCATCCCCTGCCCCTCCACTGCTCTGCCCAGCGATCACCAGGGCATCTGACAGCTCAGCCGAGGAGAGGCAGCAAGAGGCCCAGGAGTGACGTCATAAACCCCGCCCTCAAAGGGGCGGGGCTTAACAACAACATGGCGGCGCCCGTCGGGAGAGGAGGGGGAGAGCCCTTTCAGGCTCTCCCCTGAAGCTGAAGAGGCTGGGGGGGGCGATCGGAGGCCCCCCCAGTGAAGAGGAGACCCGGAGGGAGGCAGCGCGACTGCAGGTAAGTAAATGTCATTTTTATTTATTTATTTTTCTTTTACAGTTAGCAGCTGCTGCTGCCAAAACGGGGGGGGGGGGGGGGGCTATTCCGGGGGCTGTACTGGAGCCATTCGACCCCCCACGGGATCGGATGGCACCAAATTAAAGAGGAGATCCAACGAGGGGTCAGGTGAGTATTTGTGATTTTTATTTTTTTTACTAGCAGGGGGGAAAGTCAAGCACGTAGATTCTACGTGCTTGGCACTTAAGTGGAGTAGAGGCAAGCACGTAGAAACTACGTGCTTGGCACTGAAAGGGTTAAGAAGAAACTTAATGATAGAACAAGGAGGCACAACCTAAAGCTAGTTGGAGGGAAGATCACGAGCAATGTTAGAAAATATTATTTTACAGAAAGAGCAGTAGATGCTTGGAACAAACTTCCAGCAGAGGTAGTTGTAAAGTCTACAGTAAGTGAATTTAAACATGCCTGGGATAAGCACACATCTATCCTAAGATAAAGAGAACATAACAGCATACACATAAGGGCAGACTAGATTGACCATATGGTCTCCTTCTGCAGTCAACCTTTTATGTTTCTATGTTTGCTTCTATAGCTACTTACCCATTAGCTAATTTGAGAGTGGAAGCAACATACATAAGGAAGAGCCGATTTTCTCATGAGAAAAGGCCACACTCACCAGAAAAATGGAGGAAAGCACTTTCCGCATACCTTGGTGCCTATTTATCACATGGCAAAGGTCAGGTGACTGCTGAATTATGTGAACTAGTTTTTGCATGGGAAAATAATTTCACGTGCAACATGGATTTGCCGAAACTCATAAGCATGTGTGCACTCGATTCACAAAAAAGCAAAAGAGGTATGGGGTTCAAATATCCCCCCTCCCCTGTGCAAAAACAGAGGTTATACATAAATAAAATCTGGGGGACCAAGTTACACCATTCAGCTGTATGGTGGGTAAGCAAACAAACAATGTTTTGATTTTACACTTGACCTTCCCTTTTTTTAACAAGACAGTGGTTTTATTTTAGGTAGCCACAGTTAAACCTAGTTTCTTAAGATATAGCAGTATAGGAAGTTGAAGACCAAACCTTTGAAATACCTTTTGCATTGCGCAGTTTCCTTTAGCCATTGATCTCCAACTTCAACCTCCAACATAGCCAAGTGGGAGGAGCCCCCTCCCCCACACCTTAAGCACCACCCTCCTTCTGCCCTAGCCCTGCAGTGAGATCACCTATTCCCCATAGAGTCCCTTTGGCACGGTATCTTCTGTCTATGGGGCAGGTGGGCAAGAAGAATGGACTTCATTTGTTGTAGGTTGGCTGTAATCTTTATGGTCGTACAGGTACAGTACATGACATGATAGACCAAATACTACATTAACTACATTTAACAGGCATTACCCTATTTCAGAGCCTCCCCAAATTAACTAAAAACCCATTAGAGTGTTTTCCCACACAAGTCCATTGGGTTTAATTTTATAGACTTTTCATTTTGTTTATGCTTTTGATACAGACTAGAAATTCCCAACCAGTGGTATGTGTACTACTGGTGGTACTCGGCGAGACTGTACACTGGTCTTCTACCAATTATTTTTGTTTTCAAAGCCTGGTTTGCTCCAAAAAGTGGTAAACTATTTATGTGCATTTATGTCCAGTTCATCATGTACTTTAGATGTTTGATTTGTGTGTATATATATATATATATATATATCCCTTTCAGTGCCAAGCCCGTAGTTTCTACGTGCTTGCTTCCACTCCACTTAAGTGCCAAGCACGTAGAAACTACGGGCTTGACTTTCCCCCCTGCTACAGTAAAAGTAAAAAAAAAAAACACTCACCTGACCCCTTGTTCTATCCGGCCGGGTCTCCTCTTCATCCGGGGGGCTTCGATCCCCCACCCAGGCCCCCCCGGGTGCAGGGGAGAGCCCGGAATAGCCACCCCCCCCCCTTCAGCAGCCGCCGAAATACATGTTAAAAAAAAAAAAATATATAAAAATGACATTTACTTACCTTAGTGATCGATTGCTCCCGCCGGGTCTCCTCTTCACCAGGGGGGCCTCCGATCGCCCCCCCCCCCTGGCTCTCCAGCTTCAGGAGAGGGCCTGAAAGGCCCTCTCCCTGTCCTGCTCGACGGGCGCCGCCATTTTGCCGATAAGCCCCGCCCCTTTGGGGGCGGGGCTTATAACGTCACACCTCCGGGTGTCGTCCTGGCTCCGGGCTGCGATTCTCACACTTGTCATCGCTGGCCACAGGAGGAGGAAGGCAGGTGATGATCTGATCACCTGCCTCCCTCCTCCACTGGCCAGCGATGACAATAACTGTCATCAGAGCTGCGAGGGACACAGAAGCTGAGGATCAGAGGTGAGTAAAGTAAAAAAAAGTTTTTATTTTTTAATAAAGTTATTTTTTAATCTGTGTGGTGTTTTTTTTTTATTACTGTTAACCCCTTGTGAACTGGTAAGGGGTCCATGACCCCTATACCAGTTCACAAGGCTGGGGGGATGGCAAGCCACCTGCGCTAGCGGGTGGCTTGCCATTAACCCCTGGCACCCCCATTACCTGCCTCCCCAAAGGCCAGGGGGGGGCAGAAGAGCCCGGGCCCACATGGGCTATGTGGGCTCGTAGGCTGCAGGGTGGGGGGGCCACATAAGCTGGCCCCCCCACTCTGTGCCTACAAGCCCCCATAGCTGGTCCCGGGCTGGTAATGCTGGGTAAGGGGGACCCCACGTCATTTTTTTTTTTTTATTTTTAAGGGTTTTTAACCCTTAAAAATAAAAAAAAAAAATGGGGTCCGCCGCCCCTGGGAGGGGGGACCCTATGTCTTTTTTTTTTTTCTAATTAACCCCTTATGTTCTGTCACCCAGCAGCTATAAAAGGCTTTCAGCAGATGAGCAGAAGCCAGTGATTGGGAGGGGAAGATGGATGGGAGGTAAGTATTAAAAAAAAAAATAATAATAATAAAATATTTTTTTCTGCGTCTGTGTTTTTTTTTTTACATTTAACCCCTTGTGAACTGGTAAGGGGTCCACAAGACCCCTATATCAGTTCACAAGGCTGGGGGATGGCAAGTCACCTGCACTAGCGGGTGACTTGCCATTAACCCTTGGCACCCCCATTACCTGCCTCCCCAAAGGCCAGGGGGGGGCAGAAGAGCCCGGGCCCACGGGCTATGCGGGCTTTGTAGCCTGCAGGGCCAGGGGCCACAAAAGCTGGCCCCTGTGCCCTGTTCCTACAAGCCCTGCATAGCTGGTCCCGGGCTGGTTACTTTGGGTAAGGGGGCCCCCATGTCGTTTTTTTTGGATTTTTAAGGGTTTTTAACCCTTAAAAATCCCCAAAAAATGGGGTCCCCCCCTGGGAGGGGGACCCTATGTCATTTTTTTCCCCGATTTAACCCTTTGTAGTGTGGATGGTAGTTGTATTTTATTTGTAAATGTTATAAAGTACTTGTTTCAGTTAGGGGGGTCTCCTGGGCAGGAACGGGGGGCTACCGATAAATATGTGGTACCGTTCTAATCTGTAGAAATGGGGCTTTCACATGCAATACGGTTTTCTTTAATAAAATACATTTTTTATTTAAAATAAAGGAGGCAATTTTCTAAAAAAAAATGTTATTTATTTACTTTTTTTTAATATCAATAATATTGTAAAAAAACAGAATAAAATTTACATTTACATGTTAAAGCCTAAACTCTGCTGCAAAAAATATATATATATAATTTTCCTGAAAATTCCAGCAAAAATGTCGCAAAACATGGCGCAAAATGGGGAAAAATGACCTGTCAACAGAGGGTGACAAAATCTCAAGTAGGCTGGCAATTAAAAGGATTAAAAGTAGCTATGCATGTTGGGTATTGTTCTGTTCGGGGGACCTTGCGCTTTCAGACTTAGCTTGTTTTTTCTGGTTTGCATATTTATATTTTAGGAAAAGGTGTTTATTCAGCTTTTTTATACATTTTTTAGGGAAACCCTGCGCAACCAAAGAATCCTTTGAGGGATCAATTCCAGAAAGATGAGCCCACTACAACAAGCTGGGTACGCTTAGAAAGCTTAACATGTGTACTTTTAGGGAATATATGGTTTATGGGGGATATTCCAAATGTAAAGGGTTGTTTTGGTTGAAAAATCGCAAGGTGCGCACTTTGTCTGCAGAGCTGAAATTTTCAAGAAAAATTACCGTTACGCACATGCTTTACTTTGGGGTGTTTGGCAACTCTTCCCTTGACAGTAGCAATGCATGTTGGGTATCGTTCTGTTCGGGGGAGGTTGCTTTTTCAGATTATACTTGTTTTTTCTTGTTTGTATATAGTTTTTTTAGGAAAATGTTGCTTTGATTCTGCTTTTTTATCCTTTTTTTAGGGAAACTCTTTGCAACCAAAGAATACATTGAGGGATTACTTCCAGAAAACTGTGGCCACATCAACAAGCCTGGTACACCTAGAAAGCTTGAGGTGTGTACTTCCAGAGAATATATAGTTTGTTGGGGGTATTTCAAATGTAAAGGGTTATTTTTCTGGAAAACTGCAAGGTGCGCATAGCGCATATCACAGTTGTATTTTTTTTCTGAAAATCCCCTAAAGCGCTGTTTCAGTTTGGGGGAGTCTCCTGGGCAGGAAAGGGTGTCTACCTATAAATATGTGGAACCGCTGTAACCGGGAGAAATTGGGGTTTCACACGCAATAAGATTTTATTGACAAACTTACATTTTTTATTACAAAAAAACACTACAAATTGCAAAAAATAGATTTTTTTTTTATTTTTTTGCACATATTTCACCCAAAAGTATTGAGAATACACGAAAAAAAGGCCAAACAAGACATCGCATGTTGAAGCCCAGACTCTTCTGAAAAAAACAATATATCATTTTCCTGGGAAATCCCTGGAAATCCCTTCAAAAATCACATTTGAACATGGGGAGCGCAAAATAGTTCAAAATGGTCTGGCACCAAGGGTGACAAAAACTCCAGGTAGGCTGGCAGCGAAAGGGATATATATATATATATATATATATATATATATTTTAGTTTTAGGTGACCCAACTACTCAGTACCACCCACCCATGTACCTGTCTGACAGCACCAATTTAAAGGGTCGGTCCAGGCAATGGCAATAATAATGCAGCAAGGCGTTCATCTGAAGCCTCTCTAATGTGACTCTGCTCCATTGCTGTAGCTCTCCAAATTTGTGCTTCCTTTTATTACTTTTGCTTCAACTGTCCCTTAAACTGGATTGAAGAACGCAAAAAGGTCACACCTACTGGGATAAAGGCTCAGATTCATGTTCTACAGACCTTCACAACAATCTGATCCAATCTAAAGACGGAAGAGACTTTTTACTCGTAAAGTCTGGAGCTCTTACATGTTAAATTGGTAACCCCCTAAGTGTTTTGCCCATATTTTGCCCTTTTGATAACAGGTTTTTTTTAGTGGAACAGACTGCTGATCCTTACTGCCCCCTCACCCTGTGTTCCCAGACCCCACACTCTGCACTGTGTGCCCACCTACACACACAATCCCCCCCCCCCCCTGCTAATGGAGACCCCCTTTTGGACATTTCACTAGAACAGTTAGGGGGTTAAAAGAAAATCAAATGTCAGTGCTTAAACCTTGGCAGCCCTGCAAGCAAGCATTTCCCATTTGGTGACTTCCATCCACAAACAGCACAGACCCACAATCACAAGCCTCTAAGCAATCTCAATTGTAGGTAATTGAAACACATTTCATATTTGATTTCATATTTGAAGGAGTTCAACTGTAATATATTTTTTTAAAAGGTCAGCATGTTACTCCCCCTGCATGTGAATTAGCTGCAGGCATACATCTAACTTCAGTTGCTATCAATTCTTTAACACAAGTGTAACTAAATACACTGAGCCAACAGCAACTTGAATTGAGAAGTATCAGTTGCTGGAAAGCAGGTCTGTCTAGTATCAGGACATGGTCATTATGGTTTTGACGGAAGAAACTTCTTTAAAATACGCTTATCTCAGGAAATAAGGAATCATTTATACTATGTAGTTACAGGCCTTTTTAAAGCGGACTAAAGTCTAAATCAATAGAGGGGAAAGCATGTTATAGGGTATGAAAAATATAGCGTTGGTTTGATCTCTTAAGTTACTGAAGGAAGTCAGATCATACATAGATAGTTTAAAAGGTAAGGAGGAGTGTAGTACACAGGAAAAAATACAATTCTGTGATTACTCACCTGTAGAATTGGTATTATAAGTATACAGTACGTCCTGCTCCAAATAGAATACTTACACTTGGGTAATACTCCGCCAGATGGTGCTGGACTGCAGAGACATCGAAAACAGGCTCCTCCCGGCCCCTCAAACACCCAGGGACCTCCCACAATCCCCAGCATTGAAAAGCAGTTAACGAGAAGCCGGGAGAATTAAAACAAACCCAAACTGGTAACTATAACAATGATAACAATCACCATACAGGGGATCCAAGATAATGCAACAACAAGGGTGGGGTGGAGCAGGACGTACTGTATACTTATAATACCAATTCTACAGGTGAGTAATCACAGAATTGTATTATTCTTAGTATACAGTACGTCCTGCTCCAAATAGAATACTTACACTTGGGACATCCAATAGCAGTGTCGAGAAAGTAGGGTGGGATCCCCCAAAAAGATAACAGCAGACAGTTTAAATCACTGCCGCCTGCAAAACCTTGCGGCCAAAAACAGCATCAGCTGAGGCCCTAACATCAACCTTGTAAAACTTGGAAAAGGTATGAACAGAAGACCAAGTAGCGGCCTTGCAAACTTGTTCAACAGAAGCCTGGTGCTGAAAAGCCCAAGAGGCACCAATCGCACGAGTAGAATGAGCAGTAAGGCAGAAGGGAGGACTCTTCCCCTTAACAGAGTAGGCCTGAATCACAGCCTGACGGATCCATTTGCTAATAGTAGACTTTGCAGGAGCCAAACCCTTCCTAGGACCAGAAGGGACCACAAAAAGAGCATCAGTTTTTCCGAAAGGTGCAGAGCCACCAGAATGCAAAACCCTTTTCCTTAGCATTACTAGGATTAGGGCACAATGAAGGAAGAACAATGTCCTGATTCAAATGAAAAGCAGACACTACCTTAGGCAGAAAATCTGGCTTAAAGCGAAACACCACCTTGTCCTGGTGTCTCTCATAGTAGGGGGGCTGAATGGAAAGCGCCGCCAACTCAGACACATGCCTAACAGAAGTGATAGCCACCAAAAAGACAACTTTGAGAGCATCCTGCATAGGTTCAAAGGGAGCACCCTGCAAGGCTGACAAAACCAAAATCAAATCCCAAACAGGCACCATGGGCTTACTTGGGGGACGCACATGAGACAACCCCTGGAAAAAGGTCCTGATCAGAGAATGCTGAGCAAAGAACTTCTGGAAGAAAACAGACAGGGCAGAAACCTGACCCTTCAGAGTACTGAGTTGGAGCCCCATCTCCAACCCATGCTCCAGGAACTCCAGGATCCTGGGAATAGAGAACACACGACAGGGAAGAGACTTAGACTCACACCAGTCAATGTAGGCACGCCAAACTCTGTAATTAATGAAAGAGGAAGACTTCTTCCTAGCCTTTATCATGGTATCCGCAACTGAGGTAGACAGCCCCTTCTCCATCAAGATGGAGGTTTCAGCTGCCAGGCCGTCAAAGCCAGAGTTTGTAAATTGGGATGGCGTAAGGGGCCCTGAGTGAGCAGATCTGGCACCCTGGGCAGAACGTACTGATCTACTGCCAGCTGCACCACGTCTGCGAACCACACTCTTCTTGGCCACCTGGGAGCCACCAGAATTGCTGGCACCCCTTCCAGAGCAATCTTGCGCAGAACCCTACCCAGCAGGGGGAATGGAGGAAAGACATACAGTCCTGCCATGACATTGCTAGGGCATTCGTGGTCAAGGCCAGAGGATCCTGGGACAGGGAGACAAAGGCTGGGAGCTTGTGATTGTGACGGGATGCAAACAGATCCACATCTGGTTGACCCCAACAGTGACACAGGGATTGGAAAACCCTGTTACAGAGGGACCATTCTCCCTGGCGAGAGGTCCCCCTGCTCAGAGAATCTGCCAGGAGATTTTCTGCCCCCGGAATGTACACAGCTCATATACAGGGAACATTGGCCTCCGCCCAGGTCAGGATCAGAGACATTTCCTGGAGGGCCCTCTTGCTCCGGGTCCCTCCCTGATGATTGATGTAGGCAACTGCCGTCTGGTTGTCTTGGCGCACCTGAACAGGCAGGCCCCGAAGGTGATGAGTCAACTGAGCCAGAACCAACCTGATCGCCCGCAGCTCCAAGACGTTGATAGGTGTGTGGGCCTCCTGAGGGCCCCACCTCCCCTGGAACCGCAGGGACTTTCAGAACCCCCCCCAACCTGACAGACTGTCATCCGTGGTGACAGTCTCCCAGGAGGGGGCCAGAAAGGATCTGCCCCCCAGCAGGTTCCTGGAATTCAGCCACCACGAGAGGGACCGTCTGACCAGGGGGGAAAGAGCACAGACCCGGTCCAGGGACGCTGGGTCCTTGTCCCATACTGAAAGTAGGTGAAGTTGCAGAGGCCTCATGTGAAACTGAGCATAAGGCACAGCCTTGAAGCACGCCACCATCAGGCCCACCAGCTGCATTCCCTGCCTGATGGAGGGATGATGACAAGATAACAGGGACTGGACCTGCGCAAGCAGACCGTCCACCTTCTGTTGAGGGAGAAAAATCCTTGCTTGAACTGTATCCAGAATCATTCCCAGGAAAGGAGTCACCAAGGAGGGGGACAGAGAGGACTTGGGGTAATTGATCACCCAGCCAAATTACTCCAGGGTGGACAGCACCAGCTGAGTATCCAATTCTGCCTGATGTAGAGATTGGGAGGTGATGAGAATGTCGTCCAGATAAGGCAGTACGCGGATGCCCTGAAACCTGATCAGAGACATCACCCCCGCCAGCACCTTGGTGAACACCCTGGGAGCTGAAGTGAGACCAAAGGGCAATGCCGCAAATTGGTAGTGTTGATCCTCCAGAGCGAACCTGAGGAACCTTTGATGACCTGGAAATACAGGAATATGAAGGTAAGCATCTTTGATGTCCACCGAGGTCATGAAATCCCCTGGGCGCAGGGAACTGATGGCAGAGCGCAGAGTTTCCATGCAAAAATGCCTGCTCCTGACAAATTTGTTGAGGATCTTCAAGTCCAGGATGGGCCTGACTGACCCATCTGGGACCTTGCAGATGACCCCCAGCTCCAGGAGGCTTTGTACTGCCTGCACTAGATCCTGAGCTGCCACAGGGTCCTGAGGAATCCGGGATCTGATGAATCTTGGGGGGGGGGGCGGGCAGCAAACTATCTTGTAACCGGAGGACACCACCTCCTTAATCCACCAGTCTGAGACATGAAGCCTCTAGACATGAGCAAAGTGCTGAAGCCGTCCCCCCACCCAGGTGGCCGAGGGCGCCCCATCATGCCTGGGGGGCTTGGGAGAGGACTTAAGCTTAGGGCTCCAGGAGGAGGCAGGACGACCACGTCCTCTGCCCCAACCCCAGAAGTCTCCCCGGGCCCCAGTAAAGGAAACCCCCCTCCCCTGTCTAGCACCACGGTAGGGGGAGGAAAAGGAGCCCTGACCCCGAAAGGGCCGAGACTGCCGCCTGCGCTGGGGTAACCTGCCTCCCTTAGCAAAAAGGTCCAGGCGGTCCCCAAACAGGCGTAGTCCTTTGAATGGAAAACCAGTGAGGGCCTTCTTGGCAGCGTTGTCAGCCGACCAACTGGCGCAGCCAAACCGAGTGGCGTATAGCCACCACAAGGGCAGATGTTCTGGCACACATTCTAATGGTGTCATCCAAGGCAGAGAGGCCAAAATTCACAAAAACATCACAGCTAGAGAGTGCATTAAACACGTCAGCAGGCAAATCATCAGGGGCACCATCAAGGACACTTCTGATCAGGGTCCTAATAGCCACAGTGGTAATGGCCGAGGCACAGACCGGGCGCAGCGGCGTCCCCACACATGCAAAGGCATGGGACGCCAGCTGGTCAATGCGCAGGTCCTCAGCATGCCGCAGGGTATTAGAGTCAGGGGAGTGCATTACAGAGGTGTTAGATAAACCTAGGACCGGGGCATCCACCTCGGGAGGGGATGACCAACACTTTACCACATCAGCAGGAAAGGGATATTTTCTGTCCCAACTCTTAGGTACACCGGGAAGTCTACTGGGACGTTCCTATTCCTTGAACACAAGATTATTGAAATGAGCTTGTTCGGGAAATTCCAAACGTGACTTAGCAGTGTGAAAAAGCTCACCCCCTTTGCCTAGGAGCCGCAACAGGGGGAGAAATGGACAGAACCTCAAATATCTGGGCCAGCAATCTGTCAGTATCATCCGGGGCCCAGGGGTCAGAGCCAGAATCGTCATGACCCCTGGGCCTCTCATCAGATGACCCTGAGTCGGAGAACAGCTCCCCTTCGTCCGAAGGGGTATAGCCACATAAATGCCAAAACTCATCAGTTTCCATAGGGAAAAGAGTGACATCAGGCGTTAAGTGCCGCTTTTTTTTGCAGTGGCCTTACGCGCCAAAGTATTAGCAATTAACTTCTCAACACTAGCCAATCCAGAAGACACATCAGGCTGAGAATCCCCACTTGTATGCAACTCAGTGGGGGTGAGATTTAAGCTTGGGGGAGTAGGTGAAGTGAAACGAGGTGCAGGCCCAGCCACAGGAAGGCCGGATTGCAGCGCAAGCACATGTTGGGCACAAGGTACACAGACCCACGCATTGTCAGCGCTAATAGGGGACCCCCCACAAGCTACACACAACCGGGCTTGTCCCGAAGGAACCCCGGTCACATTATCCCGAGATGCCTCCATATGGTGATTATAACGGCACAATGGGCCGATAGGGATTAATGCTATAAAGCAACCCTGGATGCCCCAATAACCCGCTAGGGAAGTGGGAGTAATTACACTAGGCCTCACAAGTTAACCAACTAATAGAGGACCGGGAGAAGCCAGTGGATTTGCCCGTCTGAAAGACATAAGAAGAGGGGCCGTAAGCAAATATTCAATAAAGATGATAATAAAGCCGCCCGCGAGGGCACTTACGGACCGCGGCAGGTAAAAAACCGTCACGCAGAAGCCAACAAGCAGACAAAATGGCGTCGTTATACCTCGAGGGGTGGGCCCGCACAAGTAATGACGCGGAACGCGCCAGAGACAGGCCCCCCCCCCCCGAAGAGCGCAAAGCCAACACCTGACAAGCAGCCAATGATGGCGCGCCAGCGCCTGAGGTAACGCTGCCGCCAAGCGCGGAACACTGAAGAAACGCGCGCGGCGGCGGCGGCAAATATAAAAAGTAAAGAAAGTCAGCGCGGCGGCTGACACAAGCCATAAGTAATAAGCATAAGCCAATACACGTAATGCATATATACACACACACGTACACAACCCCCCCTTTTTTCCTGAATGCTACAGGGAGAATGAGGGAGGACAGCGGCCATTTAAGATAAGGCCTACCGATAGACAGGGGCAAGGGGCATAGTGCGGGAGGGGCATCCCATAGAGGCTCACCAGGCTTACCATAAGCCTATACCGCCTACCCTTTGGTGGGGGATTGCGGTGGAGCAGCGCTCCTTAAGCACCTAACAGCGGTGCTGCCTACCATCACCCGACCAGCGCAGCCAAGGCTGGGAGGCACATTACAAATGGAACGGGTGGGAATAGTCATACAGGGCCACAGGCTAATAGCCCCGCTCACCTGCGAGAAGAGAGAGCCATATTCTTGACCTTCACAGTCCAGACTGCAGAGAAATTCTGGGGATTGTGGGAGGTCCCTGGGTATTTGAGGGGCCGGGAGAAGCCTGTTTTCGATGTCTCTGCAGTCCAGCGCCATCTGGCGGAGTATTACCCAAGTGTAAGTATTCTATTTAGAGCAGGACGTACTGTATACTAAGAATATATGTCTCTGCAAGAGCTATTTCTGATTTATTGATAGAATAGGCATTTCTTAGCTTACATTTCTGGGTAATGGATGAGCTGGAAAGGGCACGTCCTGGTGCAGCTTTATGAATCATGAACATGCTCTGCTGTGACCAGAGACCGCTATGAATTGCTACGATCACTCACACAAAGAGCACCAAGGGACAGAGTGGCTGTTAGACCACTTTTTGTGTGGTCTTGGAGAAATAGGATTGAAAGGAGGCAAAATTTGGAGGCCTGCTACGGCTTCTCCCTGGCACTGCAAGAAATTGAGGAGATGCACATGGGACAGGCAAGAAGGTGGCCTGCTTGCTGCCTTATTATTGCCAATGAGTTTTCAGTCCCTTTAAAGTGAAAGAAAAGTGGTCCTGCAATACAAAATGAATCCAGGGCTGCCTGGTTCCCTCTCCCTGGGTCCAGATTTAGGGATACCCTGGGGTGTAACCCCTGAGATCGGTGCAGAAACTGATCAATCGATCCAGCTGTGCATGCACAGGCCGTGGCTCTACTATATCTTTAGCCAGGCGTGTACTCGCACCAGGCATTTGTGAATAGCTGGCATGTGTATACCCCCAACTAGAATCTAGCAAGGATGTGGTGTTGGCATGCTCAGTCCTTAGCTGAATGGAAACAAGCATGCTGAGCAGGCTGCACACCTGAGCATATGCCATTAGATCAGGAAGTTTTTATGCCGATCTGATGGGTTTCACACAGCAGGGCATCCCAAATTGTGATGCTCCATGGAGAGATACCGAAGCCTGGTATAGTCAAAATCACAGATTTTGGTCAGCTTTAAGGAGCTGCTGAGCCTTAGGGCCAGACAGTTGTGGTCCCTCTTTTTAGAAATCAAAGTTTGATAGGGTTGTGCCATGGATATTCATTTTCTGTCATCTTACACCAATTAATTTTTATAGTTTTAATTCCAAAGAGGAGGAAAAATACAATTCTGTGAAATACTCACCTGTAGAATTGGTATTATAAGTATACAGTACGTCCTGCTCCAGATATAGTACTTACACTTACCCTCCACCAGATGGCGCTGCACTGCAGAGACATGTAAAACAAGGCTCCTCCCGGCCCCTCAAATACCCGGGACCTCCCACAAATCCCCAGCATTGAAAAGCAGTGAACGATAAGCCGGGAGAATAACCACCCAAAATAGTAACTATAGCAATGATAACAATCACCAAACGGGATCCAAAATAATGCAAAAACCAGGGTGGGGTGGAGCAGGACGTACTGTATACTTATAATACCAATCCTACAGGTGAGTATTTCACAGAATTGTATTATTCTTAGTATACAGTACGTCCTGCTCCAGATATAGTACTTACACTTGGGACATCCAATAGCAGTGCCCATTAAGTAGGGTGGGATCCCCAACAAAAAAGGTAACAGCAGACAGTTTAACCACTGCCGCCTGCAAAACCTTTTGGCCAAAAACAGCATGAGCAGAGGCCCAAACATCAACCTTGTAAAACTTTGAAAAGGTATAAACCAAAGACCAAGTAGCGACCTCGCAAACTTGTTCAACAGAAGCCTGGTGCTGGAAGGCCCAAGAGGCACCAATAGCACGCACAGAATGAGTAGTAAGGTGAAAAGGAGGACCCTCCCCTTAGCAAAAATAGGCCTGAATCAGGGCCTGACGGATCCATTTGCTAATAATAGACTTGGCAGTAGCCAAAACCTGCCTGGGCCCAGAAGGGACCACAAAAAAAGCATCAGTTTTCCTGAAGGACGCAGTGACCACCAGGTAATTCTTCAAACACCTGACCACATCCAAGGAATGCAAAACCCTCTCCTTAGTGTAGCTAGGATTAGGGCACAAAGAAGGAAGAACAATATCTTGATTCAATGAAAGGCAGACACTACCTCAGGTAGAAAATCTGGCTTAAAGCAGAACACCACCTTGTCCTGGTGTCTTCCCCAAGTATGGGGCTGAATAGAAAGAGCCACCAACTCAGACACACGCCTGACCGAAGTAATGGCTACCTGAGACAGCCTTGAGGGTAAGAACAGCCAGAGCAGCATCCTGCATTGGTTCAAAGGGAGCGACCTGCAAGGCAGAAAAACCAAGTTCAAATCCCAAACAGGGACCACAGGTTTACGTGGGGCACGCACATGAGTGACCCCCTGGAAGAAAGGTCTCAATCAAAAAATGCTGAGCAAAAGACTTCTGAAAAAAAAACAGACAGGGCAGAAACCTTACCCTTCAGAACACTGAGTTGGAGTCCCAACTCCAACCCATGCTGTAAGAACTCCAGAACCCTGGGGACTGAAAACGCCCGACAGGGAAGAGACCTAGACTCACACCAGTCAAAGTAGGTACGCCGTACCCTGTAATAGATGGAAGAAGAAGTTTTCTTCCTAGCCTTCACCATGGTATCAACCACCGAGGCGGACAAGCCTTTGTCCATCAAGATGGATGTTTCAGCAGCCAGGCCGACAAGCCAGAGTTTATAAATTGGGATGGTGTAAGGGGCCCTGAGT
This sequence comes from Gastrophryne carolinensis, assembly GCA_027917425.1. Lineage (NCBI taxonomy): Eukaryota > Metazoa > Chordata > Amphibia > Anura > Microhylidae > Gastrophryne > Gastrophryne carolinensis. The sequence continues at coordinate 88,459,682 of CM051240.1, read as the reverse complement.
GAGCAGATCTGGCACCCCTGGCAGAACGTGCTGGGCTACTGCCATCTGCACAACGTCTGTGAACACACCATCTTGGCCGTCTGGGGGCCACCAGAATTGCTGGCACCCCTTCCAGAGTAATCTTGCGCAGAACTCTGCACAACAGGGGGAATGGAGGAAGGACATACAGGAACTAAATGACCTGCCATGACAGTGCTAAAGCATCCGTGGTCAAGGCCAGAGGATCCTGGGACAGGGAGACAAAGGCCGGGAGCTTGTGATTGTGACGGGACACCAACAGATCCACATCTGGTTGGGCCCAAAGGTGTCACAGAGATTGGAATACCCTGTTGCAGAGGGACCATTCTCTCTTGCGAGAGGTCCCCCTGCTCAGAGGGTCTGCCAGCAGATTTTCCACCCCCGGAACGTACACCGCTGATATGCAGGAAACATTTGCCTCCACCCAGGTCAGAATCAGAGACACTTCCTGGAGGGCCCTCTTGCTCCGGGTCCCTCCCTGATGATTGATGTAGGCAACTGCCGTCTGGTTGTCCGAGCGCCAATGAACAGGCAGGCCCTGAAGATGAGTAGTCAAGCGAGCCAGAACTAACCTGATCGCTAGCAGCTCCAAGACATTGATAGATGTGTGGGCCTCCTGAGGGCCCCACCTCCCCTGGAACCGCAGGGACTTCCAAACCCCCCCCCCCCCCCCCAACCTGATAGACTGGCATCCGTGGTGACCGTCTCCCAGGAAGGGGCAAGAAAGGATCTGCCCCCCAACAGGTTCCTTGAGTCCATCCACCACAAGAGGGACCTCCTGACCAGGGGGGAAGCACACAGACCCTGTCCAGGGATGCTGTGTCCTTGTCCCATACAGACAATAGGTGAAGTTGCTGAGGCCTCAAGTGGAACTGAGCATAAGGGATCGCTTCGAAGCACGCTACCATCAGGCCCACCAGCTGCATCCCCTGCCTGATGGAGGGATAGGGACAAGCTAGGAGGGACTGAGCCTGTGCAATCAGACTGTCCACCTTCTGCTGAGGAAGGAAGATCCTTGCCTGAACTGTATCCAGATTCATTCCTAGGAATGAAGTTACCAAGGAAGGGGACAGTGAGGACTTGGGGTGGTTGATCACCCAACCAAATGACTCCAGAATGGGAACCACCAGCTGAGTATCCAACTCTGCCTGATGTAGAGACTGGGAAGTGAAGAGATAGGGAAGCACGCTGACACACTGACATCTGAGTAGAGACATCACACCAGCCAGCACCTTGGTGAACACCCTGGGAGCTGAAGTGAGGCCGAAGGGCAAGACCACAAATTGGTAATGTTGATCCATCATAGCGAACCTGAGGGACTTCTGATGACCTGGGAACACAGGAATATGAAAGTAAGCATCTATGATGTCCACAGAAGTCATGAAATCCCCTTGGCGCAGGGAACTGATGGCAGAGCGCAGAGTCTCCATGCGAAAGTGCCTGCCCCTGACAAAACTTGTTGAGCATCTTCAAGTCCAAGATGGGCCTAACAGAACCATACTTTTTTGGGTACTGTGAATAGGGTGGAATAAAAGCCCTTGCCTTTTTCTCTTAAAGGCACCTGACAGATGGCCCCCAGCTCCAGGAGGCCTTGCACTGCTTGCACTAGCTCCTGAGCTGACACAGGTTCCTGAGGAATCCGGGACCTGATGAATCTTGAAGGGGGATCGGCAGCAAACTTGTAACCGGAGGACACTACCTCCTGAATTCACCGGTCTGAGACATGAATCCTGCAGTCCTGAACGAAGTGCTGCAGCTGTCCCCCCACCCGGATGGGTGAGGGCGCCCCATCATGCCTGAGGGAGCTTGGGAGAGGATTTAGCTTTTGGGACCCCAGGAGGAGCCAGGACGTCCACGTCCTCTGCCTCTACCACAGAAATCTCCCCTGGCCCCAGGGAAGGATATCCCCCCTTCCCAGTCTTGCATCACGGTAAGGGGAGGAGAAGGAACGCTGACCCCTAAAAGGGCCGAGGTTGCCGCCTGCGCCGGGGTAACCCACCTCCCTTAGCAAGAAGGTCCAGGCGGTCTCCAAACAAACGCAGTCCTTTAAAAGGGAAAACCAGTGAGGGCCTTCTTGGCAGCATTGTCAGCGGCCCACTAGCGCAGCCAAACCGAGCGTCGCATAGCCACCACGTGGGCAGAAGTTCTGGCACACATTCTGATGGTGTCATCCAATTCTGACAGGACAAATTTTACAACAACATCACAACTAGAGAGTGTATTAAACACCTCACAAGGCAAATCATCAGGGGCACTATCAAGCATATTTCTGATAAGGGTTCTAGTGGCCACAGCAGTAACAGCAGAGGCACCGACCGGGCGCAGCGCCGTCCCCGCACATGTAAAGCCGTGGGAGGCCAGCTGGTCAATGCGCCGGTCCTCAGCATCCCGCAGGGTAGTAGAATCAGGGGAATGCATGACAGAGGTGTTAGATAGCCCCAGGATCGGGGCATCCACCTCGAGGGGGGGGGGGGGATGACCAACATTTAACCACCTCAGCAGGAAAGGGATACTTCCTATCCCAAATCTTTGGAGCCCCGGGAAGTTACTGGGGCGCTCCCATTCCTTGAGCACAAGGTTATGGAAATGTGCCTGCTCCGGAAATTCCAAACGTGATTTTGCTGTATGGAAAAGCTCCCCTCTTTGCCTGGGAGCCTCAACAGGGAGAGAGATAGACAGAACCTCAAGGTCTGGGTCAATAATCTGTCAGTGTCATCTGGGGCCCAGGGGTCAGAGCCAGAATTGTCATGACCCCTTGGTCTCTCATCAGATGAGCCTGAATCAGAAAAGAGCTCCCCTTCATCAGACGGGGTATAGCCACACAGATTCATAAACTCCTCGGTTCCCATAGAGAAAACAGTAACATTAGGCATCAAGTGCTGCTTCTTACCAGGGCCCTTACGCGCTATTCACAATAATCTGTTCAACAATAGCCAGTCTAGAAGACACATCAGGCTGAGAATCCCCACTAGTGTGCAACTCAACAAGAGTGAGATTTAAGCTTGGGGGAGTAGGTAAAGTGAAACGAGGTGCAGCCACTGGCAGGCCAGATTGCAATGCAAGCACCTGCTCAGCACAGGGTATACAGACCCGTGCCTTGTCAGCGTCAGCACGAGGCTGCCCACACGCTACACACAGCCGGTCTTGTCCCAAAGGGACCCCGGTAACCTATCCTGGGATGCCTCCATATGGTGATTATTAGGCACAATATGCCAGTAGGGATTTACGCTATAAGCAACCCTGGATGCCCCAATGACCCGCTAGGGAAGTGGGAGTAATTATACAAGGCCCAACTATCAATTACACCGGGCCGGGAGAAGTCAATGGCTTCACCCGTCTGCAAGACACAGTGGGAAGAAGGGGTGTCAGAACCAAACACACTACAATGAGTATAAAACTGCCCGCGAGGGCACTTAAGGACCGCGGTAAGTATAACCGCCACACGCGCGCTGACAAAATGGCGCCGAGAGCACCTCGAAGGGCGGGCCAGAGCGGGCCGTGATGCAGGGCGCGCCAAGCCAGGCCCCGCCCCCCCAAAGAGCGCGAAGCCCACAGACAAGCAGCCAATGATAACACAGAAGCGTCTGAGGTAACGCCGCCGCCCGGCGCGAACATCCAAATGAAGGAAAAGACGCGCGCGGCGGCATTTGCAATAGTAAAAAAGACACCACATATACTAGTCAAAAGACATGACAAAACGCTGTATGCACGAATCACGCTACACGCTCACCCCCCCCCTTCTTTCCCTCCCGAAGGCTACAGGGAGAATTAGGGAGGATGGTGGCCCTCTGTACAGGACCCACCGCTGCACAGGGCATGGGGCAATAAGGCGGGAGGGGCATCCATAAAGGCTCACCATCAGCCTATATCGCCTACCCTTTGGTGGGGGATTGCGGTGGAGCAGTGCTCCTCAAGCACACATGGTGCTGCCTACCTTCACCCGACCAGCGCAGCCCAGGCTGGGAGGCACATCAAACGAGGAACGGGTGGGAATAGTCCAACAGGGCCGCAGGCTAATAGCCCCGCTCACCTGCGAGAGAGTGATAATTTCATGTCTTCGCAGTAAGCACTGCAGAGAAATCTGTGGATTTGTGGGAGGTCCCGGGTATTTGAGGGGCCGGGAGGAGCCTGTTTTACATGTCTCTGCAGTGCAGCGCCATCTGGCGGAGGATTTCCCAAGTGTAAGTACTATATCTGGAGCAGGACGTACTGTATACTAAAAATATTGTTCCACCATTCTGTTTAATCCAATCACATCCTCAATCGAGATATTAGGATGCTTGGTAAAAGACCATTGCAGTGGATGGCCAGTGTAATGGTGTAAGAACAAACATGACTAAGGAAGGTATTTATAGGCAACACAAGAGCATTTTTTTCTTTCAAGCATTTCAGCACCTGTACCAATATTGCTGTTCAAGATTATGGATGAAAGGGGGACATAAAAAAGGAAGGAAAAGAAATAGAATTGTTAAGCAGCCATTTTTTAACATTAAAGGTAAAAGTGATCAAGAGAATTTTGCTATAGGCAACCTGTCATTAGTTAGATTTGAAGACAAGACATTTCTAAAGATATAAGACTTGAATACGGATTACTTACAGCACTGGTGCGCTCTTGTGAATAGGTTGTAGCCCAGTAGATTGCATAAAAACAGCCGGCCAACACACCAATTACAATGATATTTAAAAACAAGCGCAAGGCGTAGATTCCAAAGACCTCTCTGCGCGTCCGTTTCTCTTTCCTTAGACGTATTCTTTCTTCAGCCAAGTCAGTCTGTAAGAAGAAAAAAAAAAAAAGCACCTTGTGTACCGGCTCTACCATGAGGGAGGCGGACATTTCAGCAGCAACAAAGAATTATATTTATTTAGATATGGTCTTCCTTTTTATTAAGATTTTAATAACCATTTTATTGTCTGTGTGGTCATTTCTCGCTTTGACACATCTTAAAATGGACAACTGCTACATATTTTTCTTTAGTTGTGATAAATGAATATAGGATTACCATACACACCTTATAAGATGGCATGTAACAAGGATATACACACCTAGAAGGCTTAAATTCACAGAAAGACCAAGCTAAACTATTTTTAGGGAAGACAATGGCCACTGGCAAATACATGGACACTTTTCAGTACCATGTGCCTTGTATGGGCTGGTGGAGTTAAAAAGCCGTGAAGATTTTTGGGAACACTATCGTAAGACAGGGGGAATTGAACGTTGGTAGGGTTTAACCCCAGATCCTGAAGGGTATGGATCCGTATATGATCTAAATGTGTCCTTCTCGCAAGGAAGAAATATATGGATCCTGGGAATTGTACTGTATTACTGTGGGAAAAAGCAAAAGCCCCCTTCGAGTTAAAGCCAGTGAGGCCGATTTTTCATCTGCACTGAAGATAGGTGAAGGGGATCCGTCGACGGACATGTACACCAAAGAACATATGACTTACACAGTATCCAGGGCTTGCAGGAAAAACAGAGGAGATTGAGATTATCTCAGGCAAGTGCCATGGAGCACCATGAGGCTCCATCAAAAACTTCCCTCTTTTCATAGTGAATTCCCAGGTAACATAACCAAAATGGGTTTGTGGCTAACACTTTCCCTCTTTGTAATACTGAGGATCCTGATCAGGGAGGAGCCTGTAAATCCTTCAGATGCCCGCAAGCCCCCCCCCCCCCCAAGAAAGTGCCCCCAGTGAAGGCAAGAGAGCCAAGGATCTGTTGAGGGAGGTGTAGCTAATATGTGCATTATACCAACTGTATTGTTATCAGAGATCAGGGTGATGGCTTTTGTCACAACTATGCTGATGTCCAGGGATGTTTCAATAACAATCTCCTGTTTCTCTGATTCGCCACCGGGACATAGCAACTAAGCTGTAGGAATGGGGCAGTAGGCATGTCCCAAAGGGTAAAAGTCCAACAGGGTAGAGTAAAGGCTGGCCTCGCAGATGTCCCATAATTTAGATGAAGCCATTTAGATGTCCTTTAAAAGAAAAGCAGGGCTATTAGTCGGGGCATCCCGCTCATACTGAATAAAAGAAAATAATTTGGGATAAACTGGAAAACAAAAAAAGAAAGTTATGGAGCAAGACAAACCCGACAAAGGGCCTTGGGCTACAAAATACCTGTGCAGCAGCCCTACCTAGAAACCCCATTATGGCTAAAATTAGTTATAGTGGTGTCCCTCCAGAAAGGTTTAGGGCAGGTTTCCGGGCAAGCCATGGAGGAGATGGATGGGCCTTAGAAGCAACTCACAGTGTTATTATTAGCGTGGGAACTTTGAAGCTCAATCTGGTAAATTTGTATACAGGACTGGGACAGCGGGGGCAGGCCTGCCCTTAGTCGGGCCATTGCTGCGCAAGTGACAGGCCATTATATAAGCAGTCTACACCCTTTACTTGATAGATCAGATTTTTGCCTGGGCCCCCCATGGTACAAGGCATGCAAGAGGGCAATTCGGCAAATGACTATGTGCAAATGAGTAACTGACTATACAATTAGAGGTTTGTTTTTTGCTGAGCTACCTACAGCCCTGCCACAGAAACAAAAGGGAAATGTGAAATAAATGGTTAGTGGGAGTAACTATTGTGGGGTGGGCCAACAACACAATTCCAGGCAATCTTGCCCTCCCCCACCTACACTCTCTAAAGGAACACTTTCCACGGAACAACTAGCGAACAAATAACCGCTAAAGCAAACGCAAACAATCGATAAGTGATCTGTGGAAATGCTGTCTCGAATCAAGTGATCAATGAGAATTTCCTCGTTGGTCGGGTGTCTTATCGTTTTGGCTGACATAAACTGGCTGACAATGTGGAAAGAAAAATCATCTATGAATGGGACTATGCAATACCTTAAATGCAAAATAACTTAAAACTTTAAGCCCACACCCTTTTCCTAGCTTATGGGTGTGGGTCCAGCCCTGGCTGCATTGAAACAGGCTCGGGGAGTGGGGGGGCATCCAGATTGCTGGAGCCTCCCTTGTGCATCGCATCCTGCAACCCTTACCTTGTGCTCTATTGGAAATGCAGCCCCATGATTGACCGCTGCGGTCGCTGGTCCCAGGGTCCCCAGAGTGACGCTGACCCACGTGACCGGTGGCAGCCAATAGCAGGGCTGCATTTCTGGATGAGGACTGCAGGTGTTGGGGGGGCGATGTAAGAGGGGGGCTCCAGCAATCTAGATGCCCCCCTCCCAGCCTGTCTTAATGTGGCCGAGGCCAGACCCACACCCATGGGTGTGGATCTGCTTTAAATTAAGTACAATCACTTTAACAAACATTTGCTGAAAAATCTTAATTTGATCATTCACGATTCATGATCGTTTTAGTTCCTAATCGTACCGTGTAACTGTATAATAACCTAGCTGAATATATTCAAGGGACCCATTCAGCCACTTGTGGAGGAAATACGGTTTAGTAATTTATTTTTTGCTTTCCACAGTGGAACTGTTTAAACAGTTCTTCTGATCATGTGTAACATTCACCCTTTGTTTGGGCAGTCATTGTTCTCTCAAAGGTCAGAGCACAGCTCTCTTCTCTGGGGAATCCAACAGTGTGAATAGGAGGTTGTTGATAACTCAAGAAGAATATGTAACCATGACTAACAGAAAAAAAAGACACAATGACATCAGACAACTTACTTTTAACTCTTGCAGCAGACTGCTGTGCTTTAGACGTCCACACGCCTGGTCGGTGATACAGAAATCCCAGCCAGCAAATATTTTATTACAGTAACTCTGAAAGCGGTCTTTATCATGCACCAGGCTTTGCTTAAAACCTTCCACTGCTCTAAAAGTTGTAATAATAAACAGTCTGACAAACTATAAACCATATATTGCACATTTAGCAAGAGAAAAAGAAAAATGGTCTTACCTTTTCACAATCCAGATGATACTTAGGAGTAAATAGGCAAACGTGACCATGATGTAGGCAAGGGGCACGTTATAACGGAAGATATAAACAGTGACAGTGTCTATGGTGTAATACCCATAGAAAAGATAAGTCATTTCCAGAAAACCCTAATAAAACACAACATTGAAAATTATTCAAGATATTAAATCTATTTACAAAATAAAAACTTTTGCTACTGAAAAAGGATGCAGTACAGTGTGTGCAAAATATCAGTTATATGATGCAAACAACCTATCATCAAAAAGGGACAGAGATGACTATGGGAGGCAGCTGCTACCACGCTCATGGTAGAAAGGGGCCCAGTGCAAGCTGCCTCCATTCATAGGAATAGCAGGGCTGGTTATGCTTCTTATGTTTTAGTTTAAATAATTGGTTGTTCAGTGGTGGGATTGGGGCAGTGACACAATTTGTGCTGCCTTATTCTCTTCTGAATAAGAGTCTACCTTATATGTTTCCCACACCCTGTACATACAGATTGCTCACATTAAAAATACCATTTTGTGAATACTCACCTGTAAAATGGGTATTATAAGTATGTCACACACCCCACTTCAAACATTAATAATTACACTAGGGTTAACGCACCGCTAGGTGGCAGCATTGCAGAGAACTCTCCAAAAACTTCAACAGGCCCCTCCCGGTCTATACATACCTGGTACCTCCCAAGAACCTCCCAGTATTAGAACAGCAGTAAGACAAGGTACCAGACCAACAATGTAACCCTCAACGTAAAGAACTAAACTTCACCAAATAAAGAGCCAGGATACCGAAAAGGGCGGGTGAAGTGGGGTGTGTGACATACTTATAATACCCATTTTACAGGTGAGTATTCACAAAATGGTATTATTCTAAGTATGTCACACACCCCACTTCAAACATTAATAATTACACTAGGGACATCCAACAGCAGTGTCCAGAAAAGGGTGGGTATCCGAACAGGCAATAACGCAGAAAAAACTCAAACCACTGCAGCCTGCAAAACCTTACGGCCAAAAACAGCATCCGCTGAAGCCCGCACATCAACCTTATAGAACTTAGAAAAGGTATGAACCGAAGACCAAGTTGCAGCCTTACACACTTGTTCAACCGAAGCCTGGTGCTGAAAAGCCCAGGACACACCAACCGCACGAGTAGAGTGAGCAGTAACTCGGAAAGGAGGATCCTTCCCCTTAGCCGAATAAGCACCAACAATGGCCTGACGAATCCATTTACTAATGGAAGATTTGGCCGGAGCCAAACCCTTCCTAGGCCCACATGGCACAACAAAAAAGGCATCAGTCTTACGAAAAGAAGACGTAGCACGTAGATAGTACCTGACACAACGTACCACATCCAAGCAGTGCAAAGCACTCTCCTTGACATTCTTAGGCTTAGGACACAAAGAAGGAAGAACAATGTCCTGGTTAAGATGAAAAGCAGAGACCACTTTAGGGAGAAAATCTGACTTGTAACGAAAAACCACTTTGTCCTGATGATCCTCAAAATAAGGAGCCTGAATAGACAAAGCTGCCAGCTCTGAAACACGCCGAACCGAAGTGATGGCCACCAGAAAGGCAACCTTCTGAGTAAGAATGGACAAAGCAACATCCCGCAAAGGCTCAAAAGGAGGAGCCTTAAGAGCAGAAAGAACCAAATTCAAATCCCACACTGGGAGCAAAGGCTTCCTAGGAGGCCGCACATGCGAAACCCCCTGGAAAAAAGTCTTGACCAAGGAATGACTAGCAAAAGATTTCTGGAAAAAAATAGACAAGGCAGAAACCTGCCCCTTCAAGGTACTCAGCTGAAGACCGGAGTCCAGCCCCGACTGAAGAAACTCCAAAATCCTAGACACAGAAAAGACCCGGCAAGGCAAAGACCTAGCCTCACACCAATCAATATAAGATCTCCAATACCTGTAATAGATGGAAGAAGAAGATCTCTTCCTGGCACTAATAAGAGTCTGAATGACCGCATCCGAAAGACCCTCCTCCTTTAAGATGGAGGTTTCAGCAGCCAAGCCGTCAAAGCCAGCGTTTGTAAACTGGGGTAACATAGTTGACCCTGAGTGAGAAGATCTGGCCGAAGAGGCAGATCGAACTGATCTACGGCCAGACGAACGATGTCCGCGAACCACACCCGCCTTGGCCACCTTGGAGCCACGAGAATGGCGGGAACTCCCTCCAGAACCAACTTTCGCAGAACCCTGCCTAGAATGGGAATCGGAGGAAACAGATAAAGAAACCCCAGGTCCCTCCAGCTCAGGGTCATGGCATCCACCGCCAGAGCCAGAGGGTCCCGGGACAGGGACACAAAGGACGGAAGCTTGTGATTGTGACGAGAGGCAAACAGATCCACCTCCGGTGTCCCCCACCGGAGACAAAGTGACCGAAACACCTGGGGATGGAGAGACCACTCCCCCCGACGGGACGCACACCGGCTCAGAAAATCCGCCTCTGTGTTTTCCACTCCCGGAATGTAAACTGCCGAGATGCAAGGGACATGAGTCTCCGCCCAGACCAAAATCAGAGACACCTCCCTGTGGGCACCCAGACTGCGAGTCCCTCCTTGGTGATTGATGTAAGCAACCGCCGTCTGATTGTCTGAGCGAACCTGAACCGGCAAACCTTGTAATTGATGCGTCAAGCGAGACAGAACCAACCTGATGGCTCGCAATTCCAGAACATTGATGGGCAAGTGGGCCTCCTGAGGGTCCCACTGCCCCTGAAACCGAAGATCCTTCCAAAAACCTCCCCAGCCTGACAAACTGGCATCCGTGGTGACAGTTTCCCAAAGTGGAGTCAGAAACGACCTGCCCTTCAGAAGGTTGTCCGAGACCAACCACCACAGAAGGGACTGCCGAACCCGAGGGGACAACCGGAAGGACCGATCCAACGACCCCGGACACCGGTTCCAAGACGCCAAAAGATGAAGTTGAAGAGTCCTCGTATGAAACTGAGCAAAGGGAACTGCCTCGAACGAGGCCACCATCAACCCCACCAGTCTCATCCCCAGACGAATGGACGGATGAGGATGGGAGAGGAGCAGCTGGACCAATTCCTGAATCATCAGAACCTTGGCCTGAGGAAGAAACACTCTGTGCAGGCAGGAGTCCAGCGACATCCCCAGAAAGGTCACCACCCTGGCCGGAACCAGCGAGGACTTGGGGTAATTGATCACCCAGCCGAACCTCTCCAACATAGACACCACCGTGCTGGTGTCCCCCTCTGCTTGACTGAAGGAAGGAGCCACGATGAGAAGATCGTCCAGGTAAGGCACAATGCGAATCCCCTGAGCTCTGAGCAGGGCCATCACCCCCGCCAACACCTTGGTGAACACTCTCGGAGCAGAGGTGAGGCCGAATGGAAGAGCCAAACTGAAAATGCCGATCCCCCACCACGAAACGAAGAAACCGCTGATGAGCAGGAAAGATCGGCACGTGCAGGTACGCATCCTTGATGTCTATGGACGTCATAAAATCCCCCTGCCGAAGCGAACCGATCACAGACCACAGGGTTTCCATGCGAAACTTCCGAGGACGAATAAACCTGTTGAGAAACTTCAAATCCAGAATAGGACGGAAGGACCCGTCCTTTTTGGGAACCGTGAAGAGATTGGAGTAAAACCCGCGCCCCACCTCTGAAGGAGGAACCGGGCAAATGACAGCTAAATCTAGAAGATTCCTTACTGCCGCCAGGAGCCCCTGCGCGGCCAAAGGATCCAAAGACACCCGAGACCTGAAGAACCTTGGAGGAGGACGGGACTCGAACTCCAACTTGTAACCGGCCGAAACCACCTCCCGGATCCATCTGTCCGGGACCTCCTGGTCCCACACCCGGGAGAAAAGTTGCAACCGTCCCCCCACCCGAACGGGTGAGGGCGCCCCCTCATTGCTGGGTGGGCTTGGCAGCCGACTTGGGCTTGGCACCCCAGACGCGAGTGGGGCGGCCACGGCCTCTGCCCCTATTCCAACTGGCGCCCCTGGGGGCCAAGGAGCCCGCACCTCTACCGGCTCAGACTCCCCGAAAGGACGGATTGAACGAGACCATCCCCCGAAAGGAACGGCGAAATTTCTTGCGCTGAGGTAACTTACCTCCCTTGGCAACAGAATCCAGCCTCTCACCAAAAAGCCTCAAACCCAAAAAGGGCAGAGCCGTGAGCGATCTTTTAGAATTAAAATCGGCCGTCCACTGTCTCAACCACACACAGCGCCGGATAGCCACCAGCAAGGCAGTAGCCCTGCCACACATCAGCATGGCATCCTCCTGAGCGGCCAGGATAAAAGACAAAAAGGCATCGCAGCGCTTAAGCCCAAGGGACTCATCACTGGTGGGCTCGAGATCCACCCCCAAGTCCCTGACAATAGACCTGACAGCAAAAGTCAAAAGAGCCGAAGCACAGACAGGCCTTAACACCGAACCCGCACATACAAAACCATGACGGGCAAGCTGATCAACCCGGCGATCCTCGCCGTCCCTGAGCGAAGTCGTGTCAGGGGAATGCACGACCGCCGTGTTGGACAGTCCCAGGACCGGAGTATCTACCTCAGGGGGAACAGACCAACGCTTCATCAATTCCGCCGGAAAGGGATACTTCCTATCCCAGCTAGACGGCACACCAACAAGACGTGTAGGTTGCTCCCATTGCTTGAAAACAATTTCTTCAAAATGCTGTTGGCTGGGAAACTCCAGACTCTGCTTGGACACCCCAAAAAGCTGACCCTTAGGCCTAGGAGCAACCACCGGAGGCTCCAAATCCAAAACCTCAAACATCTGGCTCAGAATGGTAGAGGAATCGAGAGGGAGGCCATCAGCCTGATCCCCCTCAGAACCCAGCAACTGCTGAACATCAGAATCTTCTTCCTCAATGAGCTCACCTTCTTCACGGGGACGATCCGACCAATCCAGATCTCCCACCACTTCCTCATCTGAATCCGGCGGAGGCGGAGACAGATGCTTCCGCTTAGCTGAAGCCTTCTGAGCGGCTATAGCAGAAAACCTCTTCTCAAGGCTGGTCAAGCGGGCACATACATCAGACTGCGAATCCCCGCCCAGGACAACGTCACACGGGGTCCGGAATAAGCGAGGGGGAGAGGGAGATGGCGCGGCTGAAGAAGTGCTAGGCACCGGAGTACTGGACTGCCGTGCAATGTTCTGCTGTGCACAAGGGATACACAAAATGACATCATCTCCCTGGAGCGGAGTCCCACAACCCCCGCACACCTTGGATTGTCCCGAAGAACCATTCCCGGTATCTGTGGCAGCCCCCATGTGGTGAATTTTATGGTATTCGCAGAACCCAGGGATTTATGCGGTACGCGACCCGGGATGCCCCTTAATAACCTAACAATTGTCTAAAGATAGTCACAAGATCCTGACCCAGGGGAATAGCATAAGACCCTTATAAAAATATATAAAGATATATATATATATATATATATATATATATATATATATATATATATATATATACGGGATCCCAGGATCTGAAAGACACAAGGGGAGAGGGACAGGCGTCAATCCAGCACCATAATACCAAAAACCAACATACATACAAAACCCCCCTTACACCCCCCCCCCCTCATTAACCAGAGACACAGGAAATGGTTAATACAAACCAACACATTAAAGATGTGCCGGAGCGGGGAGGAAGGAGGAGGAGGAGGAGAGGACGCAATCCGAGGGGCCAGGCCAAGCTCAATGTGAGAGAGAGAAACTGCGCAGCTAGGCACCGCAGAAGATGGCGGCCCGCAAGACAGCGCAGAGACCTGAGGGAGGAGAAGAAAAGCTCCGGGAGCGCGGGAGCCGAGAAGGCCCCGCCCCTCCGGGACATCCAATCAGTGCGCGGCCCGCGCGCGCGCGACCCCGCCCCCTGGCAGCGTCATCGTCTGCCGGCGGAGACCGCGCTCAGACCTCGAGACGGGACCGGCGGAGCAAACCGCCGGTTCCCAAGTGCGCACCAGACACAGACCCACACACTGATCCTCTGATTCCCCCCCCTGTGCAGACCGGACCCGCAGGCTGCAAGCGCCGAACACGGCGCTCAGCCACAGGCGGGACCGCGGCGCAGCGCGCCGCGAGGCCCCGCCCCCCCCGGCTCCTAAGGGGAGAGAACCAGAGGCACAGACAGGGGGACAAGAGGGACACCCAGGCAAATCTTACAATAAAAATAGCCACAGTAAACCGCGAAAAGCCTCACAATGTAGCAGCGCAGCAGCCACACTCACACAGCATGTCACCGTCCCAAGCGCGCCCCACACCCCGGAATGTGAAACAACAATATCCCAGGGCTAGGCACATCCTGACCGCTAACCTCCTATAAAATGGGGCATCCCACATCCGGATCACCACTCCGGGAATCCCGCTATGCCCCGCAATGAAGGGTCGAGCGGAGGAGCTAATCTCCTAGGCACCAATGGTGCCGGCTACCTCTTTGCCCGGCCTACAGCCGAAGCTGGGAGGCTGCCATTAAATAGTATACTCTCAAACAAGAGCCGGGCAGAAATAGACCACGGGGGGGGGGGCCGGGGGGACTTCTTTCTTCTGTCTTGTCGCCACCTTGCAGAGAACAACACTGGGAGGTTCTTGGGAGGTACCAGGTATGTATAGACCGGGAGGGGCCTGTTGAAGTTTTTGGAGAGTTCTCTGCAATGCTGCCACCTAGCGGTGCGTTAACCCTAGTGTAATTATTAATGTTTGAAGTGGGGTGTGTGACATACTTAGAATAATCATCCTACCTGCATTTACCTCATGTTATGAGCCTTTAAACATCCAAGATGGCGGCTCATTGAACATCAGGCAGCCTGCAAACAGGAAGTGCCTTCTGACTGTGCCGCTCTGCATTCTGGGATCGCTGACCTTTTCCTGACCCCAGCTCTGCTCTGTTTGAGCAAAGCACAGCTATTACCCACCCCCTGTACTTTATCCCACTCTCCTCTCCTCAGTAAGTGTGATGCTTCTGAGTCAAGATGGCAGCGCCCATATCCTAGAGTCCTGAACAGTGTTGCAGCCCAGTGGGGGAAAGAATTATAAGTAAGTGACTAAAAACTTAAAATATATTAAATTTTAGATGCTTGGGAATCGTTTTATAAGGGTTTGGGCTTTTCAATAAATCATGGTGATGGTCCGGTTTAACTCCCCTCCCAGAGCCCACCCAGCTGCATCTGATGTGCAGAGAGGAACACCGGGAGTGATGTCATTTGCATGTGAAAAAATGCTGCCAAGCGCTGCCTAAAGTGAACCTCCAGTCAAGAAAACAAAGTATAATAATTTGCTTCCCTAAAGCTCCCCTTTGATGATCAGTGGTGTATGCTGCTTAAGAGGGACAGATGTTGTGGAATAGCTGTGCTCCTAGAATTACATGGGAACCACCATCTTGGATCAAACCTAAGGGCCCAGATTTTTCACAAACAGGTCTGTCAGAATGGTGGCAAGATGGTTGCTCCCATGCAGTTCAATAGCATAGAATCTCCCTGCTATGCTACAACATCTGATTAGGCTTGAGACCGCTCAAATATATTATATCACCGATTGCGAGATACGGGGTTTAGGGGAGCAATTTACCAAACGTTGATTTTTTGACTGGAGGGCGGCTTTAAAAGCAGCTGGACAGCTAGATGTACAGATGTAGATGTAACTCCAGGTCAGGTATTAAAAAAAAGAAAATTTCAAACTTTACAGTGAGGGAGCACATTGCTCTTTGAAGATGTTTGGGACAATGGGCAACCACAGGTGAGGTCTATTTTAACTTGTACTCATGATGTTAAAAGATAAAATATTTTAATGGTATTCTTTTGTAATAAATTAAAAGATAAGGTGCTACTGGTCGCCCCCATCCCCACTGGCTATGTGCATTGGAGTACAGCAAGGCAAGATCAGCATTACCATTCAACTCTTGCTCAGTGTGTTGCAATCTAAACAAATCAAGATTAGTAACCCCACCAGGATACACACTACCCCTTACTGCTCTTCTAGTATGGGTACAGCCATATTGGATTCAGTTACACCAGAAGGATATTCAGCTATACCTCCAGCAGAGGTAGTTGAAAAATCAACAGTCACTGAATTTAAACATGCCTGGGATAAGCACACATCTATCCTAAGATAAAGAGTACATACAGTATACACATAAGGGCAGACTAGATGGACCGTATGCTCTCCTTCTGCCGTCAACCTTCTATGTTTCTATAGTCATTGATGTAATAGATGTTTTACTGAAGCGGCAACTTACCGTTCCAGAAAGAAAATCAATAATATTATTGTAAAAGTATAGAAGCCCTCTGCTAACTGGCAAATATGCTGTACATTCAGAATCTGTAAAGAAGAACATAAAACACATCGTAAACACAGAGAAGTATAAGACTCCCAACTCCAACCCGCTTGAGGCATTTCTATTACTTAAAATGTACTAATTTCATAGTAGGGAAGCTTGGGTCAAAAAAGTGCTATTGCCATGTTCCCCTTTTACTGTGCACAGGCACCTTGATCGGTCGGTCACTTACCTGCAGCAGATGGAAGGACTTGGCTGCTGTTAAATACCCCCTGCTTAGAGATGGCAACTGGCAGAGTTGTAAAGCAAAACATGAGAAGAAATATGATGAAATTCAGCAACACCAAAAACCTCAGAAATGAGAAGTAGGACCCAATGCCTGTACCAAATTTTCCTAAAAAGAAAAACATCATCAGCATGGCAAATTGGCAGCCTTTATTCAGTCTATTTTAGATTTCCTAAGTCCTAAATAACTCTGCCCCTTCTGCAGGGCCTCCTCATCCCTCAAAAAGTTGACTTAGACCATTGGTCCCCAACCTGTGGCTCTGGAGCAACATGTGGCTTGCGGACCCTTGTTCTGTGGCTTGCGAACCCTTGTTCTGTGGCTTGAGGCATGTCTGGGATTAATGTGTTGCACAGGTGGACAAGTGTGCAAGCTAATCTGTATTTGCAGCTTCCACTAGCACAGTTCCCACTCTGAGTGTTGTGCTGGAAGCTGCAGGCAAACCAACTGGAACGCCAACAAATATTCCATTGAACCTTTTATAAAAGGGTCAGCTTCTATAGAAGCAAATATTGTATTGGGTAAGGGGGATTTGTGCAGTGCCTAATATCTTCACGTTGAATGTGGCTCAAGACTCAAGGTGATAAATGTGGCATCCAAGGTAAGAAAGGTTCATGGACACCTGACCTAGGTCTTCTTTTCTGCCCTTACTTGTATGTTCTCGCTATCTTAGGATAGATGTATGCACATGTTTAAATTCATGTACTACCACTGCCAGAAGTTTGGTCCATGCATCTACAATGTAAAAAATGTTGCTTCTGATCTTCATTTGACTAGCCTCAGGTTGTGCCACCTTGTTCTATCATTTAAGGGATTTTGCAGGAAAAAAATACAATTTTGTGATTACTCACCTGTAGAATTGATATTATGAGTATACATCCCGTCCCGTTCCGAAAGATATCCTTACTCATGGGTTAATCATCTTCAGATGTCACGTGACTGCAGAGCAAAAAAAGCAGCCCCTCCCAGCCCATATATACCGAGGCACCTCCCACAGAACCCCAGTATTTAAAAAGCAGTTAACAAAAGCCGGGAGAAAATAACCAACAATCACCATAAAGAGGTAACAAGAACAACAAGGGTGGGGCGGAACGGGACGGGATGTACACTCATAATATCAATTCTACAGGTGAGTAACCACAGAATTGTATTATTCTTAGTGTACATCCCGTCCCGTTCCGAAAGATATCCTTACTCATGGGACATCCAATAGCAGTGTCCGTAAGGTAGGGTAGGATCCCCAAAAGCAACAGCAAGCAGTCTAAACCACTGCCGCCTGCAGAACTTTGCAGCCAAAAGCAGCATCAGCTGAGGCCTTAACATCAACCTTGTAAAACTTAGAAAAAGTATGAACAGAAGACCAAGTTACAGCCTTGCAAACTTGTTCAACAGAAGCTTGGTGCTGAAAAGCCCAAGAGGCACCAATAGCACGAGTAGAATGAGCAGTAAGACGGAAAGGAGGTTTCTTTCCCTTAGCAGAATAGGCCTGAATCACGGCCTGATGGATCCACTTGCTGATAGTGGATTTAGCAGGAGCCTGGCCCTTCTTAGGACCAGACGGAACCACAACGAAAGCATCAGTCTTCCTGAAAGGTTCAGTAGCCACCAAATAGAACTTCACAGCCCTAACAACATCAAGAGAGTGTAACACCCTTTCCTTGGGGTTACCAGGGTTAGGGCACAAGGAAGCCAACACAATGTCCTGATTGAGATGAAAAGCAGACACAACCTTAGGCAGAAAGTCAGTTTTAAAGCGAAACACCACCTTGTCCTGGTGTCTTTCAAAATAAGGAGGCTTGATGGAAAGTGCCACCAATTCAGAAACACGCCTGACTGAGGTAATAGCCACCAAAAAGGCTACCTTGACAGTGAGAGTGGATAAAGCCGCCTCCTGCAAGGGCTCAAAGGGAGACCCTTGCATGGCAGACAAAACCAAGTTCAAATCCCAAACAGGTAACATGGGCTTGCGTGGAGGACGCAAATGAGTAACACCTTGAAAGAAGGTCTTAACCAGATGATGCTGAGCAAAAGACCTTTGGAAAAAACAGCAAGAGCAGGGACATGGCCCTTCAGAGTACTAAGCTGAAAACCCATATCCAAGCCATTTTGTAAAAACTCCAATATCCTGGGAATTGAGAACAACCGACATGGAAGTGACCTAGACTCACACCAGTCAATGTAAGCACGTCAAACCCTGTAGTAAATGGTAGAGGAAGACTTCTTCCTAGCTCTGATCATAGTATTAACCACAGAGGCCGGCAACCCCTTGTCCATCAAGAGGTTTCAGCAGCCAGGCCGTCAAAGCCAGCGTTTGTAAATTGGGGTGGCGGAGCCGCCCCTGAGTGAGCAGGTCCGGTACCATGGGCAGGACGAACTGATCTACTGCCAACTGTACGATTTCTGCGAACCAAATTCTTCTTGGCCAACACGGGGCCACCAGAATGGCTGGCACTCCCTCCTGGGCTATTTTGCACAGCACCTTGCCCAGCAGAGGAAATGGAGGAAAAACATAAAGGAGCTGAAAGCTCTTCCAAGACATTGCCAGAGCATCCACTGACAGGGCCAGGGGATCCCGTGACAGGGATACAAAGACTGGAAGCTTGTGATTGTGACGTGATGCAAAGAGATCCACATCAGACTGGCCCCAACGGAGACACAGAGAGTAAAACACCCTGTTGCTGAGGGACCATTCTCCCATGCGGGGGCCCCCCCTGCTCAGAGAGTCTGCTTCCAGATTCTCCGCTCCCATAATGTACACCGTTGAGATGCAGGGAACATAGTCCTCTGCCCAGGACAGAATCAGGGATACTTCCTTGAGAGCCCTCTTGCTCCTGGTTACTCCCTGATGATTGATGTAAGCAACCGCTGTCTTGTTGTCTGAGCGGGTCTGAACCGCCAGACCCTGAAGGTGCATGGTCAGCTGGTAAAGCACTAATCTTACTGCCCTCAGTTCCAGAATGTTGATTGGGGCATGGGCCTCCTGAGGACCCAACTGCCCCTGGAGACCGCCTGACCAGAGGGGACAGAACAAATACCTGATTCAGGGACCCTGGGTCCCGATCCCATACTGAGAAGAGATGAACCTGGAGAGGCCTCATGTGAAACTGAGCGTATGGGACAGCCTCGAAGCTGGACACCATCAGACCCACCAGCTGCATAGCCTGTCTGATGGACAGATGAGGGCAAGACAGAAGGAGCTGTGTTTGTGCCTGAAGACCCTCTATCTTCAGCTGAGGGAGAAAGACCTTGACCTGATAGGTATCCAGAGTCATGCCCAGAAAAAGCTTTACCCTGGAAGGAGGCAGGGAAGATTTGGGAAGATTGATCACCCAGCCAAACTTTTCCAGAGTGGATACCATCGTCTGAACATCTAACTCTGCTTGTTGCAAAGTCTGGGAAACTACAAGAATTTCGTCCAGACAAGGAAGAATGCGAATGCCATGAGATCTCAGCAGAGCCATTACTCCTGCCAACACCTTGGTGAACACCCTGGGAGCAGAAGTTAAGACCGAATGGCAGAGCAACAAACTGGTAATGCTGATCTTCCACTGCAAACCTCAGAAATTTTTGATGGCCTGCAAAAATTGGCACATGAAGGTAAGCATCCTTGATGTCTATAGAGGCCAAGAAGTCCCCTGGGCGAAGAGAATTTATGACAGAGTCTCCATGTGAAAGTGCCTGAATCTGACAAAGTTGTTGAGGAGCTTTAAATCCAGGATAGGCCTGACTGATCCGTCCTTTTTTGGAACAGTGAAAAGATTGGAATAGTAGCCCAAGCCCCTTTCCCGCAGAGGGACCGGGCAAATGACCCCCAATTCCAGTAGATTTTGAACAGCCAAGCACAGACCCTGAGCTGACAGGGGGTCCTGAGCCATCCGTGATTTTGTGAATCTTAGGGGGCGGCCTGGCTGCAAACTCTATCTTGTAACCGGAGGAGACTACCTCCTGAATCCACCGGTCTGAGACAAGACGTCTCCAGATGTGAGCAAAAAAACGAAGCCGCCCCCTCACCCGCATGGGTGAGGGCGCCCCTTCATGCCTGCGGTGGTTTGGGAGAGGATTTTGGCTTAGAACCCCAGGAAGGACTGGGCCTGTCACGTCCTCTGCTTCTGCCCCACGACTCACCACGGCCTCCCGCGGGGGGAACCCCCCTTCCTCTTCTGGGGGAATAAAAGGGGGACAGAGAAACTCTGGACCCCCGAAAGTGCCGAGTGGCTTCTTGCGCTGAGGCAGTTTGCCTTCCTTGGCAAACAGATCCAGACGTTCTCCAAAAAGGTGCAGTCCTTTAAATGGGGCCCCAGTAAGAGCCTTCTTAGCAGCAATATCAGCCATCCATTGGCGCAGCCAAACAGAATGGCGTATAGCAACCAGCAGGGCAGAGGTTCTGCCACACATTCTAATGGCATCCTCTAGGGCAGCAAGAACAAATGAAGTAAATTACTCACAATACATAAGCCAGGTAAAATACATCTCTGCCCAAAGCCACAGAACCACCCTCTAAGGCACTCCTGATCAATCTTCTAATCGCCACAGTTGTAATAGCAGATGCACACACAGGACGCAGCGCGGTCCCCGCACAGGCAAAACCATGGGTGGCCAGCTGATCAATGCGCCGGTCTTCCACATCTTTTAAGGTGGAAGTATCAGGTGAGTGCACCACAGAGGTATGAGATAATCCCAGAATTGGTGCCTCAACCTCCGGTGGGGAACACCATAATTTAGCTGTATCCAGAGGAAAAGGATACCTCTTGTTCCAGCTTTTAGGTACACCTGGAAGTCTACTAGTCTTTTCCCATTCCTGTAAAACAAGATTGTTGAAATGTGCCTGTGCAGGGAACTCGCAGCGCGGTTCAGCAGCATAAAATAATTCTCCCTGTTGCTGCGGGGGGCAACAGGGGGAGATATTTCAAGCACTTCAAATAAATGGGCAAGTAGCCTGTCAGTATCAGCTGCATCCCACGGCTTGGACCCGGTCCTTGGATCATCAAAAGACCTATTCTGATCCTCAGATTCAGACTCAGAGAATAATTCCCCCTCAGGGGAAAAACCAACAATGTCTTCCAGCGCTTCAGAAGCTATAGGGCAAACATATGTATTATCAATCAAATGCCGTGTCTTGCCAATAGCCTTGCACAGCTCATTACCGCCCATCCGCCTCTCTAGATCAGCCAATCTAGTAGCAAAATCAGATTGGGCATCCCCGGTAGCATGCGCCACAACCGGAGCCGAATGCAAGAGAGAGGGAGTAGGCAAGGTCTCAGGGGAAGCGGCCCTCAGCAGGGGCATCCCAGACAACCGCTCAACCGTCTGCTGGGCGCAAGAGAGACAGACCTTGAAGTCGCCAGGTACAGGGGAAATCCCGCAATCAGTACAGAACCGGCCTTGTCCCGAAGGAACCCCGGACTCATTGTCTTGAGAAGCCTCCATATGGTGATTATTTGGCACACAAAGGCCAAATGGGAATAATGCCAAAGCAAACCCGGGATGCCCCCAATGCACCGCAAGGGAAGTGGGAGGATTTTAAGATATTAAACAAATTCCCTTATCAATGTAAAGGCCGGGAGAAACCACTAATTCTATAGGCCTAAAAGACAAAGAGAGGATCCCGTAAGCACAAGATATATCACAGTAATAAATAAAAATAGCCCGCGAGGGCGCACACGAGCATCAGCCGCGCCGCACCGCCGAGACAAGATGGCGCCCAGGCATATACCTCGAGGGGCGCCCACCTCCCTCTGAAGAGCGCGAAAAAGACGCGCCCACGTGACTTAAACAGCCAATGGCTGCGCCAAGGAGCCTGAGGTAAATGTCGCCACCCTATACAAAGTGGTGTACAATAGCGCGATATTAGAGAAAAAGAAAACAGTGCAACCAATTCAAACAGGATCACTGCATAATGCGCTCCACAGGAGCCAGAGCATAAAGAACAAAAGGTGCCACACAATACATGATACACAACATCTAATACAAGGAACACCCCCCCCTCCTTCCCCTAAGGCAGTGGTCCTCAACCCTGTCCTCAAGGCCCACCAACATGTCCTGCTTTTTTTTATCTCCAAATAGCCAGCTCTATTGCTCTGCAGCTGCACTAATTACTCCACCTGTGCATCTTTGTGGAGATCTGCAAAACCTGGCCTGTTGGTGGGCCTTGAGAACAGGGTTGGGGACCCCTGCCCTAAGGGACTCAGAGGAACGAGGGGAGGCAGCGGTCACAAGGGAACCACTATTGAGGGATAGGGGGTGACAGGCACACAAAAATACAATTCTGTGAAATACTCACCTGTAGAATTGGTATTATACGTATACAGTACGTCCTGCTCCAAATATAATACTTACAATTGGGTTATCCTCCGCCAGAGGGCGCTGTGCACTGCAGACATGCAAAAACAGGCTCCTCCCGGCCCGTCATATACCCAGGGACCTCCCACAAATCCCCAGCATTAAGAAGCAGTGAACCAGAAGCCGGGATAAACCAACCACCAAAACAACTGGTAATGATAACAATAACAACAATCACCATACAGGGGATCCAGAGTAATGCAAACCAGGGTGGGGTGGAGCAGGACGTACTGTATACGTATAATACCAATTCTACAGGTGAGTATTTCACAGAATTGTATTATTCTAAGTATACAGTACGTCCTGCTCCAAATATAATACTTACAATTGGGACATCCAATAGCAGTGTCCATAGAACAGGGTGGGATCCCCAACAAAAAAGGCAACAGCAGACAGGTGAAAGCACTGTCATCTGCAATACCTCACTACCAAAAGGGATATATGAGCAAAGGCTCTAACCTAAACATCAAACAACCCAAGAAGGGTACAAACAAGAAAACAAGTAGCGTTAAGCAAACCTGTTCAACAAGACCAGGTGCCGAAAGGCCCAAGAGACCAAGGCACCAGCGTACTCAGAATAGAGTGAGAAGAACTCGTCCCCTTAAGGAAGAGGCTTGAGTAAAGGCCTAACTAGAGCAAAAACTAAAGTAGCCCAGGAAGAAGCCAAGCCTTCCCCCGGACCAGAAGGGGATCTTATACAGGTAAAGGCCAGGCCCAAAGCCGCCTAACCCCTAGGGGCAGACGAGATCAGGCACATCCAGATGTAAGTGCCCACAACCTCGAGGAACATCAGTCCCCTAAGGGACAGGAGACAATCCAGGAAAAAAATTCCAGCCCCTACTGAGGGAAGTAGATACCCGTGCCTCAGCATTACAAGGAATAATCCCAGAAAAAGGATAATGTCTAAATACCTGAGCCTAAGACTCCACCTTAGGCAGAATAACCAGCGTAAGACGGAACGCCACCACATCACGGTGAAGATACAGTAAGAAAACGAGGCTAGCTAAACAGATCCGCCCGCTCAGGCACACGGCCGACTGAGGCAACAGTCCCAGAAGGGCAACCTCATGGATAAGAACCGTCAGACAGCATCCGGAATAAAGCCAAGGGGAACACCCTACAAGGCAAACAAATAGAAATCAAACCCAACAGGGACCCTAGAACTACGTGGGGGATGTCACTGAGCAATCCCTGAAAGAAGGTCAACCCAGGCAAGGAACTGAGTAAGACTTCTGCAGAAAACAGACAGGACAGAGCCTGAACCACCAGGGCACCAAATAGGAGAGCCAACTCCAACCCAGGCTGTGATAACTATATAACCCTGGGAACAGAGCTTGCCCACAGGGGAGAGACCAAAAAACTCAACCCAATCAATATGGGTAAGAATACCCCACAATAGACGGAAGAAGAGGCAGAAGAAGCCAACTCCTAGGCTTCCAGAGGTCAACCGACACCCACGAAGGTGCACCCACTTCCATCAAGGTGGATGAACCAATCGTCAGACCATTCAGACCAGAGTCTGTAGATAGGGGAGAAACAGAAAAGGGGGGCCTGAGTGGGCAGGCCAGCACTCCGGACAGGACGTACAGGTCCGCTGTCCACATAACCATATCTGCATCCACACTCCACTAGGACATCCAAGGACCGCCAGTATCACTGGTTTCCTCTTCCAGCAGCAAACTTGCACAGAAACCTGTTTCCAGCAGGTAGAATGAAGGCAAAACATAGAAAACAGAATGTCCAGCATAAAGACACTAAGCCTCATGACCAAGGACAGAACAATCTGAGACAGGGAAACAAGGGCCCGGAACCCAGGAAGGTGACGGGCGCAGAAAGATCTACACTAGACGGATCACATGGAGACACAAGAATTAGCACATCCTGTCGCAGAAAGACATCCACCCGAGCAAATATCGCAGATATGCGGGAAACTCTGTCCTCCACCCAGAGCAGGATAGATACCTTCCTGGGGGATCATCCTGCTGCCAAGTCACGCAGATAATTAATACAGGCCACTGTCGTCAGAAAGACCAAGGGGCCCCCAAATAGATCGAACCCGCAAGGGAGAAGTCCAGCGATACAGAGCCAACCTGAAGGTCTACCTCTTCCAGAACAGACAGGTGGAAGGACCCCTAAAAGCCCCACCTCCCCCGGAATCACAGGGGAATTTAGGAGAAAAAAGTCCCCCCTTCATTGACCTGATAGATTCGGAATCCAACCGCAGGAAGACGCCAGGAAGGGGGCGCCCCCTGATTGGTACCCCTAGTCCACAGTCTCAAGGGTAACCACCGTACCGAGGTGGAAGGGTACACAGACCCAGCTCCAGGGAGGCTGGAACCCAGTCCAGCATTTACAATAGGAGTAGCGGAGGAGCCCAAGGGCTCTGAACATAGGGGACAACCTTCGAACAGTCACCAACAGGCCTGCCAGCTGAAATCCAGCCTGGTGAAGAGACGGGAACAGCAAGAGACCGAGCCCCTGCAAACATCTTGTCCATTATAGTCAAGGAAGCAGGTTCCCATATGAACCAAATCCAAGTTCAACCCTCAGAAGGGAGATACCACTAAGGGAAAAAGGAGGAATTGAGGTGATTGAGCACCCATCCAAAGACTCCCAAAGGACACCACCAACCGAGTAACAAGCTCGGCCTGACGCAGGGATTGGAAAACAAAGAGGGACGGCCAGGAAGATCCTTGTGCGGACGCCCCCTTGGTCTCAGTAGAGAATTCACCCCCGTCATCGCCTAGGCGATCCCCCAGGGAGCAGAACCAAGGCCAGAAAAATAAGGCCACAATAAGCAGTGTTGGAGCGCCAACACTAACCTGTAAGGTCCTTGGAGCCCAGAAAGCACAATGGCAAAGAAATAAGCGTCTCAGGTCCCTACTGACGGCAAGAGGTCCCTGGACACAGGGCACTGGCGGCCCAACTCAGCGTAACCATGCAGTAAAACCGCCTGTAAATGTAAATTGCCTCACCTATGGAGGGCCATAATGGACAGAGTGTCTCATCCGTTTGGAGGAATGTGGAAAGGTTAGTGTAGAGGCCCCTGCCTCTGTCTGTTAAGGGCAACCAGCGGGTGACCCCAGACCTCGCAGTGGCCTGTGCCAACACAAGAAGAGAGACAGGGACCAGAAGCATCCTGAATATCTCGGGAGGGGGCCGCCCAGCAGACACCATCCTGCATCCAGAGGAACTTCCTCCTGACTCCATCAGAACGAGGCATGCAGCCTCCTGATAGGGGCAAGGTGCTGCGGCCATCCCCTCATGCTTGGGGGGTTTTGGTAACAGACCTGGACTTAGTCCTGCCGGAGGGACCAGGGCGATGTCTGCCACTCCTGGGGCAGGGATCTATACCAAAAAGCTGGAAGGACACCACTGGTTCGGGTTTGACGCTAACATAGGGGGGTGGAGGGGTGCCCCTGCCCAGAGAAGGCAGAGACCGCCTTCTGTAAAGGGGTGTTTTGCCCTTTTTTCCGAACAGGTCCAGGCGGGCCCCGAATAGGCGTCGCCCTCTAAAGGGAAGCCCAGTAAGAATCTTTTTCGTAGCATCGTCAACACCCCACTGTCGCAGCCAGACCAGTCGGCGTATAGCTACAGCAAGGGCGGAAGATCTGGCGCACATGCTGATGGTGTCATCCAGCGCCAAAAGGATAAATCTTACAAATACATCACAACTGGAGAGTGCGTTAAACACATCCCAGGGGAGATCCTCAGGCTGATGATCAATCAGCTTTCTGATGAGGGTCCTAGCCGCCACTTCAGCGATGGCCGCAGCACAGACCAGGCGCAGAGTCGTCCCTGCACAAGAAAAGGCGTGGGAAGCCAGTCTATCAATGCGCCGGTCCTCAGCATCCCGAAGGGTACGATAACTAGGGGCCGCAATAAAGGGGGGGTTAAGAACCCCAATGATCGGTGCATCCACCACGGGAGGTGATGACCAGCAGTTAACCACCTCAGGGGGAAAAGGGTATTTCCAATCCCAGTCCCCTGGAACCCCTGGCAGTTTACTAGGGCATTGCCATTCTTTGAGTACAAGAGCCTGAAAGTGATCCTGCTCCAGAAATTCCAAACGCGGCGGCGCTGTATGGAAACTCTCCCTTCTAGGCCTGGAAGCCTCGCCAGGGAGAGAGATAGACAAAGACCTCGAAGATCTTTATCAATAATTCGTCGGTGTCACACAGGCCCCAAGAACCGGGGCCCGAATCATCATGACTCCTCAGCCCCTCGTCAGATGAGCCTGAGTCTGAGAATAGCCGACCTTCATCATACAGAGCAGAACCCTGCTCAGCAGTGAACTCTTCAGATTCAGAAGGAATGGGCGAAACTGGAGGCGTCAGGGACCGCTTTTTACCAGGGCCCAAGCACTCAGCCAACCTCGAAATCACCTGATCGGCCGTAGGCAGTCTGAACTTGTTGTTCATTCCCGCTCGAGTGCAACTCATCAGGGGTGAGATTTAAGCACGGGGAGACAGGTGTATTAAAACGAGGCGCAGCCACTGGCAACCCTGACTGCAGGGCCAGTGCTTGTTCAGCACATGGTCTGCAGACCCGTGCTCTGTCCGCATCAGCGTGGGGCAGACCACACGCTGTACACAGCCGGTCTTGTCCCGGAGGGACCCCAGGCACATAACTCTGAGATGCCTCCATATGGTGATTGTTAATGTAATATATATATATATATCAGTAGGGATTTACGCAATAGGCAACCCTGGATGTCCCAAAGACCCGCTAGGAATGTGGGAGAATTTGTAAGTCCGCTACAATATATGTTAGGCCGGGAGAAGCCACCGCTCTTCAAGGTCTGAAAGACAAAAGGGGGATAAGGGGTGTCAGGGCCATGCGCAAAAGAAAGAATACTAGAGAAAAAAACGCCAACGAGGGAACTCACCGACCTGGGGAGGAGAAGGACCGCCAACACGTGCGCAGAGATCAACAAAATGGCACCGACCGAACCTCGGACGGCGGGACTAAACTGGGCGTGACGCGGAGCGCGCCACGCCAGGTCCCCGCCTCCCCCCAAAGAGCGCGAAGCTCTGAAGCAGCCGTTAAAAACTTGGCGAGCCAAGCATAGAATGTGCCATCAAAGACATCTGCTAGTGGATACTCGTGAAGTCTAAAAACACCGCTACCATTCTGACGCCCGTAGGCATGCACAAATTTAGTTTCCTTCCCAAGATGCAGTATAATAAAGCTGGACTGTACACTAATGTATGTTAAATTAAGAAGGCCAAACTAGAAGGGCAGCGCGGCTCTGACACCCAGTTGCCGGTCAGGGGCAAAAGCACGGACATAAGCGTGACAATACTGTACACTGAGACCGCCAATGGACACACACACACACACACACACACCCCCCATTCTTTTCCCCCGAATACGGGGGGGAAACGAGGGAGGACGGCGACCCTTTACACAGGGTTCACCTCTACACGGTGCATGGGGCGATAATGCGGGAGGGACATCCACTATGAGGCTCACCATCAGCCTAAACCACCTACCCTATGGTGGGGGACTGCGGGGGAGCATGGCTCCGTTAAGCACACATGGTGCTGCCTACCTTCACCCGACCAGCGCAGCCCAGGCTGGGAGGCACATCACAGGAAGGACGGGTGGGAATAGTCCAACAGGGCCGCAGGCTGTAATAGCCCCGCTCACCTGCGAGAGAGTGATACTTCATGTCTTCGCAGTCAGCACTGCAGAGAAATCTGGGGATTTGTGGGAGGTCCCTGGGTATATGAAGGGCCGGGAGGAGCCTGTTTTTTCATGTCTGCAGTGCACAGCGCCCTCTGGCGGAGGATAACCCAATTGTAAGTATTATATTTGGAGCAGGACGTACTGTATACTTAGAATATGCGGGCAGGGCATCCCATAAGGCTCACCATGGCCTGAACCGTCTATCCTTTGGTGAGGGAGTTGCGGCGGAGCATAGCTCCTTAGCACCTAAATATGGTGCTGTCTACCGTCACCCGAACGCTACATCCAAGGCTGGGAGGCAGTATAGTAAAAACAGAACGGGTGGGAATAGCTCAACAGGTCCATAGGGCCAAAAACCCCGCTCACCTGCCTGAAAAAGAGAGAGCCACTTTCTCGTCCTGGCAGTCCGAGACTGCAGAGAAAAAACTGGGGTTCTGTGGGAGATGCCTCGGTATATATGGGCCGGGAGGGGCCACTTTTTCTGCTCTGCAGTCACGTGACATCTGAATATGATTAACCCATGAGTAAGGATATCTTTCCGAACGGGGCGGGATGTACACTAAGAATAACAGCTATATTCACCTTCTGTCCAGAGCAGCTCCACCACCTGGACCTGCGGAGAATGAGCCTTCCATCAGTCTTCTCCTTTTAAAGATGGGGGGCATATTCAAGTCTAATTTAGGTCCAGTAGCACGCTTGCTCTACTCATTGCAATGGAGAAGGCGCTGCCAAGCTGGGGTCATGAGGGAACAGCGCAGAACTGTCCCTTCATTGCAATGGCGCTTTTTGTCCACTCGGGGTGGTGGAGCTGCGCTGGACAAAAGGAGAGTATAGCGGTTTTATTAGTTTTGCCTGGAAAATCCCTTTAAAGTTTCTTCTTTAACACTCCCCTCCTAAATCCCAATCATGGCTCCTATTTCTCTTCATTCCTCCAGGCTGTGCAAATTAAGTTCTTCAAAGCTCCTGATTTTTGTTGCCCACCTTTGAACCCCATCTATTTAAGTAATTTATTTTTGGAGGTAAGGTCTCCAGAACACTAAACAGTATTCTAGCTGTGTCCTTACCAGGGCTATAAACAACAGCATTACTACCTCCCTCTTTCTACTGGTGATGCCTCAAGCTATGAAGCTGCTTGCTTTCCCCACTGCCTGGCTAAATTGTCCACTTATCTTGCAGCTTTCAGTAATAATTATCCCCAAATCTTTCAAGTAGTGCCCATACTCACAGAGGATATTCCTTCTACCTAAGTGCATGGTTTTACATTTTGAGACTGAACTCCAGTTTCCACCATCAAGTAAAACCAATTCATTTTTCTTGTTCATTCCAGGAATGTCCACCCTATTACTCACCTTTGCAGCAAACAGGCAAACTGTGTCTACCAAGCCTCCTCCTTTGTCACTTAGTCTTCAGATTGCAGACCATAACAATTCTTTTGATACCTACCCTTTAGGCAACTGGAAATCCACTGAATTATCCAGGGATAAGTCCAATTTTAATAGGTCTTACTAGGGTTAATCAGGGAATGCTAAATGCTCACCACTGCTCTGCAGATCTGAATGTCTGCCAGCCTGAGGAAGCAGGGTGGACAAAGTGTGGAAGCCACTGGATACTGCAGGTAAGCTTCACCGGGTATCTCTGCACACCGGCAGACATTCAAATCTGCAGAGCATGGCAGGAATGCAGAACAAGGACAAGGCCTAAGCATTCACAGTGGGAGTGGGGTGAATCTACTGGGACAATAGGGAGTTATGCGTTGCAGGGCATCCCAAATGAGGACGCTACAAGGACAGGGAATCGGCAGGCCCTAAAACAGGCTTTGGTCCTCTTTTAGTTGATTTAGTACTGCTGATAACAAGTGTGAATGCCTAGAAGAGAAATTTGGTCGGAGGGGCTAAAATATTTTTTTTTAAATCCCCAGGGTTTTTCAGTGCATGCAGGAGAAGAGGGCAGCAGAAGGTACAGGGCAAGTCAGTTTTATGAATAAAAAGCAGCAGGATGTGGGCTGCAGATTCACACAGCGTAAGAGACCCAGCAAAGCAGAGGGAGCATGCCCTAGGTAAGTATATGATTTATTTTAATCAAACCGACAGATGACCAAGAGGAATCAGCACCACTGGATGGAAAGTGATGCACCCTATTCATGGGTGTTCTTGACTGGCAGGCACACTCTAATCCAAGCTTCCTTACCCTCAATACTGTGAATGTTGCCCCTCCACAGCTGGAGATTAGCTAGTAAGGCTGTAACATCCTCTCTGAATTTTCGACACACATTTTTGCTGTGGTCTTTCCACTGACTCCAGTTGCTAGTGTTCTGGAAACGTAATGTCTGAATATCCCTTAAAGACAAAAAGGGCAAAATAATTAAAAAAAAAATACAAGAAATAAAACCCTGCACACACACAGCAAGGGGGTACAATGCAACGTGAAAAATACAATTCTGTGATTACTCACCTGTAGAATTGGTATTATAAGTATACAGCACGTACTGTTCCAGAAGATTCCTTACACATGGGTTATACATCCACAAGATTGCGCTGGACTGCAGAAAACAGCTTGTGGCTCCTCCCGGCCCTATATAAGTCAGGGACCTCCCACAAATTCCCCAGTACTGACAAGCAGTTACACAAGAAGCCGGGAGAATGATAATAACAAAAAATCCCAATGAACAATCACCATACAGAGGTAACTAAGAAAAATGATAACAAGGATGGGATGGAACAGGACGTGCTGTATACTTATAATACCAATTCTACAGGTGAGTAATCACAGGTGAGTAATCACAGAATTGTATTATTCCAAGTATACAGCACATCCTGTTCCAGAAGATTCCTTACACATGGGACATCCAATAGCAGTGTCCGTAAGGTAGGGTGGGATCCCCAAAAAGTAACAGCGGGCAGTTTAAACCACTGCCGCCAGCAGAACTTTGCGGCCAAAAGCAGCGTCAGAGGAGGGCCTAACATCAACCTTGAAAAACTTGGAAAAAGTATGAACAGAAGACCAAGTAGCGGCATTGCAAACTTGTTCAACAGAAGCCTGGTGCTGAAAAGCCCAAGAGGCACCAATAGCACGAGTAGAATGAGCAGTAAGGCGGAAGGGAGGTTCCTTCCCCTTAGCAGAATAGGCTTGTATCACAGCCTGACGGATCCACTTGCTGATAGTGGACTTACCTGGAGCTAAACCCTCCTTAGGCCCAGAAGGGAGAACAAAAAGAGCATCAGTCTTCCTGAAGGATTCAGTAGCCACCAAATAGAACTTCAAGTTCCTGACCACATCCAGGGAATGTAAAACCCTCTCCATAGGGTTACTAGGATTAGGGCACAGAGAAGGCAACACAATGTCCTGATTGAGATGAAAGGCAGACACAACCTTAGGCAGAAAAATCTGGCTTAAAACAAAACACTACCTTGTCCTGGTGTCTCTCAAAGTAAGGAGGTTTGATGGAAAGAGCTGCCAACTCAGAAACACGCCTAACAGAAGTGATAGCCACCAAAAAGGCTACCTTAAGCGTCAAAATGGACAAAGGGGCCGCACGCAAGGGCTCAAGAGGAGACCCCTGCAGGGCAGATAAGACCAAGTTCAAATCCCAGACTGGTAACATAGGCTTACGTGGAGGGCGCACGTGAGTAACCCCCTGAAGAAAGGTCTTAACCAGACGATGGTTGGCAAAGGATCTTTGGAAGAAAATAGCCAAGGCTGAAAAGTGACCTTTGAGGGTACTAAGTTGAAGACCCAGATCCAAACCATGTTGCAGGAATTCCAGAATCCTGGGGATAGAAAATACCCGACAGGGAAGCGACCTAGACTCACACCAGGCAATGTAAGCATGCCATACCCTATAGTAGATGGATGACGAGGACTTCTTCCTAGCCTGAATCATAATACTAACAACAGAGGCAGGTAGCCCCTCTTCCATCAAAATGGAGGTTTCAGCAGCCAGGCCGTTAAAGCCAGCGTTTGTAAAATGGGATGGCATAGCTGCCCCTGAGTGAGCATGTCTGGAACCTTGGGCAGGATGTATTGATCTACTGCCAACTGCACAATGTCTGCGAACCACACTCTTCTTGGCCAACAGGGGGCCACCAGGATGGTTGGCACCCCTTCCTGGGATATCTTGCGCAGCACCCTGCCCAGCAGAGGAAACGGAAGGAACACATAAAGAAGCTGAAAGCTCTGCCAAGATATTGCTAGTGCATCCATGGCCAAGGCCAGAGGGTCCTGGGACAGAGAGACAAAGACTGGAAGCTTGTGATTGTGATGCAAACAGGTCCACATCCGGCTGCCCCACTGACGACACAGGGAGCGAAACACCCTGTTGCTGAGGGACCACTCCCCCAGCCGAGACATCCCCCTGCTCAAGGAGTCTGCCTCCAGGTTTTCCACTCCAGGGATGTAAACTGCCGAGATGCAGGGGACATTCTCCTCGGCCCAGAACAGTATCAGGGACACCTCCTTGAGGGCCCAATGTTCCGGGTCCCTCCCTGATGATTGCTGTAGACAACCACCGTCTGGTTGTCCGAGTGGATCTGAACCGCCCGACCCCGAAGGTGTGGAGTCAACTGGGCGAGGACCAGTCTTATTGCCCTCAGTTCCAGAATGTTTATAGGGGTATGGGCCTCCTGAGGGCCCCACTGACCCTGGAACTTCAGGGATTTCCAGAAGCCCCCCCAACCTGTCAGACTGGCATCCGTGGTGACTGTCTCCCAGCAAGGGCCCAGAAAGGATCTGCCCATTTACAGGTTCCTTGAGTCCAGCCACCACGAAAGAGACCGCCTGGCCAGAGGGGACAGAACAAACACCTGATCCAGGGAGAAAGGATGCCGATCCCATACTGACAAGAGGAGGTGGTCTCATGTGAAACTGAGCATATGGGAACACCTCGAAGCAAGACACCATCAGACCCACCAGCTGCATCCCCTGCCGGATGGAGGGATGGGGGCAAGACAGAAGAAACCTTGCTTAAGCTTGAAGACTCTCAAGCCTTCTGCTGAGGGAGAAGAATCTTGACCTGAGATGTATCCAGAGTCATGCCCAGGAAGGAGCTCACTAAAGACGGGGACAGGGCAGACTTGGGGTGGTTGATCACCCAGCCGAAGGACTCCAGTGTGGACACCACCATCTGGGTATCCAGCTCTGCCTGCTGGAAGGACTGAGACGTGATGAGAATGTCGTCCAAGAAAGGAAGGATGCAAATGCCCGAGATCTCAGCAGAGCCATTACTCCCGCCAGCACCTTGGTGAATACCCTGGGAGCCTAGGTGAGACCAAAGGGCAAGGCCATAAACTGGTAGTGCTGATCTTCCAGAGTGAACCTGAGGAATCTCCGATGACCTGGAAAGATTGGTACGTGAAGGTAAGCATCCTTGATGTCTACAGAGGTCATGAAGTCGCCCGGACGCAGAGAATTGACAGCAGAGCGCAGAGTTTCCATGCAAAAATGCTTGAATCTGACAAACTTGTTGAGACGCTTTAAATCCAGACTGGGCCTGAGGGACCCGTCCTTTTTGGGGACAGTGAAAAGATTGGAATAGAAGCCTCTGCCCCTTTCCCTTAAAGCCACCGGGCAGATGACTCCCAACTCCAAAAGGTTTTGGACAGCAATGCACAGACCCTGTGCTGACCAGGGGTTTTGAGCCATCCGGGATTTGACAAATCTTGGGGGTGGCCAGGCTGCAAACTCTATCTTGTAACCGGAGGAAACTACCTCCTGAATCCACCGGTCTGAAACATGAAGCCTCCAGACGTGAGCATAGAGCCGAAGCCGTCCCCCCACCCGGATGGGTGAGGGCACCCCTTCATGCCTGAGGGGGCTTGGGGGAGGACTTTGGCTTGGGACCCCAGGAGGGGCCGGGGAGGCTACGTCCCCTGCCCCAATAGTCTCCGTGAGCCCCAGCAAAGGAGACTCCTCGACTAATTCTGGAATCACGGAAGGAAGGGAAAAAGGCACCTGTCCCCCGAAAGGCCCGTGACGGCCTCCTACGTTGAGGTAGTCTGCCACCCCTGGCAAACAAGTCCAAGCGTTCACCAAAGAGGCACAGCCCCTTAAAGGGAAAGCCAGTGAGAGCCTTCTTAACAGCATTATCAGCTACCCATTGACGCAGCCAAACAGGGCAGCGTATAGCCACCAAAAGGGCAGAAGTCCTCTCACACATTCTAATGGCATCATCCATAGCAGACAGAACATAAGCAACAAAATCATAGCAAAGCAGGAGAGATCTATACTCTTCTCCTCCCGCGTCATCAGAGGCCCTATCTATGAGACTCTTAAGCAAACCTTTGATAGCAATAGCTGTGATGGCAGAGGCACAAACCGGGTGCAGCGCGGTCCCCACACAGGCAAAAGCAGGGCAGGCCAGCTGGTCCATGCGCCGGTCCTCACCATCCCTCAGGGTAGTAGTGTCAGAGGAATGCATGGCAGATGTATTGGACAGCCCCAGAACGGGCGCGTCCACCTCAGGAGGACATGACCAACGCTTAATCACCTCAGCAGGAAAAGGATACCTCTTATCCCAGCTCTTGGGCACCCCAGGGAGCTTGCTAAGCCGTTCCCATTCTTTGAGCACCAGATTATTACAGTGAGTCTTCTCAGGAAACTCCAAACGTGGTTTAACCATATGAAAAAGCTCACCCTGCTGCTGCGGAGCCACAGCAGGAGGGGAGA
Organism: Gastrophryne carolinensis; assembly: GCA_027917425.1. Classification (NCBI taxonomy): domain Eukaryota; kingdom Metazoa; phylum Chordata; class Amphibia; order Anura; family Microhylidae; genus Gastrophryne; species Gastrophryne carolinensis. The sequence goes on along the minus strand of CM051240.1, from coordinate 88,424,540 downwards.
TACAGAGCACTTCAAAAAAATACCATTTTGCGATTACTCACCTGTAAAATGGGTATTGTAAGTATATCACACACCCCGCTTCCAATATTCATGACATGTGGGTTATGTCCAGTAGAGGGCGAACTTCTGCAGAGATGACTAGAAAAAAAAGGAAGCCCCTCCCGGTCCATAAATACCTGGGACCTCCCACACATTACCCAGTATAGAAAAGCAGTAAGGGGACCAGGAAGAGCCAATTGCAAAATCTTTAACAATAAAAAGGTTCACCATATAAAGGATCCAAAATACAATAAGGGCGGGATGAAGAGGGGTGTGTGACATACTTATAATACCCATTTTACAGTTGAGTAATCACAAAATGGTATTATTCCAAGTATGTTACACACCCCGCTTCCAATATTCATGACATGTGGGACATCCAATAGCAGTGTCCATAATGGGTGGGGATCCCAATACAGCAGAAATGCACAAATCTTAGACCACTGCAGCTTGCAGAACCTTGCGGCCAAAAACAGCATCCAAGTAACAGCCTTACAAACTTGTTCAACAGAAGCCTGGTACTGAAAGGCCCAAGAAGCCCCAACAGCACAAGTAGAATGAGCAGTGATTTAGAAAAAGGGGGAAACCTTCCACTTGGCAGTATAGGCCCCAACAATGGCCTGGCGAATCCATTTACTAACGGTAGACTTGGCGGGCGCCAAACCTATCCTGGGCCCGGAGGGCACCACGAACAAGGCGTCCGTCTTACGAAAAAGAGAAGTAGCCACCAAATGGTGCTTTACACAACGAACCACATCCAAAGAAAGCAAAACCCTCTCCTTGTCATTACTAGGCTTAGGACACAAGGAAGGGAGAACTACATCCTGACTGAGGTGGAAGGCAGAAACCACCTTAGGAAGGAAATCTGGCTAAAAGCGAAAAACCACCTTGTCCTGGTGTCTCTCAAAGTAAGGGGCCTGAATGAACAGAGCCACCAACTCAGAGACACGCCGAACAGAGGTAATAGCCACCAAAAAGGCAACCTTTTGAGTGAACATAGAAAGTGCAACATCCTGCACCGGCTCAAAAGAAGGCCCCTGGAGGGCCGACAGAACCAAATTCAAATCCCAAACGGGCACCAAAAGCATTCCAGAGGGCCGCACATGAGTGACCCCCTGGAAAAAGGTCTTAACCAGAATATGCAGAGCAAAAATATCATTTTGTGAATACTCACCTGTAAAATGGGTATTATAAGTCACACACCCCGCTTCAAGACATTCATTACATGTGGGTAAACTGACCTGTAGATGGCGATCTTGCAGAGATGTCAATAAAAAAAGGTAAGACCCTCCCGGCCCATAAATACCTGGGACCTCCCACTCATTCCCCAGTATAAAGATAGCAGTAAGGTAAAGGGACCAGGAAAGCCAATTAAAACTAACAAAAGGTTCACCATATAAAGGATCCAGAATACAAAAGGGCAGGGTGAAGCGGGGTGTGTGACATACTTATAATACCCATTTTACAGGTGAGTATTCACAAAATGGTATTATTCTAAGTATGTCACACACCCCGCTTCAAGACATTCATTACATGTGGGACATCCAATAGCAGTGTCCATAAAGGGCGGGGATCCAAAATACAAGGCAACAAGGCACAAACTTAAACCACTGCAGCTTGCAGAACTTTGCGGCCAAAAACAGCATCCGCTGAGGCCCGCACATCAACCTTGTAAAACTTGGAAAAAGTGTGAACCGAAGACCAAGTAGCAGCCTTACAAACCTGCTCAACAGAAGCCTGGTGCTGGAAGGCCCAGGACGCCCCAACAGCACGAGTAGAATGAGCAGTAACACGAAAAGGGGGAATCTTCCCCTTAGCAGAATAGGCCCCAACAATGGCCTGGCAAATCCATTTACTAATGGAAGACTTGGCGGGAGCCAAACCTTTCCTAGGCCCAGAGGGCACCACAAAAAGGGCGTCAGTCCTACGAAAAGAGGAAGAAGCCACCAAATAGTACTTCACACAGCGAACCACATCCAAAGAATGCAAAACCCTCTCCTTGTCATTGCTAGGCTTAGGACACAAGGAGGGTAGAACAATATCCTGATTAAGATGAAAAGCAGAGACCACCTTAGGAAGGAAATCTGGCTTGAAGCGGAAAACAACCTTGTCCTGATGCCTCTCAAAGTAAGGGGCCTTAATGGACAAGGCTGCCAACTCCGAAACACGCCAAACAGAAGTGATGGCAACCAGAGAAACAACCTTCTGAGTAAGCGTAGAAAGTGAAATATCCTGCAAAGGTTCAAAAGGAGGACCCTGCAAGGCAGACAAAACCAAATTCAAATCCCAAACTGGGAGCAAAGGCTTCCTAGGAGGCCGCACATGTGTAACCCCCTGGAAAAAAAAGTCTTAACCAGAGGATGAAGAGCAAAAGACATTTGAAAGAAAACCGCCAGGGCAGAAACCTGCCCTTTCAGCGTACTAAGCTGCAAACCTTGGTCCAGGCCATGTTGCAGAAATTTCAAGACCCTAGGGATAGAAAACGCCCTGCAAGGCAAGGCCCTGACCTCACACCAATCAATATAAGACCTCCAAGTCCTATAATAGATGGCAGAGGAAGACTGCTTCCTAGCCCTAACCAGAGTCTGAATGACAGCATCAGAAAGACCTTCCTCCCTCAAGATGGAGGTTTCAGCAACCACGCCGTCAAAGCCAGCGTTGGTAAATTGGGATAGAACAGTGGACCCTGAGTGAGTAGATCCGGCAGAACTAACTGATCCTCTGCCAACCTTACCACTTCTGCGAACCAAACCTGTCTTGGCCACCTTGGAGCCACCAGGATTTACTGACGCGCCCTCTAGGGCCAGCTTGCGCACCACTTTGCCCACCATGGGAAATGGAGGGAACAGGTACAGAAACCCCAGATCCCTCCAGTTCAGAGACATGGCATCCGCTGCTAGAGCCAGCGGATCCCACGAGAGAGACACAAATGCCGGAAGCTTGTGATTGTGACGAGAGGCAAAGAGGTCCACCTCCGGAGTCCCCCACCGGTGGCAAAGCGACCGAAACACCTTAGGGCAGAGCGACCATTCCCCCCGGCGAGATGACCCCCTGCTCAGGGAGTCCGCCTCCAGGTTCTCCACTCCCGGAATGTACACTGCCGAGATGCATGGGACATTGCCCTCTGCCCAATCCAGAATCAAAGACACTTCCCTGAGGGCACGCCTGCTGCAAGTCCCTCCCTGGTGATTGATGTAGGCGACCGTCGTCCGATTGTCCGACCGAACTTGAACCAGTAGTCCCCGTAACTGATGAGACAAGTGAGCCAGAACCAACCTGATGGCTCTCGGCTCCAGAACATTAATGGGATCGTGAGCCTCCAGAGGCCCCCACAGTCCCTGAAACTGAAGATCCTTCCAAAATCCCCCCCAACCTGACAGGCTGGCATCCGTGGTGACCGTCTTCCAACAAGGGATCACAAAGGACCTGCCCCTCATCAGATTGCTCGGTTTCAGCCACCACCGAAGGGAATGCCGCACCCGGGGGGACATCAGAAAGGACTGATCCAATGACAGCGGGGACCCGTCCCAGGCAGCAAAGAGATGGAGCTGGAGCGTCCTCGTGTGAAACTGGGCAAAGGGAACCGCCTCGAACGATGCCACCATCAATCCCACCAGCCGCATCCCTAGCCGGATGGACGGGCGGGGGATGGATAGGAGACGCTGAGTCAATTCCTGAATCAGAAGAACCTTGGCTCGGGGGAGAAATACCCTGGCCTGAGAAGTATCCAGAGACATTCCCAGGAACTCCACCACCCTGGAGGGAGTGAGGCAGGACTTGGGATAGTTGATCACCCAACCGAAACTCTCCAGAGTGGACACCTCAGTCCTGGTATCCAGCTGCGCCTGACTGAGGGAAGACGCCATGATGAGAAGATCGTCCAGATAGGGCACGATGCGGATACCCCTGGCTCTGAGGATGGCCATCACTCCTGCCAACACCTTGGTAAAAACCCTTGGAGCCGAGGTAACGCCAGAGCCACAAACTGAAAATGTTGATTTTCCATGACAAACCTGAGGAATCTCTGGTGTGCCGGAAATATTGGAATATGCAGGTAAGCATCTTTGATGTCTATGGACGTCATGAAGTCCCCCTGACGAAGTGAGTGGATGGCTGAATGCAGAGTTTCCATACGGAACTTCCGGGGACGAACGAACCTGTTGAGCAACTTTAGATCCAGAATGGGACGAACGGATCCGTCCTTCTTGGGCACCGTGAACAACTTGGAATAGAAGCCAAGGCCCCGGTCTGAGTGAGGCACCGGACAGATGACAGCCATGTCCAAGAGACCTGCCACTGCCGCCCGCCCTCTTGGACCCAGACCCGGGAGAAGAGTAGCAGCCGTCCCCCCACCCGCAAGGGTGAGGGCGCCCCCTCATTGCTGAGCCGGCTTGGCAGCGGCTCTAGACTTGGAGCCCCAACTGTGTCCTGGATGGGCCCGACCCCTGCCCCTAGTCCAGGAATCACCTCTGGACGAGGGGAAGGCCAAACCCCTGCCAACTCTAGCCCCACGAAAGGACCGAGAGAAGAAAGCCCCCCCCCCCCCCTGAAAGGGGCGACGCTGCTTTTTACGCTGAGGTAACTTACCTCCCTTTGCCACCGAATCCAATCTCTCTCCAAAGAGCCGCAACCCCACAAAGGGAAGGGCCATAAGCGACTTTTTGGACACACCAATCCGACCCCCGGATAGCCACAAGCAAGGCCGAAGCTCTGCTACACATCACCAATGTGTCGTCCAAGGCGGAGAGCACAAAGGACAAAAATAACTCACAGTGCTTAAGGTTGGCAAACTCCTCACTACCCGGGTCAAGCCCGGAAGAGGTCAACAGTCCTCTAACAACCGACCTGGCAGCTACCAATAAAAGCGCAGAAGCACAAACCGGCCACAAGGCCGACCCAACACTGGCAAAACCATGACAAGCCATCTGGTCAATGCGTTTATCCTCACCATCCTTGAGAGTAGTGCACTCCGGAGAATGCAGGATTGAGGAACTGGACAACCCCAAAACAGGAGCATCCACTTCAGGGGGGGGGGGGGGGGGGGGACGACCAGTGCTTCACCGCGTCCGCCGGAAAGGGATATTTTTTGTCCCAACCCGGAGGGACACCCGGAAGCCTAGTCGGCCTCTCCCATTCCTTGAGAATGATACCGTCAAAATGCTTTTGATAAGGAAATTCCAAGCGCGGCTTGGTCACCTCAAAGAACTCCCCCTTCAGCGGTGGAGCCGCCTCGGGGGGAGAAATAGCCAGGACCTCAAAACATATGAGCCAGGACCCTAGAGGTATCCAAGGAATCCCCCTGGCCCTGCTCGGTATCAGCGCCCACAAACTGCTGATCATCGGAGCCCTCAGACTCCTCATACAGCTCCCCTTCCTCACGCAGGGAACAATCAGACCAATCCAGGGAGTCAAACTCCTCCGTATCAAGGGCCTGCGTGGCTGTATACAAATGTTTTCGCTTTGCCATGGCCTTTTTAGCAACGGCACTGGAAAACAATTTTTCAAGATTGGCCAATCTGGCACACACCTCAGATTGCGACTCCCCGCCAATGACCACATCACATGTACGTGTCAAGCGAGGGGGAGACAGAGAGGAGACTGGCGGAGCAGAACCAGACGCCTGAGATCCAGTCTGCCGCGTAATAGACCGTTGCACACAGGGTACACAAAGAAATACATCATCCCCCAAAAGGGATACCCCAAACACAGCCTGGATTGCCCCGAGGGGGGCACAAGCCCACGTAATGCAACCCGGGATGCCCCTTTAAGTCCCGAGTGGGAGGAATTTTAAGCCAACTAAATTTAGCCAGGGACCCTAGGACCGGGAGAGCCCCCCTTTAATAGGATCGATGGTCCACCTGGAACACACACAACAAACACACATCAGACCAGCATAGAAAATGTCCAAAGAGTTAACATCAGAGCACTGCCCATCAACCCCAGGGAGGGGTCTAAGCAATAAGTAAATCTGATGGCCACAGGCCACTCACCCGACCTTCACCCCTCCAGAGACCCGCTCACAGGCAGAAAGGGGGTGGAAGGCGCGTAGTGTGCAGAAGAAGAGGGAGGGCGGGCCGGCGCGGTTCGCGCCCGGCCCCGCCCCTCCCCGGCAGAAGCCGGGACCAGAAGAACGCGTCGCCCGCAGCACGGCCCTGAGGGGAAGAAGCTCCTCCAGGGCACCTTCCAGCCGCCATTGCCACGCCGGAGGCCGGCGCCCGCTGTATAGTAAAAAACGCACTGAAGCACCACACACACACATATAACATAATAAATAAATCCATAAGGGACCCCCCCCAAGGGTATCCGGGAGAGGGGGAATCCATGTTAGGGTAGGGGCCAAGGGACGGGGCATCCCAAATCGGGGTCACCAACCCGGTTAGCCGCCTACCCCTTGTTATGGGGTCTCACGGCTCCTGAGCACCTAGGGTGCCATCTACCATTGGAGTCATCCCGGCTACCTGCAAGGAGGAGACATCCATCTTCTGACTTGCTCGCCTCTGCAGAGATGAAAGACTGGGGAATGAGTGGGAGGTCCCAGGTATTTATGGGCCAGGAGGGTCTTACCTTTTTTTATTGACATCTCTGCAAGATCGCCATCTACAGGTCAGTATACCCACATGTAATGAATGTCTTGAAGCAGGGTGTGTGACATACTTAGAATAGACCCTTGAAAGAAGACCGCCAGGGCAGAGACCTGCCCTTTCAAGGTACTAAGCGAGAACTCCAGGTCTAGACCGTGTTGAAGCAACTCCAAGATCCTAGGAATCGAAAAACACCCTGCAAGACAAGGCCCTAGCCTCACACCAGTCAATATAGGACCTCCAAGTCCTGTAGTATATGTCAGAGGAAGATCTCTTCCTAGCTCTAACAAGAGTCTGAATCACAGCCTCAGACAAACCTTCCTCCCTTAAGATGGAGGTTTCAGCAGCCACTCCGTCAAAGCCAGCGTTTGTAAATTGGGGTAACGTAGTGGACCTTGAGAGATCAGATCCGGAGACAGGGGCAGCCTGTACTAATCTACCGCCAGCCTTACTTCTGCGGACCAAACCTGTCTTGGCCACCTTGGGGCAACCAGGATTGCTGGCGCACCCTCTAGAACCAGCTTGCGCACCACCGTGCCTACCATGGAGAAGGGGGGAAACAGGTACAGGAATCCCAGATCCCTCCAGGCAAGAGACATGGCGTCCACTGCCAGAGCCAGAGGATCCTGAGACAAAGACACAAACTTTGGGAGCTTGTGATTGTGACGTGAGGCAAAGAGATCCACCTCTGGAAACCCCCACTTGTGACAGAGGGACCGGAATACCTTGTGGTTGAGAGACCATTCCCCTCGGCGAGAGGATCCCCTGCTCGGGGAGTCCGCCTCCGTGTTTTCCACTCCCAGAATGTACACTGCTGAGATGCACGGAACATTGCTCTCCGCCCATGCAAGAATCAGAGAAACTTCCCTGAGGGCACTCCTGCTGCGAGTCCCTCCTTGGAGATCGATGTAAGCTACCGCAGTTCGATTGTCTGATCGAACCTGAACCGGTAAGCCCCGTAGGTGATGCGTCAAGCATGACAGAACCAACCGAATAGCTCTCAGCTCCAAGACATTAAGCCTCCTAAGGACCCCACAGCCCCTTGAACTGATGTGTCTTCCAAAAACCTCCCCAGCCCGACAGGCTGGCATCCGTGGTAACCGTCTCCCAACAAGGGGTCAGAAAGGATCTGCCCCTCATCAGATTGCTTGGTTCCAGCCACCACTGAAGGGACTGCCAAACCCGGGGAGACATCAGGAATGACTGATCCAATGACTGCGGACATCTGTCCCAGGCCAACAATAGATGAAGCTGGAGAGACCTCATGTGGAACTGAGCAAAGGGAACTGCCTCGAAGGAGGCCACCATCAATCCCACCAATCTCATTCCTAGCCGGATAGAAGGACGAGGTTTGGACAGGAGAAGACGTATCAGATCCTGAACCATCTGCACCTTGGACTGAGGGAGGAACACCCTGGTCCGAATGGTCTCCAGATTCATGTCCAGAAACGAGATCTCCCTTGAGGGGGAGAGAGAAGACTTGGGATGGTTGATCACCCAGCCGAACCTCTCCAGCGTCGCCACCACCAACCTGGTGTCCCGCTCTGCCTGACTGAGAGATGATGCCGTAATGAGGGTTACAAACTGAAAGTGCTGATCTCCCACCACAAACCTGAGAAATCTCTGGTGTGCTGGGAAGATTGGTAAATGAAGGTAAGCATCCTTGATGCTATGGACGTCATGAAATCCCCCTGACGAAGGGAATTGATGGCTGAGCGCAGAGTCTCCATGCAGAACTTCTTGGTTCTGATGAACCTGTTGAGAAGCTGCAAATCCAGAATGGGTCTTATGGATCCATCCTTTATGGGAATCGTGAAGAGGTTGGAATAATAGCCCCGGCCTCTCTCTGAGAAATGCACCGGGAATAGGACTGCCATGTCCAGAAGATTCTTTACAGCCAACAGGAGCCCCTGCGCAGCCCGGGGATCCGAGGGCACCCCAGACCTTAGGAATCTGGGAGGAGGCCGGTACTCGAACTCCAGTTTGCACCCGGAAGAGACCACTTCCAAAAACCATGTGTCTGTGACCTCCTGGGCCCTCCAAAAACCATTTGTCTGTGACCCCCCCAGACCTGGAAGAAGCAGGCGACCCCCCACCCGCAAGGGTGAGGGCGTCCCCTCATAGCGGAGCTGGTTTGGCAGCGGGCTTGGAACCCCAGTTAGGGCCTGGACACGAGCGCCCTCTGCCTCTGTTCCAGGAATGACCTCTGAAATTAGAGTAGGCAAAACCTCCGCCTGCTCTGGCACCGCAAAAGGAAGGATTGAAGGAGCCTGCCCCCCGAAAGGGGCGACGCTGCTTCTTACGCTGAGGTAACCTTCCACCTTTCGCCACTGAATCTAATTTATCCCCGAACAGCCGCGTACCCAGGAAGGGTAGCGCTGTGAGTGATTTCTTAGACGCAATGTCAGCCGCCAACTGGCGTAACCAGATCGATCGGCGAATAGCCACCAGCAATGCCGAGGTTCTATTACACATAATAATTGTGTCATCCACACAGGTCTGGCGTCCGCAGACCTCGAGGGGCGGGCCGTCAAAATCGTCATCCCCGGAGCCCCCCCCCCCCCCCGAAAAGAGCGAAACGCGCCCACGTGATCCTGCCGGCCAATAGCGGCCCGGCAGCTCTGAAGTGAATGATGCCGCCGTCCGCGGAGCGCAGTACATGCGCGCGGCGTATACAGTAAAACACATCAAGAATAAAAAGACAGGATTTCTGGGGAGCCATGGGCGCCCATGGGACAATGGGAGCAGAGGGAGGAGGGGGACCTATGGGAAGGATTAAAGCACAGGTGGAGCCTGGCCAACCCGAGAAGCAGTGGGGGCATCTGCAGTCCAGCACCATCTTGTGGATGTATAACCCATGTGTAAGGAGTCTTCTGGAACAGTACGTGCTGTATACTTGGAATAAGGTTGTTATTTTAACCAATAGCAACCAAAGCCCGCATGTACCCTTCTCCTCTGGTAACCAAATGGGACTGACGGGACGTTATGCATGCTCAGTGAACCTCAACCACCAGTGGTTACAAAGAGCAGCACATTGTGGACTGGATGAGTAATCATTTAGTAGAGGAGAACCACCAATCGGATGCCCCAAATATGAGAGTCTTAGATAATCTTTTTTTTTTTTCACCTTGGTCCACCTTAAATCATATTCCTTCCCGTCTATACCAACATTAAAAAAGGAACTTTGGGGTTTTACATTTGGACGCTATTTACTCACCCCACTGGGGGATCCATCTTCTGGGTCGCTCAGATTCTGGCAACCTCCCGATGGGTGGTGCCATCTTGCATCCCATCAGGCACTGCATGCGGCCCCCAATCTCGCTCCTGCGCAGTGCCCATGAATGGCATGCAATTCAGCGGCTGAATTCCCACGAGACTTTGCTGAGCAGTGCGGGGCATTGAAGAGAACTAAAGCCGCGCTGTCACTTACAGACGGCTAAGCTGGTGGGGGGGGGGGGGGGCAGAGGATTGGGTTCTAAAGCATCCAGATGTCGGCACCACAGCAGGCAGCGGTGACACCCAAAAGGTAAGTAGGGGACAGTGGGGGGGAAGGGAAATCAGCGCCTTTTTATTTTAGGTCCAATGTTCCTCTTAAAGCGGACCTTCACTCTGAATAAGAGTCTATCTTATATGTTTCCCCCACCCTGTACATACAGACTGCTCACATTAAAAATCATCCTACCTGCATCTACTGCATGTTATGAGCCTTTAAACATTCAAAATGGCGGCTCATGGGACATCAGGCAGCCTGCAAACAGGAAGTGCCTTCTGACTGTGCTGCTCTGCATTCTGGGATTGCTGACCTTTTCCTGACTCCAGCTCTGCTCTGTCTGAGAAAAGCACAGCTATAACCCGCCCCCTGTACTATATCCCGCTCTCCTCTCCTCAGTAAGTGTGATGCTTCTGAGTCAAGATGGCGGCACCCGTATCCTAAAGTTATGAATAGAGTTGCAGCCCAGTGGGGGAAAGAACAACAAGTAAGTGATTAAAAACTTAAAATATATTAATTTTATATGCTGGGGAATCATTTAAGGGTTTGGGCTTTTCAATAAATCATGGTGAAGGTCCGGTTTAAGTAAGTAAGGCTTAAACTGGACCAACAGCCTTGCACAGTTAAAAAAAAACTCCTCAAAACTCAATCTCCATGCATGATACTGAATAACTGTCAGTACTACATTTGCTTCTGCATCCACTCAAAGATGAAACCCCGCCTTTTCTCCAGGGCATGGATATCTTGGAGCAGCCAGGAGGCTTCTTTCTTTCCCAGCATCCCAGTCGTGCTGCTGCCTGGACATAACCGACATAGCCCGAAATGCAAAGTGGCAGGAAACCCAGCAGCACTTCCGCTTTGCAAACTACTGACAGATCCATTTACATTAAAAGGGTCTCTAACGCATACCTACTCTCAGACCTGGGTACCACCTGGTATACATGTACCGCAGGATAAAACACAGTGCTCAAGAGCAGGGGTTCCCAACAGGTGGCACTAGTACCACTGGTGGTACTTGAGATTCTCTCAGGTGGTACCTAACAAGGCTGCAGGCTTACCTGTATCCCAACCTGATATGCTGCCATCTATACTTCACTCAAACATTACAATGAATAAAAAAACTGCCCCAATACGTGTGAGATTTATTCACATTAAAGGTCTGTGACAATGATCACGCACTGCCCAGGTGGTATTTGTAATAAATTAAAAAATGGAAAGTGGTACTTGTGGGCACTTCACGCAAGAGTTATTTTCACCATAAATAAAATCACCATGGGTCTCTGCTGTTTCAGTCTTTAGTTGTCTTGCTACAACCAATTGAGTTAAAAGACAGAAAAAAAATGGGACCCATTTAATGTCCACACCAGGGCCCCGTTACATTTAGTTACGCCACTGCATCAAGTGGTACCTGATGAAAAAAATACAATTCTGTGAAATACTCACCTGTAGAATTGGTATTATATGTATACAGTACGTCCTGCTCCAGATAGATTACTTACACTTGGGTTATCCTCTGCCAGATGGCGCTGCACTGCAGAGACATGTAAAACAGGCTCCTCCCGGCCCCTCAAATACCCAGGGACCTCCCACAAATCCCCAGCATTGAAAAGCAGTGAACAAGAAGCCGGGAGAATTTAATCACCAAAAACTGGTAACTATAACAATGATAACAATCACCATACAGGGGATCCAGAATAATGCAAAAACCAGGGTGGGGTGGAGCAGGACGTACTGTATACTTATAATACCAATTCTACAGGTGAGTATTTCACAGAATTGTATTATTCTTAGTATACAGTACGTCCTGCTCCAGATAGATTACTTACACTTGGGACATCCAATAGCAGTGTCCATAAAGTAGGGTGGGATCCCCAACAAAAATGGTAACAGCAGACAGTTTAAACCACTGCCGCCTGCAAAACCTTGCGGCCAAAAGCAGCATCAGCTGAGGCCCTAACATCAACGTTGTAAAACTTTGAAAAAAGTATGAACAGAAGACCAAGTAGCGGCCTTGCAAACTTGTTCAACAGAAGCCTGGTGCTGGAAGGCCCAAGAGGCACCAATAGCACGAGTATAATGAGCAGTAAGGCGAAGAGAGGGCTCTTCCCCTTAGCAGAATAGGCCTGAATCACGGCCTGACGGATCCATTTGCTAATAGTAGACTTGGCATGAGCCAAACCCTTCCTGGGCCCAGAAGGGACCACAAACAGAGCATCAGTTTTCCTGAAGGACGCAGTGACCACCAGGAAATACTTCAAAAACCTGACCACATCCAAGGAAAACAAAACCCTCTCCTTAGCGTTGCTAGGATTAGGGCACAAAGAAGGAAGAACAATATCTTGATTCAAATGAAAGGCAGACACTACCTTAGGCAGAAAATCTGGCTTAAAGCGGAACACCACCTTGTCCTGGTGTCTCCCAAAGTATGGGGGCTGAATAGAAAGAGCCACCAACTCAGAAACACGCCTGACCGTGTAATGACCACCAGAAACACAACGTTGAGGGTAAGAACAGCCAGAGCAGCATCCTGCATAAGCTCAAAGGGAGCACCCTGCAAGGCAGAAAAAACCAAGTTCAAATCCCAAACAGGGACCACAGGTTTACGTGGGGGACGCACATGAGCGACCCCCTGGAAAAAAGATCTTAATCAGAGAATGCTGAGCAAAAAACTTCTGAAAGAAACAAACAGGGCAGAAACCTGACCCTTCAGAGTACTGAGTTGGAGTCCCGACTCCAACCCATGCTGTAAGAACTCCAGAACCCTGGGGACTGAAAACACCCGACAGGGAAGAGACCTAGACTCACACCAGTCAAGGTAGGTACGCCATACCCTGTAATAGATGGAAGAAGAAGTCATCTTCCTAGCCTTCACCATGGTATCAACCACCGAGGCGGACAAGCCTTTCTCCATCAAGATGGAGGTTTCAGCAGCCAGGCCGTCAAAGCCAGAGTTTGTAAATTGGGATGGCGTAAGGGGCCCTGAGTGAGCAGATCTGGAACCCCTGGCAGAACGTACTGGTCTACTGCCATCTGCACCACGTCTGCGAACCACACTCTTCTTGGCCACCTGGGGGCCACCAGAATTGCTGGCACCCCCTCCAGAACAATCTTGCGCAGAACCCTGCTCAGCAGGGGGAATGGAGGAAAAAACATACAAGAACCGAATGTTCTGCCATGACATTGCTAAAGCATCCGTGATCAAGACCAGAGGATCCTGGGACAGGGAGACAAAGGCCGGGAGCTTATGATTGTGACGAGATGCAAACAGATCCACATCTGGTTGGCCCCAACGGTGACACAGAGATTGGAAAACCCTGTTGCAGAGGGACCATTCTCACTGGCGAGAGGTCCCCCTGCTCAGAGGGTCCGCCAGCAGATTTTTCACCCCCGGAATGTGCACCACTGATATGCAGGGAACATTGGCCTCTACCCAGGTCAGGATCAGAGACACCTCCCGGAGGGCCCTCTTGCTTCGGGTCCCTCTCTGAAGATTGATGTAGGCAACTGCCGTCTGGTTGTCCGAGCGCCCCTGAACAGGCAGGCCCTAAAGATGAGTAGTCAAGCGAGCCAGAACTAACCTGATCGCTCGCAGCTCCAAGACATTGATAGATGTCCTACTGAGGGCCCCACCTCCCCTGGAACTACAGGGACTTCCAAACCCCCCCAACCTGACAGACTGGCATCCGTGGTGACCGTCTCCCAGGAAGGGGCAAGGGATCTGGCCCCCAACAGGTTCCTTGAGTCCATCCACCACAAGAGGGACCCGCCTACCAGGGGGGGAGAGCACACAGACCCTGATCAAGGATTGCTTGTCCCATACAGACAATAGGTGAAGTTGCAGAGGCCCCAAGTGGAACTGAGCATAAGGGGCTTCTTCGGAGCACGCCACCATCAGGCCCACCAGCTGCATCCCCTGCCTGATGGAGAGATGGGGCCAAGCTAGGAGGGACTGAGCCTGTGCAATCAGATTGTCCACCTTCTGCTGAGGAAAGAAGGTCCTTGCCTGAACTGTATCCAGATTTATTCCTAGGAATGGAGTTACCAAGGAAGGGGACAGTGAGGACTTGGGGTGATTGATCACCCATCCAAATGACTCCAGAATGGGCACCACCAGCTGAGTATCCAACTCTGCCTGATGTAGAGAATGGGAAGTGATGAGTATGTCGTCGAGGTAGGGCAGCACGTGGATGCCCCTTGGCCTCGTCAGAGACATCACCCCCGCCAGCACCTTGGTGAGCACTCTGGGAGCTGAAGAGAGGCCAGATGGCAAGGCCACAATTTGGCAGTGTGATCTTCCAATGCGAATCTGAGGAACCTTGGTGTCCTGAAAACACAGGGATGTGAAGGTAAGCATCTTTGATATCCACAGACGTCATGAAGCCCCCGGGGCGCAAGGAGCTGATGACCGAGCGCAGAGTTTCCATGCGAAAACGCCTGTTCTTGACAATTTGTTGAAGATCTTTAAATCCAGAATGGGCCTGACTGACCCATCTTTCTTTTTTTGGGAACTGTGAAAAAGAAGGAGTAGAGCCCCTTGCCTCTGTCTTTTAAGGGAAATCTGCAAATGACCTCCAGACCCAGCAGGCCCTGCACGGCCTGCGCCAACACCTGAGCAGAGGCAGGGACCTGGAGTATCCGGGACCTGATAAATCTTGGGGGAGGCCGCACAGCAACTCTATCTTGTAGCTGGAGGACACTACCTCCTGAATCCACCGGTCTGAGGCGTAATGCCTCCAGACTTGAGCAAAGTGCAGCAGCCGTCTCCCCACCCTGACGGGCGAGGGCGCCCCATCATGCTTGAGGGGGGCTTGGGAGAGGATTTGGGCTGAGCCCCCACGGAGGAGCCAGCACGTTGTCTTCTGCTCCTGTGACCGGAATCTGCGCGAGCCCCCGTGAAGGACACCCCTGTTTCTTGTTTAACACCATGGTAGGGGGGTGAAGGGGGGCCCTGGCTCCGAAGGGGCCGAGACAGCCGACTGCGCTGGGGTAACTTACCTCTCTTAGCAAACAGGTCTAACCGGGCCCCAAACAGGCGTAGCCCTTTAAAAGGAAGCCCAGTGAGGGCCTTCTTCGCAGCATTGTCAGCACCCCACTGTCGCAGCCAAACCAAGCAGCGTATATCCACCACGAGGGCAGAAGTTCTTGCACACATTCTGATGGTGTCATCCAATGCT